>VCAZ01000065.1:2432500-2959010 GCA_005784505.1 Bagarius yarrelli
TAAAATCTTATGTAATACGCAACTTTGCCTTTCATAGGACTGGAGCAGTTTGTATCTTAGGAACTTTTGCAGTTTTTTACTCATAGCATCAGGAATATGTACTTAATTTCCGCAGGCTTCGTTTGTGTAAACGTCCATGCACAAAACTGATCTCTAGACAAATGATTATGCACAATGTTGCAATCAAACGCAGTCTCAGGTATTTAGATGTGAAAACAGCATAAGAACTAACTCCACTTTAGGAATGATTGGTCTGGTACATTTTTATGTACATTTTTTTGTGTACCGTTTAACATATTACCTTGGGTCCTGGCATTTCTGTGGATGTTAAGCCACATAACGCCTGCTGCAGAACAAGTACACACCAAGTGCACACATGTCAAAGTTATTCCCTAATGGCATTGGCCTCTCAAGCAGGATAATGCTCAATGCCGCACAGCAAACATTGTTTAGGAATTCCTCAAGGATCATGAGGAGGACTTCATTTTAATGTGATCGAGCATCTGTGGGATGTGCTGGACAAGCAAATTCAGATCCACGAAAGTCTCAGCTCAAAACCTGAAAAATCAGCTTATTATGTCTGGGTGCCAGATACCGCAACAAACCTTTAGAGATCTTCTGGCGGTCATGCCTCTACTGTTTAAGTGTCTGATCTGCCTGTATACACTGTTGGACTCAATTTCAAAAGAGTAAAAATGACTTTTTATATTGCATCACTTAAATTGCCTTTAAATAACTTGTTTAACGTGCTGCATATAAAGATGCTAGAAATGTCAGTGGAGTAAAAGCTGCTAAAGGCACAGTACATTTTTGTGGCGCTGACAGATCGCTGCCACAGTTCAGCTAGCAACAGTCATTATGTTTGACCTAAAAAGTGTTTTTTTACAGCCATATTTGTATTCTTTTTTATACCCTTCATTTTATGTGGAATGAAAGCATGGCCAATCTTTTTACCTGATTATTTTTCCCAACATGAGAAGTGTATTTAAGTCACTTTTAACACCTTTCAAAAACACTAAAACTAAATAAAAGGCATTCTTTTTATGTAAAACTGCCACTTTAAATAAACATACATATTTCAGTATGTGAATGTTTACGCAGGACAGCACAGCAATGGCTAAACTTCAGTAAAACCAAGTAAAATCAAGTATTGCCAAAAAAAAGACATCTATGTGGCAGTGGTTCGGGCTATAACTCCTACCACAACACACACACACACACACACACACATGGCCTGGCCTGAAATAAAGTGTAATCACCAGTCATTTGCACACTTAGTCAATCATACACGCCTTTCGATGAATAAGGCTGCTGTGATCCATGATTTCTGACTAGTGGGAGTATTTTACCCAATTGCTCCTCTATGCACTTGAACAGAAACAGCAAAAACGCACAACTACAGATGGTACAGATTAAGCTCCTTTCTGCAGAAAGAGTTACATCTCTTCCCTTTACTACCCAGCTCGCTCAGATATTCACTATTATGTAAAACAAGACTAGTCCTGTCTGTTAGCTACCATGAAAATGAACTTTGTTTGAAAGATAATTGCACTGACTTTTGTTGAGGATGAATTATCATAAAAACATGTAGTATTATGTAGTTACATGCACACACATCTGCTTTTGCCACTAAGCACAATTTCCATAGACACACTCTCTTGTGCAATGAAACATGTTTCATTCTGAGCCTGAGTTGCTAGGAAATGTCAAGGTGAATGTTTTTTTGCAGTATATCACACTTGAAATACTGTTCCTTCTACAGGAGCAGGCAGATTGTTATATAGGCCTTCGGGTTAGGCTGTAGGGATGTGATTTCCTATTCATTTTACAGTTCATGTTGGCCAGGGTGATCATGGCACACTTCAGTTTCCATGTGCTCCCATTTTTTAGTCAATCTTAAGTCTTTTGCTGCAAACTTTTCAGGTCTGTGTTACCCTGGTAGCAATTAAATGTTGACATATATCCTTCCACTGAAATCCTTCCACTGAACCCGCAGGAGAGGAACAATAAAGTTCCTCTCAGAAAATAAGGCAGATTTCCCATCTTGCCTCTTGGCCAGATCAATTTGATAGCATTTTTTCATGAAAATTTGGATAGTCAAATGTACTTTAACAGCAACTGCCTAACCAACTGCTTGAGCTAAGAGCGCCGTAAAAGAAAACAGCCTAGGGATCTGTAGAATTCATATTTTTGCACCAAAGGCAGTGGGCAAAATAGCCATTTGGCAGACAGGGCATTTTCCTGCTGGACCGAGCTACTTTTTAAGGTGATACATCTCATAATCGTTTTGTCTGTTAAGCCCATAAAACTCTTATCAGCCTATTCTTTTTTTCTTCTTTGCACCAGTGTAATGTATTTGTCCAAAAAGTCGCTTTTTCCAGACAGACCGTCCCAAGAGACATTCAATTAGCATCTCATTGGTTCTTCATTACATCTTTAAAACACCCCTTTTTTGAGTGTGCAGCATCAGTGTATATCTGTCAAAATAGTCTGAGAGAAATAGATTAAAAATGCAAAGGAGGCGCAAAGAAGTTGTGCAGAAAAAAAGAAACAGTCTCTACAGAAGGACGTGTGCAAAGATAAGTAGTTTTTGTGATCCTATGAAGCGGGCCAGTCTGGGGCCAAAATTTTATGTCCCAGCTCAGCTTCGCACCAAGGTATCAGTGATATATAATGCAAAATAATGTTAATGTCTAAAGCTGCGAATGAAAGCTCAACAGAGACATATCTTCAATAGATGCATCTAAGCACATGTAAAACTAACGGTGCTTAAAATAATTAATTACAGATCTAAACTTTCAGACCAACCTCTGACAGAATAACTGTCCCACCCTGGCAAATATTACTTTTTATATTCAAAGCATGAAGGTTTTATTAAATTACAGTACAGACCTTGGAAGTACAGACCTTGCCCATAGAATCAAAGTTACTAACCTATCACACAGCGGGAGGGATTTCTTTCTTGCCTCTATGCAATACATTAACATCCGACCGCACAGTGTTTCCAGCTGCTTGAGTGATTCAAGGTCGGGCACAAGGTTTAGTCTTCATAAAAGTGCCTTCAGTGAGATTTTAAGAAGTTTATGCCTTTTTCCAAAGTATTTGCCAAAAAAGCTACAAACCTTTGTCCTCCCAGCTAGTTTTATCATCCCTTTCTGAAAGAGAGAAAGAGAAGGGGGCTGTTCAATCTGAGCCAAAATAAAAAAATCCCCCTTCTCCAAATTTTACACTGAAATGTAGCCGAATATACAGTTTCACTGTATATATTGTGAGAGATAGTGCTAACCTATTTTTTCCCAGCCTCAAATGTCAGTGTGTGGAAATACGAGGCACAGCATCAGCTCCTCGCCGAATGCTTTGTGTCAGCACGGTGAACTTTTGGATTGTGATTGCGCCCTCGGTGACACCGAAGAAGAGCCAGAAGAAGAGGAAGTGCTTCATTATCAGATTTCCCTCATCATGTCTGTTATACACTGATCACAAAATAAAGTGTTTGCGCTACATACAACCATCTATTTTAAAAGATTTTTAGCTTTTTAAACTAAATGTAAAAGCAGCAATATTCAAGATGGCTGAGCTCAAGAATCACTCCAAACATAATGGACCCACTTTAAGTAAGTAAGGAATTATTAACAAGCTATGTAGATACACAAACTGCATTTCATACCCCCTTGCATACAAGCGTAACACCGGGCAGTGATGAATGCTTTAGTAGTGGGGTTTTGCTTTCAGCAGGAAGTCAAAGCAGCTCTGTGTGGTTTGCATAGTGTTCGTCTAGTATATTGACTGCAGTTCATGTGAAACTATAAACCAAATTAAACAGATCATTAAACTATAAACAACCAAATGAAAGAAATAAAGTTCAACCAGAAGATGAGACATCAAACATGACTTTATAAAGGCATGATGTGTTATAGTTGTGAGTGAAAGTATTAAAATGTCTTTTACAAAGACATGACCTCAACCTTACTCAACACCTTTGGGATGAACTGGAACACCACCTGCAACCCAGACCTCCTGGGTTATTATTATTATTATTATTATTATTACCTTAATCTGAATATAAAATTCACGCATAACAATAATATTTTCAGATACACACACAAAAATTTATTCTAGATAAGCCTTCTGTATAATCTTAAACCTCTAAAACAACAAACCAATAGTTAAAGAGCTGTGGGCCCAGAGCTAACAACGTCCTATGTAACACTGTTATACTTAGTTATAAATTGATGTTAAAACTACACATCCAGTTCACAAAGTCGTTCAAACAAATCGCAATAATCCCAAAACAGAACAAAGAATTATGCATTAAGATTATTATTATTAAATTAGTGCCTTATTAGTAATCCACTGTAAATGTTCTGATATGCATACATACATGCATACATACATATAATATACATTCATATGCAGATGGTGTGTTAGTGAATCGCGCTTGAAGCGTCGGAAAATCACAATACTACGACTTTCAAAAAACCATCCATCCTCAAACTCTGGCCAACTTCACACGGCTTCACTTCTCGTTCCACCTGCATCCTCTGCTAGTAATGTATACATATGCATGTAACGTATACAAATGCATGGCTTAAAATGTACAGGAAGCACATTTACTTTCATTAGTTGTACAACAGTAATGACTCTTTCCTGTGGCTGTTTCCACAGAGATATCGATATGCAACACTTTTCAAAGCAGAAAGTATCTGTAAGTATTGTTCTGTCTGTATGCCTGCACGCTTGTATGAGTAAAGATGGTCAGGAGAGTGGGAGAAATCAGAGTCATTTTTTCCACTGATATCAAAGCCATATGGTTCTGGACTGGATCTCAGCACATAAGGGTTTTCAGCTCACCCTTTGGGTTTTGAGTGATCCAGAGCAACTCCGACACTGTTGCTTGCATTTTTTTTTTTCATTACAAATTGATGTTCCTTTTGTTAAAAAAAATCTTGACACACTGGAGACTAACCATCTCAATGGCCACTTATAACCCATATAAGAAATAACTATAAAAGCTGCATTATATGTGAAGTCATACTGTGAAGTCATACTGGGGTTAAACTATAACCTTGTTACAAACGATGTTTGAAACAACTCCAAACTCTGTCTCTCTAAAATTCCTGTCTTCAAGCCAGAAATCAAAAATATCAATACTGGATTGTGCTTTGATCGTTTCAGATCGTGAGCTAGTAAGCATTCACCAGTGCATTACACTTGCCTGAAGGAATGTGAACTTGACCTGAAATGCACTGGACAAAAAAATACATAAAACCAGGCACTAAGTGCTGGTAATGCTGCCTCTCGTTTAGCAGATTAACGAGGAGCGACGCAAGGTTGCAGCTTTGTTAGAGCGCACCGTGTTCTGTTAAAGGGTCAGAGCAGCACATTGCTGCCGATGGTACATTTTGAACAGAGCTGCTCAGTGTGGTCTAGTAAAAAGGGTGTATCTGGGTTAGTTTAATGTACGGTATAACAACAGCTGTTAAAAATAGGGGAAAACATTGTTAGACAGAGCTTCTCAAAATTGGATTTGCTTAGGATGGTTACATAAACACACTTTGCCATGTAGATGGTGAAACAAAATGCTACATATGTAAAAAATTTGATAAAAATAGGATACATCCTATTTATATTTTCTATCCAGCAGCAGCCTGTGACTTTTGTAAGGATAGAATGACATTAAAATTGCCGCAAAACCCCATAACAGGCAGTAGAAAGACCTCCGGCATACAGACATCCAGGATACAATCCAACTGCTCTTTTTGTGTTGTTTTAGGTCACAGCTTCGTTGTCCTACTTCACTGTAAAACCTACACAAATGTTTTAAAACTAGTCTAAAAAGTACTTTTATTTTTCTATTTACTAGATATGACATACGCCATATTTTGACATATGAATCTCCATTCCTGAATTCCGTCTCAGGCTTAGTCTCTGTCAATGATTTTGCGATGGATTCCTTACGTATCCCAAATGTTTCTATTGGCACTTGTGGTTGTGGTTTCTATTTTTTTTTTTTTTTTTTTATTAGGTACAGTAATAACCAAATAAAAATGTTATTGTTGCACGCAGCCGCAGAGTTTATCACTAATCACCCAAAAGATGTTATTTAGATCAGAAGTTTTGGTTATTTCATGATCATCATGTCAAACATTTATAATGATTGTGAATAAGGTTTTTATAAAGATTATTATCAGTTAAATGGTTGAGATTTATTGTTAGGCTCCACTTTTCAGATTTACTGTAATCATCGGTCACATCAACACGGCGCTACCGAGCCTGAACTTCATTTAAAACGGATGGTATGAAATCGTGTATTTTAATCAGCTACTAATGGCCATTATTGCTTATCCACTACAGCAACTCCCGGGTGATCATAGCACAGACTAAGCATAGTCTAGATTAGTAACAGCTTTTTACTAACTAATATATATCAACTAATATAAGAGAAATTGAATTAAAACGAAACTGAGACAAGATCTGACAGATTTAGGGGTTTTTTTCTTCACATTCCAGATAAAAGCTTCTAATACTCTGTTATGGTACTATTGAATAACAGTGGGACGGCACAGTGGAGGGACTGTGAGCAGACTTATCAGCTGTAAATTGCTTGGGAGTAGCCTGATGTAGCCTGATGACCAAACATTATCATTCTGAATCTGCAGCATTCTCAGAGTTCCAATGTTTAAATGAATTAATTAAATGAAGTATTGAACTGTTTTATTTAGCTCCTTTAAAATGTTTGCTTGAACTCCCAAATAAGACAAATTCTATAAAATCTCTAAACATAAATGCTTGATAAACGAAACCTTAATGAGAGACCTTTGTTTTTAACAGGGAAGAAATTACGGTCAACACTTAGATGAGTTTTCCTGCAGATATTTCATTTATAACCTTTCCAGAGTGATCTTACATCTATTTATTTCATATTTTGGTTTGGTATTTTTTACTCATATTTGTTTGTTTTCATGTTTTCATTATGTGTATTTATATTATGTAGTGACAAAAAAAAAAAAAAGAAAGGTTCCATTTTATGTATCTGGATATTTTACATTCTTATACAATACCGTATACAGTCTATATGCATTTGTGCTTTCTGCTTAAATAGTGCCTGTGTCAATGTACTATGTTAGAACAGTCACAGTCACAATAAAACACCAACACATACTACACCAACACATACTACACTCGAGAAAGATTTGGTTTTTGACTAAATACATTTGTGTTTAACACTTGTATTTTCGTAAAATATATTGCATCTGTACCAGATAAAACTACACAGGTATCAGTAATCCTACATAACGTGGGGCAAATGCATTTAGACTAACAAGTTGAGAGAAAATAGTCTCGCTTTAAGGCCCATATATTCAATATATTCAAATAAGTAGTTTCAAATCTATCTATAACAAATAAAACTATATCGTTGTTATTAATTGATTCTAGCTGTTCAGCCATGTTTCTACTGTAGTAAAGACCACAATCAAAAAAGAAAACTGAATATTATCATTATACGGCCATTATTGCTCATCAAATAGTTTCTGTTCCTGCTTATCCTGTAAACCCAGTGTCTCTCTGGCATGTTACGGTGAACAAAAAAGTTCTCTGAGTTCTTACCTTTTGGTCGACAATGGAACACACCAGGTCTTTCACAGCATTGAGTGACAGGTCATGTGGCTCCAGGCTGACTGTCTCCCTGGTGAGGCCAATCTGGAGGAGAAACGAGAGTCCATCCAGACCTCTGGAGAGTGTTGGGCTTGGAGCACTGTGACTGCCGTTGGACAGGCGTCCATACAGGGCCACCGGAGGACTCGGGGATGGGGTCAGGGGTTGGGAATGGAGGTAGGCTTTGGGCGAGGGTGGAGGAGGTGTGCTACTGCAGGCAGACATTGGCTCGCCTCCTACCACTGAGATGACTGCTGACTAAAAGCCAAAGGTGATGAGCCAGAAATGTGAACCTAAACACCACCGGTTTTATCTGGACATCTGTTACATCAGTACATCAACTCTTGCTGAACTGTCTCGATCCTGCACAGTCCTGTGCACAGGCTGTGTATGTGTAAGTTAGTGATATATTTGGGTTCTAGTCATTCAAATCGCATAATTAATCAAGGAAGGATTAATTTTATGCTCTTGCTACACAGTAGCCATTACCGGTGGTACTCTCTGGTGTACACATTGCTCTATTTCAGGATGTCCGAGCTGAGCTGTCAGGTGTCATCTTGGAGTTTAACAGATCCGCTGTCTCTTTTCTGCTGTTTAAGTCCTGTCAAAAAAATGTTTAATGTTTAAAACAAACACCAAGTCATAATTATTATTCCAAGAGAGAAAAAATAAAAACTTTCACAAGGAATCGAGAAAACTGTCGGGCTACGTTTACCATTTTTAAAGATGAAATATCTAATAATTACGCTTTTCTTCTCTTTTTTCTATTACTTTCTCCCTGTAACAAACATCTGGAAGCCTTGCCGTTCCACACATCTGGAGAGGATCCTCCCCCTCTAGATCGTGTAGCTGGCAGAGGACCACAACTGCTAGCAAAACAACTTTACAATTGTTTTGCTCGTGTTCACTGTAGGGTGCATGGTAACATATACAAACAAGTCATTTATTACTACACAACATTAGAGACTGAAAACACACATTACCTGGAACTATTCACAATGTTCGCTTATTTGCGTATAAAGGAACACAAAACTTCCAAAACCGAAGCTGGTTTAAGTATTTTTGGAATCCCGTGATTTCTCAAAGGTTCTTTATCCCTGAAAGCTCCAGATTCCTGGACCGATTTGGATTATAGACTTTGGTAGTTGTTTGAAAACTTTTTCTTCTCTCAGGTCTGGTAGCGAACACAGCCTTCATGAGTGCGTCGTGTTTTCGGCCGTGGTTGTAGCCTCCAATTCGCAAAAAGAGAAAAAAATGCTTCCAGGTTTTCGTTGAAAGAAAACGGCGTTTTGGTGAGCAAAGAAACTTCACTCCAGTCCCAGAAACCCTGCGCGTTTCTCGGGCTTTTTTCTTGCTTTTGCATCACGCGCATGCCTGACTTGATAACCGTTTCCGTTATACGGACGGTGCCTGAGAGCGCTTTCGCGACCTCTACCGGTACAATTTAGAATGACATGGCCAATATGCTGAATCGGTTCGTAATAAACGACTCTTTTAAATGAGTCGATGGAAATTATTTAAAAGCAACGAGTGCTTGATTCGGTTTCATTCTCTTTGCTATTTTAATAGTGTTTGTCTTCAGATTGATATTAATGGCAATTAAACTGCATTGACCAAACGAGATGACTTTATTTTTAAATTAAAAATGGAAGTGTAAAACGTGGGTTATTTCTAGAGGGACTGAAATAATAGTGACGGGGATGTTGCCTCTGTGTTTTTTCTGTTAATTTATGCAGTCAAGCAAATGTTACTGTGAACCTAAAACTCATACTCATATTACTCTTTTTTTATTATTATAAAAGCTGATGACCCGAGCTTTCATTACATTCCCGGATTTCAAACTCAACAAGCTGGTTTCTTATATCAAATTTTATTATTATATGAACCCGACACGTTTTACAGTAAATTGTTAGTTAATTATTAAGCAGTTTGTAAGCAAGAAAAAAAACATGTTTGTGTCCACCTCATGCATACTGTTCTAGTCACAGTTATTTTAATTAATTAATTAAACAAATTTACCCCAAAAAACTGTTTGGTTTAGAACACTGTTGCCTTTGTTTTCCTGACAAGTTGTTTCTCTGGAAAAAAAATTTTAATTTAAATTTGTGTATTGTTGCAGAAAACATTTTTATTTTAATCTAGTGGAATTAACTTCTTGTCACAGACTCCTGTGTTTTGCTGAATCTGAGGTTTATGTAACCATAAGCTTAATGCCTCCACAGAAGGGCCACCCATGGTGAACAGATCTGAGGGGAGATTGGACAAATAACGAGTCTGAAGACCCCCCATGAAAGCTACAAAAAAAAAAAAAGACAGAATGTACCCTACACAGATTAGGGTTACTCGGACCCACAGCCAGGCCTGGCGGTAATGTCCACAGCCAGGCCTCGGGTGACCAGGCCACCCACATTACTGTCAAACCCTGGCATATATAAAAATCTTGTGGGTTCACCACCAGCAAGATGAGGAAGGAAAAATGGAGGGATAGGTACAATTGCATTCGGACAGCTTTAGAAAGGATAAACAATATACTCAGCGAGCAAGTGTAGAGAAATGTTAACCTAGAAGCAATTTTACATAACTTCAGAAGAGATCTTAAATCGACCCCAATTTATTTGCTATTTATACAGTATTATTTTGCTTTTATTTATTTTAATTCTCGGATTTTCTATTCAAATAGTTGGCAAATTATCTCTCCATTAGGTGGCGATAACGCACAGATAAGATGAGTTTACAACAACCCGCAAGTGAGAGCATTTAACTTTCGTACAGACATCAACGTGCTAGATACTAGCATCAAAATAAAGCATTCAATTAATAAAGAGAACTGTACATTTACAGCATGTTTAGGGTAAACATAAATCAGTAAAATGGTGTTATTTATTAGATTAGAAATTTGCTATTTCTTTTTATTGTCTTAAATTATAAAAAAAAAAAAAAAAAAAAACAGCTACAGATACTGTAGTTTTTTTGGACAGAAAAGAAAATGCCATATTAAAAAATTGCATAAATATAATAAAAGTTCCCCCGTAATTATAACAGTTTCCTTACACACTTACACAGCACATGTAAACGTTTTTTGGGATTCTGGTTCATGTTGACTTCCCATGATTTTACAAGTGCACTTTTATGCTAGATGACTCCAGGATTCAAGAGGGACTCATAGGGGTCATCTAGCATAAAAGTGCACTTACATTTACAGCATTTGGCAGACGACCATTTTCTACTTGGGTATTGCTTGGATTTGTATTCTTGCACATTATTATAAGGAGTTATGAGAGTATTCTAAGTTAGTCTACATAAACGAGTGCATCTTCACATCTGTTGAGGGTATCTCAGTTTTACATTGATATCTATGGATACAAAAAGAGCTGCGTCTACTGTCTTATTATTAAGACAAGAGTTAGGTAGGTGTCAGGCTTGGTAAAGTTTTATCACATAGCCCAAACGCCTAATGAACAAAAATGCTTCAAACCAATAAACAGACATGATATAAAAATAAGGTTAAAAGGAAATAATGGCCAAAATGTTTACTTTTAAGGAAAGGAATACACATGGTAAAGTTTTAAAAAGGTTAATATTTTGGAAAAGAGGGATCAATCTTGTTAGCCCAGGCCATCAGTCCTCCGCTGATATCTTTTACAGTGATGTGCTCTATTTCAGTTCCAGACATCTTTTCAAGCAGCTGCACAGCCTTCTGAGAGTCATTCCCCAGCTTACACACTATATACACTAGCAAACAGAAAAAGGTAAAAGAAAAATATGCCAACATCTGTCCTTTACCAGGTGTTGAAAGGTAATTTAATGGTGGATTTTTTTTGTTATTGTTAAATTTAATACAACAAAATCATCATACACAAGTACTGTACATCATACACAAGTAAAAAAAAATATTCCTATATAATATGTGCTCTTTATAAAGACAAAATATTACATGTAGACTAAGAATGTTGGTGGTTACCTGGGACTGGTGATTCAGTGCACATCTGCAATTTTATCTCTCTAATCTTTTTCTTAAGAATGTTGATGTGGTCCGTCTTCTGATCCTCTAATGTGGCCAGTGGAATATCTATTAGTGACGAAAGAAAAGTATTATTGGTATGGTATAATAATTATGAATGCCATTCTATAGCACTGCACCGAACATAATCTGTATGTAAAACTATTGGGAAATATACTTATGGAAACCGGCAGGTGGCAAATGTCCACTTCCACTTTGGGTCGAACATCAAGTAGGAGATGAGGAGTCCTGCAGTCCACAATGGATTCATACTCCTGCAATTTATTAATATGGTCAAGGTACAATATTATAAAGCAAGGTAATATTGTCTGAGTTGTATTTACCTGCACAGAGACTCGCTGTTCTGGAGAAAGGAGATTTAATCTTCGACACTAAAAATAGATAAGCAAAATATCAAAACAGTTGCTATTTTAAAGATAAAAAATGTATTGTAAAGGAAATTTATTTTAAAATGTAACATTTTTAAATACATTTACTTTAATCAAAATGTTTGATTTATCTCAGATGATTCATATCAACCAAAAAGATATTTTTCCATAATAAACTGAATGCAGTAAATAATGCATTTCATACACAGTATGTTAATTAAGTTTCTTTCAACATTTAATAACAGAAAAACTGATGTGTATTAAACACTGCGATCATTTTGAAATGTTCTTAGCATGTGCATTATATCAATTCCAAAACCATATGTCTACAAAACCACAATACATTACATGTTTTTTGTTATCTAATTGAAAAAAATTGTTGTATTACAGCATGTACATTTATATTTGGAATTAATCAGATCAACTAGATGTTTTAATGAATGCTTTTATATGCCATTACGAACGTATTTGGTTGCAGGTAAACGTTATAAATAGGGCATTTAAGACAAGGCTACAATGACCTCTTGTGGACAGTTTCATTCCGAGTGTGCACAAACTATACAGCAGCACAATCACTAACCACATTTACAGAAGGCACCATCTGACCTTATCTGTTGCAGCAGAGCCACAGAAGCTCTCGTAGTCCTGTAGCTCTGTCACCGTGGGCGTCTCTCCACAAACAGCACAGTTTGCCTGCTTGGATCTTAGCTTTATGCAGCGAAAGCGGCCATCCTGAGCATCAAACATTAGCAGCTGCTGACCAAAAGAGGCTGCATTGGCCAGTCAAAGATGAATGCTATAAAATATTGTGTACTACAAGCTAACAAAAATCACTGTAGTAAACTCTGGAAAGTTTGTGGTTTCCATAAAGGATACATTTTTGGCCAGAGGCAATCTTTAGAACCTCTAAAGCTTGAAGACAGCCCATGACTCCAACCACTGCAGTAAAGAAATATGTTTTTACATTGTAGAGGACTGGTCAGTAAATGCCTAAACATGGAACAATCATAATAAAAATGTTTTATTATGCACACACTCATTCCTATGTGGCTGTGGTCTGTCATACCAGTAAGAATAAACTTTTACAATATCCTTAGTGTCTAAAGAGTCATTGCTATCCATTGTTTTCCTATAGTTTAACTGGACTGAGCTCCCTCTCGTTACGTCCAGTTTGGCGGTTTTTCGGATACAAAAGGTAAAATTCTCTCCCAAAAACGACTCCATAAGCCTTAATAGCATAATTTAAAGAAAATTTAGTTCCTACATTAACTCATTGTTGCATCAATCTGATTTATTCATAAATTCTAACAAGAAAAAAAATAAATTTTTGGAACATATATTATAGCACACTGAAATCCCTTAAATGTAGGTCAGCTATGACACAGCTCTTTTGGAGCTGTTTAAGGGAGCTGTTTTATAGCTAGATTGTCTTGATTAAGAGCCTGACAGTAGAAGCATGGCAGGCTTGAACCTCTGACCTTCTGATAAGTAACTCAGGGCCTTAAAACATCACTGCCTAATCTTCTGGTACTACAGATGTGCACGAACAGGTTTTTATTCTCATGCTGGTAAGAGAATGAGTAGAACTAATGCTCGATGGATGGGATGGGGGGGGGTGTCCCTGGGTTGTTGGAGTTAGGAGGATATTAAGGGCCCACACAATTTGGAGACCCCCACAGATTAGTTTTCATTAGTATTACCGGAATGGGTGTAATAGGGGGCTTAACCTTATATTCTTAAATATTCTTTCAGAGGAACTAAAATTGCTAGAGTGCCCCTGACTGACCAGACATCACGTCATATCTGCCAATGCTGTAAGTTGGACTTACCCACTCCTAGAACTCCTCCATCAGAGCAGTTTGTGACTGTATCAGGTGGTGGGGGAACAGGATATAAACATCTATAACACGGTCCTTCATTGTAGTTATAGACAGTAAGCTAAGAGGATATAGAAGACAGACAAGCACATTCGTTTTAATCTGAATTAAAGCAGAACTTTTACACTTTGCACTCAGTTTCAGTTTTTATTATTGAGTAACACTGGCTTAAACTCACAGGGAAGAAATGACTATTTATAGTGTCTCACCTGGCCTTCCATTCGCAGAGCACTTGCAGACACTAAAGGCTTGCCACTTAGAACACAGGCATCGTTGACAAGGTACCGTGTTGGAACGTTATCTGAACAATCAGCCACAATGTCATATATAAAAGCACAAGGAGTCAAGAATGCAAACGCTGAAAGCTTTTAAAAGTTGTTAAACAAGGCAATCGGGACTATCAGATGATTCTTGTTGAAACAGCACAGCAAGGAAGGATACTGCTGGATGAGTTGTAAGGCATTCTCAGAGGAAATCTGGAGATGATATGGCACACATTGTGTTGTAGAATTTAACCTGTCGGAACACTAAAGTTAACAAGTCACACGCGGTGGTCAACTGTGTTACAGGGTTCAGTCTGGTTTCCAACATGCACTTGACTTTAGTATAGAAGAGAGATGTACCTGCGTAGAGCCTGAGCTGCAGACTGGGCTTTAGGGAACCCCTGAGTCCGCTCTGTGTGCAGAACCTGTCTGTGCAAATTACTCAGCTCCACTTCATCATAATCCAACAGACCCAAACGTCCTGCAAAACAATACCCAAACAACACAACCCTAATCGTGTTCGTACATCTTTTAATGTGGTATATGAGGTAAGTATTATGCACAAAATAAAAAACTCTTCTAAATGTTGATCTAACTGTTCCGACTAAAGATGTAGAGTGCAGTATTGGATGTCAGCCTTATGTACAAATATGAAATTCAAACTGAACAGAAGTAGCTCAAGTTCTGGGACTACCAATCAGCCAAAGATCTGAACCATAACCCTCAGTTTTAATATTTCGTAGTAAATGTAAGAAGCTTTAAATAAGGGCACACATTGTTAGTATCAAAGTTAATGCAAAACGTTATTCACACAAACATGTAAATCATGGATCTATGCTCTTTATGAAGAACCTGTCCTACTGTGCCTGTAAGTGTAGTAGTAAGTGTAACTATGGCTGGTAGATAACTACCGACTCCAGCTGCAGCGAGGTACAGAGCTAAAGGACAGCCGAGACCTCCACATCCCACCACCAAAACCGAGGTGTTTAAAAGACATATTTGACCTGAAAAGATAACAAAAGAGTTTGATTTGTGTCTGTTTTGTCAAAGCAAAAAGAATGAATCTTTAAAAGGATTTTTCACCTTTGACACCAAGTTCTGGCAGGAGCAGCTGCCTGCTATAACGCATGATGTCATCGTTGGTTAAAGCAGTACATTGCAGTTGAGACAGAGGCGACACGTGGTTTTGAATGTCTATTGATGAAGAATTATTCTGATAACAGAATAACACAAACACTTATAACTTACAGTATTGAAGCAGATGCACGTGATTCAGTCACTAAAAAGTTGCATCTGTTAAATGAATGCGATTGCAGACCTTCTGGAGTTGCTCGAGTTTGTTTTTCAAAGCAGCGATTTCCGCATCTTTTTCCAGCAGTATTTTCTTTAGACTTGAAATATCATCATCCATATTAGTCATTTAAACGAACCGTGAAATCAAGCACAAAACTAAAATACTACAGTACTTCACATGCGCAGCATGCACACAAATCACTTCCTGTATACTCACGTCACTAAACGAGAGCGCTCGCTCGGTGGTCACGTGTGTTCTTTGACCAATCAAGGGACTGGCGATAAAGTGCGTCCAAAAATACAGCTAAATAAATAAAAACCAGTGCGCTGAATATAATAACAGTGTTGTTAAGCGCTGTAAAGTATCGCTGCAAATCCATACCCAATGTGTTAGGTAAAATTTAACACTGATTAAAGTCACCACGTTAATATTTACTATAATATATTAATGTATAAATGTAGCCCAAAAATAATGTAACAATTAGTCCTGGAATTACAATCCTCTATAAATTGTAAATTATTGTAAGAAATAATTTTCTTCCAAAAAATTTGCCAAAGATCGAAGAATAAATGGCAACTTTTTTAAGGTTGCATCAAATGTGAAAATTTAGACTATCACCGTCTACCAGAATTAACATCTGGCTATCAAATTTGTTTTGCTTATGTTTTGGTTAGACTAAGCTGGATATTTTGCAGGGATATGACTGACCACCATGAGTGGGCAAATGAAAAAACTTGTTTGTGCTCTCCTCCGACTCTGTGTGTGTGTGTGTGTGTGTGTGTGTGTGTGTGTGTGATTAAATGAGGCGTATCCCCCTGTGGCTAAGCTTCAGGTCCTCCCCCTCCTCCTCCGCCTCCTCCTCCCTCACATGATCCCTCTCTTGGAAGTCCCTCAGAAATAACGGAGATGATGAAGAGCGCCCTGCGACCCGGTACAGCCATGTGGTTCTTCACTCTGCTTGGCTTCTTTACAGAATTTACAGGCCACATCTGTGCTCAAATAAACTGGACTCAGGAAAAGGTAAATTTATTGACTCTTATAAACATGTTAATGTGCGTTTGGGGTAGTTCTCTATTTAAGTCTGTGCATGAGGGATTGGTGTGAATCACAAATCTGTCTGGAGGCGAAAGATGTCACATGTTTCAGTTCTTAAACTGGATGAGTAACACAGACTGCTGCAGCCTATTATTAATATAAAAATGCGTACTAGAATTCTAGATTACAGTTGTGCTGAAGTTGTTTGTTTTATAGTCTCTATCTCTTAAACTGTTATTATAGATTGATCCTGGCTGCTATGAGCTTTTTGAATGCCTGGCAACAGGTCGGAGTGATGCTATATGAGCTTCACTATACTGTGTGACCTGGTCATGATTGTTAAATCAGTTTAATTTTTGGTAAGGAATATAATATTGTATAAACAGATGTGTATATTGCATATTGTTAGGTTTCTGTCACCACACACTAGTATTTGCTTCTGTCTCCCTTTTCCTTGTTGCCATGGCAGCACACTCCTCTTCATTGATCCAGCTACTGACATCACCATATTTATAGGTCTGACTTCTTTAAACTCTTCTATCACGTCCGGCAAGAAACTGTTTACTTGGTAGATTGATCTATAATACAAAATATCCAGTAGGATAATCTCTTTTTTTTACTGTGTTCTTTGTATAAATGGACATCGTATTTGCATGCTCTTACATGTTTTTTTCTTTTTGTATAAAAAGAGAATGTGGCACAACAGAATTCTCCAATCTTTTGTGTTTTACTGCAGGTTTACAGATTTATCATCCAGCATTCATATTGTCATCATGCAATTAACAAGCTGATTGCATGTTAGCATAACTGGCTACTACGCCATTTAATAGATGAATAGCTTGAAATAACATTATTTGCTAAACCTGAAGAGACAGATCTTAGGAATATTGTATTTAGTACTGTGTGTACTGTGGATATCAGTTATTTTACATTTGTCTGCAAGATGTGTGTTGGATTTATTAACACCACATTCTTTTATGACATAAAATACATACCTAACATGACGTGTCTGATCTAATAATTGTTTAGTATTTTGAAAGTCAGAATTAAAATAGTACTAGTTTTATATAGTTTACTGCACTAAAATGAAGAATTGTTACATCAGAAACATGTTGTGCTACTAACTGAACACAAACAGAACAGAAGACCAAATGGACTTTGAGAACAAACAAAGTAATGAGAGTGACATGATTGATATGTGAGCAGTGACATAGCAAGTTTGGCTAAATGCTACTATAGAGTACTATGATATTCTAAATGCATTTTTCAACAAGTAAAACAGTAATTTAAGGTGTGATATGCCTTCAAAATAAGTGTAACCTCGAAATGCTGCTTCACTTTTCATGTTATACTAAAGGTTCTCTGTTCCATGTGTGGGTAATGTCAACCACATAATTACTCTTGTAGCATTTCCAGGGTATAATTTTCCATTTACACAAGTATGAACATGCTCTGTTTTAAAGCTGGAGTTGAGTGTCAACAACATATGCAATGTATGTTTATAATTCAGTGACTTCAATGCCACAGTGAGAAGCAGTATTTTAACAGCATCATGCATATCTGTCTAAATATTATTTAATTTTAATATTTTTACATAAAGCACAAGATGTACAAAACTCTATGCTTATTTATCATTTAACATACTTTTATTTTTGTACCTATTTCTTACTTGGTAAATAAATGTTGGTTGAATATGGTTGTAGCTGATGTTATACACTGACTAGATAATTTTAATATTTCTTTGTAATGTGAATGCAATACTACTCCTAAAGAATCATCTGAGCATTTTCAAGCAGCATCTGCTTATTTAATGTCACTTTGTGGATGCTGATTATGAAAGCTATTCGTTTGTGGTGAGTCAAGTAAATGTAGAGTGTGTAATTAAACTTTGTTTACTGCTGAGAGCCAGGACTGGATCTTTATGCGTGATGCATCATTTAGAAGCTCCAGACTCAATTCCACTGTTTTTTCAATTATAGAACTAATAATGACTAAAAAATATATAATATACTAATCAAATAAAAATACAAGACAATTAAGTTTATGGTTAGTTAGTGGAGCAATTTAGGTTATGAGCAGTTTAAGAAAAAGTATTTTTTCTTGATTATAACCTGTACTAGCTTCAGCTTTACATAGGGCAAACTACTATTTATGGATTAATGCAGCATACCGCTTCTCATTTTATAATACAAGTGTGTGTTTACATTATTTGGCAAGTTATGTTTCATGTATAAAAGGCTTTGACAGTTTTCATGAGGGGATCATTAAAGTATTCTAATTTGATTTATATATGATTTAAAACCTTAATGAATAATAAAATAAAATATGTAAAAGTAAACCTACTATTTTCAGCATAGTCGAGAACTGCAAAATCTTGTAGCAGACAGAGCTGTATGCTTAATGGCCATTTCCATATATTTTTAACATAAACGCCTCTAACATACTCTAACATAAATAGAGTAATATATTTAATTACACTGTGCTAAGAATGTGGGAAATTTAACGTGTTTCATTTTAACTCTTTCTCTTTTCAGCTGGACCACAAGGCAACCATTTTAAGTTCCGACGATTTGATTAGTGTTCTGGCTCAAACAGACGTTGATCGCATGTGGAAAAATGACCTAAAGCCTATGCTGGTGGTGCGATATCCTGGCTCTCGTGGAAGCCAAGCAGTGCAGCAGGTCTGTGTATAATATAGACATGTGTATTCTTTAAGGTGAATAAAGCTATTTTTTATTATATTTATGTTTTTTTGCTTTCCCTCCCCCCAAATTCCAGCAAATCAAATCTACCCTGAGCTCACTGAAGGCAGGCTGGGAGGTGACTGACGATCGTTTCCTGAACTGGACACCTTATGGCGAGATGCCTTTCACTAACATAATCGCCACTCTCAATCCTGGTGCTAAGCGGCGCCTAGTGCTGGCTTGTCACTATGATTCAAAGTATTTCCCTCCTCAGTGGCACGGAAGGGAGTTTCTGGGGGCAACTGACTCAGCTGTTCCCTGCTCCATGCTGTTAGAGATGGCCAGGGCATTGAACAATGAGCTAAAGAGACTTAAAGTAAGGAGATCTGGTGGTATGCATGCTTAAAGTTTTTTTGTTATCAGGATAAACCAAAACAGCAAAAATGCACAATGTGTACCCAATATTTGAAACAAACAAGTTTTTATCTGGCTATAAGTATGCTACATAAGAGCAGTTAAGCAATCAGACCATCATATGTAATCAAAAAAACATTAACAATGAGGAACAGTTTCCATGTACATTATGTTGTATTTACTTTACAAATACATACATGCCATATAATTGAAAAATGGTATGTATTTCTAGGTTAATAATATGCACATACACGTTATTCACCACTGGATGGCAGCATGTGTATATTGTATATTGCTCTTTGGCTCTTTTAGAAGGAAAGGTCAGACCTGACTATACAGCTGATCTTTTTTGACGGAGAGGAGGCTTTGTACCAATGGACCGATACCGATTCTTTGTATGGTTCTCGACATCTGGCAGCCAAAATGGAGAATACTGCACACCCACTGGGAGCCACAGACACCAACCTACTGGATGGGATTGTAAGTTTATTTACAGTTACACTCACTCCAAACTTGCATGCAACATTTTATTTTATTATAATTCACGCAGTGATCTATGTGTTATAATTTGCAAATAAAATTCAAGACTTATTAAAAATACAGATGTTTGATCTTGGAATCAACTCTTGAAACGGAGTCTTCCCATGAGCCACTACTGTCAGGAGGGAAGAGAAAATGACATAATGTCTGTTTTTTAACACCAGGGGAAAGTCATTCCTTTGATAGCTTATCTTCAATAGAGACACTCAACAGCACTATTTCAAGACACATACAGTCTGTCTTTTTATTTGCAAACGCTGTTTTTCTTTTATCTCAACCTACTTTTTCCTTTTTAAAACAGGATCTCTTTGTTCTATTGGATTTGATCGGAGGTCCCACGCCTCACTTTGGTAATCAGTTCTCTAACACTGCCAGGTGGCTGTCCAAGCTCCAGAATATTGGTAATATACTTCTATTAAGATTTTATTTTCTCAAGGCTCTTGGTTTCATAGGTCATGTAGTCCTACAGTTTCGGCACTGACAAGGTAGTAAAATGAGCCGACTTTAAGCGCATTTTGCTTCAATCACCCTCTTTCCACCCAAAGCTGGCTGGATATTTTCAGTTGCTAGACTATTTTAAACCTTGCAATAACATAAAGCATAACATACAACAGCAAAAAGATGGGAGTACATAGATCCAATCAGGTTCTATCCCTTAACCTTCTAAAATTGCCAGATTTTTAAAAAATACAATATTAAAGGTACTGTGGCCTGTTCATAACCTTTAATAATCATAATAATATGCATAATTATAATCTGTGTTTTTTTAATGTTCTATAAATGATCTTCTTGATTGTAGGAAATTTCTTTAATTGGACACTGTTAGAATTGATTGTTGCTTATGTGTTTCATACCCGAGTCTCTATTTGTGCCTAAATTATTGCGTGGTTAGTGGACATTTGTATATTTGTAGACAGCTGTTTTGTTACTGTGTACTTCTGTTCAGAGCGCCGCCTGCATGCACTGGGCCAGCTGGAGGACCATCCTAATGAAGTGCAGTACTTCTGGCCTGGCATGCCTGTGGGTCCTGTGCAAGACGACCACATGCCCTTCCTTAGCAGAGGTAACATAGTAATTCTACTGTGGAAACTACATTACAGAGGAAGGCAGTTCTTAAATAGCATGTCGACCTGATTTCATACAAAATTCCTTTTTTATTTGAAACAGTGGAAAGACAATAAAAACGACACCTGCTAGACATCTTGCATGTTCTTTACAGGGGTCCGGGTCCTTCATCTTATCCCAACCCCATTTCCATCTGTGTGGCACACCTTTGATGACAGTGAGGAAAACTTGGATCGAACCACAATCCAGAACCTTAACAAGATTTTGCAGATTTTTGTGCTTGAGTACCTTAACATGAAAAGCCCCGATCCACCGACACAGGCAGCCTAATGTTCTAAATTGTAATCAATTGTAACAAAGCCTTCATAAGCTCGACCACAAAGCACCAGTTTTTTGGACAGCATTGTGATTGAATTGATATTATTTCAACTTAGTTGTGTATTTTTATGATTTGTCTTAGAGCTGTTCATTGTATCACATGACTGAATATAAAAACTGATATTATTTTGTCAGTATAATCAAAATATTTGTAAACTTTAGCATTCTGACTGGTAAAGATTATTTTTCAGTATTCTATAAATATTGCTGTTGTATGTCTGCCCTAATGAATCGTCTTTTTCCAAATTTATTGGATGTTATAAAGTTTTAACACATAAACATGAACAATGGGGGTCCAGAAGTCTGAAAACACTATTAAAACTAGATATTAAGGATAGTCAATATTTACTTTCTTTTTTTAATATTTAAGCACGACAAACTTTCAGAAGTCATGCTGAACCTTTCGAAGAAAAAACATTGGGGTGTGGGGAGGGGGGGCAGTCACGTTCATACACATTAATCTGTCCTCATAGGAGGCAACTACAGGAAACGGTTTCTTCGCTCAGAACAGAATTATGCAAATAAAATGTGATTTATGTATAGCATATAGTGCTATAATTTTTTGTAGATTTCTTACCATAGACCATATGCTGGATTGCAGAAATTAGTTATATTAATATAATAATGGTCTCATACTCTGTGATTATTTTATTTATATTCAGGTAAGTTTTTTGGTTAAGCATTGTTGTCACGAAAGCATAAACAGACAGGAACTATGATTCTGCGTCACTCACACATTCCCAGCATACATGCTGCATTCTGAAGACTTCCTGCAGCTGACACTCCCATGGTTCATAAAGTTGACCTACCATGAAATTATTATCACGTGTGTCTCACTGGTTACATTCCTTTCTTGTAAACTACAACAGAATAAAAGTTTTAGTGGCTTCATACTATAAAAGCAAACACAATAACAAAAAGATTTAAGTGGATGAAAAAATAAGTACAAAATGGCAATAAGTGACATAATTTGCTATGTCTATAATTTTAGTATAGATTTAAATAACTATTATATGCTATTATATTTTATTATTATATTATATTATCTTTTATATTATATTGCGCTCAGATCTCTCACAAAAAGAGTTAGAGCTTCATAGCAGTGGGAGACTTGATAATATCACACTGGCCTTGTGTGTCCAAAGTGTCCAAACTGAAATATGATTTCTCTGGCACCTGTCCTGCGTGTAATTGCATGTATGTGAACTGTTTCTGCATCGCTTTGGTTTTATAAAAGTGTGTCATTGTGTCTTTTCATTTATGAAAGTTAAAAAAAAATCCTATATATTATATTTGATAGTTATATTTTAGTAATGTAGTTTTTGTCCTTTTTCTACCTGGCACAAAGGCAAGTTATTTTATTAGTTATTTTAATAATAACAATAACAGTACTCTCTCTTAAATATAATAAGAAGTAGTTTATTTAACTAGGCCTCTACTTGGCCTCCAGCAAACCTTAAAATTCACCTTTGATGTGATTAAAAGTCAGATATTCTCCTCAGTTATTATAATAATTTGGCATCAGATGTCACTGCCTGTGCCACATACATTATTTAATGCCTTTGCATGCATTGTGTGAAAATAATCTGTAATTATCCAATTATCTAAAATGTCTTCATAGAGGAATGCTGTTCTTTATTCAGTCTCATTTGTGGTCCTAAATGCTTTAACTTTTACAAGAATTGTTGAAATTGTAACAAAATGTTTGTATTTAAATATCGATATTGTAGTAGACCTTCTTTGAAAGAATAATGAACACTTTGGTTTATGCTTCCACAGCCTATTGGCTGTTTCATAGTCGCGCTTCTTATCCTTGTGTTTACTCTCTGGTAAGTATATTTCTCCTTGAAAGTATTTCCTCTAGCAGGTAAGGTAAATTTAAAAAGTGAACAATCATTAATCTGGCTTTGTCTTTTAATGGTAAACAAACTGCTAGAGGAAACTGGTGAATACAGTGTACCACAAGTAAAGTATAATATAGATTTTAGCTGTTTGGCAAAAGTGTGTTTAGGGTTGGGTTTAGTCCTGATAAGACATGTACGAAAGGAGTGGCAATTCAGGACACATTCCACCTGTTTCTTTTGACTCAAATCATAGCAGTGGAACTCCATTAAACATAAAAACATGTGTAAACTTTAGAGGGCAGCAAAATGTTAAAAACTTAATTAGCAGAATTTTTTTTTACATCATTGTAGGTATGCAGCGAATACAATAATAAGGTATGAGGTTACATTAAAAAATGTTTTCTTTTTCCATAGTTTCCATATTTCAACAAACAAGATTTAGATCTGTTCATCAACCCATTACTGTATAATTACATATTTCCAGCTTTAATCAAGATATTCCACTTTTCCCCAAAGTCATTCAAACTCCAACAGCCACAATGCGCAGCCACAGGTCCTCAGTGAGCTCCTTTGTCTTAGCTATGCTAAGAGCTTCTGTTTTTCACCTGTTGAGTTGATTAAAACAGCTGTTCCTAATGAATCAGGGTAATTATGATGCTTTAGAACAGCTTGGACTATTTGGAATGATATAGAACTTTGGATTTTCCCATAGACTGTGACAGTTGACAAATAAAGGGTATGAATAATTTTGGACATGCCACTTTTTGTTTAAATGTAAATAAAAGCTGAGCAATATTTTTTTCCACAATGATGCCTCTTGTACATTGTCTTATTATCTTCCGGGAGAAGCCTGTGTCATTTCCGATCCAAAAAAAACTTGCTGGTTGAAAAAAAGTAACTTTAAGTCAGAATTTGCCTGGGGTATGAATAATTTTGGGCTTGACTGTATGTATGTGCAATGGATTGTGAGGGCACAGGAAACATTTTTAAAGTAAGAGGACCAAAGTGAAAAAGCCCAGATAGTAAGATCAGATTTCCAGATATTGAGCCATCACTTTAGGCTCACTGCCAGGCCAACAACTTTTTGCAATAACTTTCAAAATGCCAGCAGAATTTCAAATCTATGCCTTGTAGACCAGGGATGTCAATTTTTCAATATTATAAATTTGAATAAAGAGGTGTCTTTATTAATTATTTAGTCAACATATGAGGTAAAATATAACTAGTAAAAGTAATGCAGATGTTATGTAAAGTGCACAGTCAGAGATGACCGTGGGCAGATGTGTTAAGAGAATTAGGCTGCTGTCCATAGCGCCACATGTATAATGGTGTACAGTAAAGGGACTGAGTGTGATTGTGTGTTAATGTCCATTGTGTGACCATTGACAGTGCACAGTTAGGCAAAAGGGTGGGGTACATTTAATTACTAATAAGGGTATTGTACATAACTGTAGAAATGTTTGCAAATGTATATATACATTATATGAGTGCCATTTTGAGTGTATATAGTTATAGAAAGTAGTTTATGTTAATCTAATATTTTATCTCATATCTGTCTATTCAGTTCTCATATCTGTCTATTCAGCTATGGCAATATGACCAGTAGAGGAGTCTGTTGTGATAAGAGACTGAGTGCATCTGTTCACACTGTGTGTGTGTGTGTGTGTGTGTGTGTGTGTTTAAAAGCATGTTTTATATCATTGTTGTGACCAAATCTAAAAAACAGCAATGTTTGATTAATAAGGTTAATGACAGGATACAAGACAAGTTGTGTGTGTGTGTGTGTAAGTGTGTGTGTGTGTGTGTGTGTGTGTGCTCGCGCGCGCGCGCGTTAAAGCCCCTCCCCCGTCTTTCACTGCTTTGAGCGACTTGTTGCCGATTGGTTCGCTCTCTGTCATTTAATCTGTTTCAGTGCTTTTCTGGAGCGACTCTCCCGACCTGGCCGGTTCCGCTGCTCGCAGTGTTTATAGTGAGTGGAAGCACCAGTGTTCGGTGTAAAGAGTGCATTTTACTCTTTAACGTTCTCCACGATGGGAAAATGATTCCGGTGTTTAGTGCGAGTGTTAAAACTGTTGTCGGCGTTTAGTTTAAACTTGGATAACCTGCTAGTTAAAGTGAGAAACCATGGAGCCGATAACCAAGTGGACACCTAAACAAGTTGTAGAGTGGATGAGAGGTAAGTTTATCGCTCGAACATTTTTGTTCTTACTGAAATGTCACGTCGACTGTTTAAAACAAATCTCCTTGGATTTCTTTCGCTTGCGCACCGTTTTTTTTGTTTACCTGCAGTTTCGTAGAAACTCGACAGCTCGCGCGTGTCATTCAGCACCATCCGGTTCCTAAAGCAAGAAATTTACAAACAGGGTTAAAACTTGATGTTTGTCAGTTTATAAACGTTCCTCTAACAGGTGTATATTTAATAAATGTATTTGGCAGACGCATTTATTTATTTATTTAACTAAGCATTTTAGGGTTAGGGGCCTTGCTCGGGGGCCCAGCAGTTTCAGATTGGTGGTTCTGGGAATCGAACCCATAATCTCTAGCTCGACAGACCTTAAGCACTAAGCTACCACTTCCCTTTAAGAACGCATATAAGTTTGTCGTGTTTCTGTGAATTTAAAATAATTATTTTATGCATTCACAGCAATTGGCAGGTGCTGTTAGTCAGAGCGACTTACATTTATCTCATTTATACAACTGAGCAATTAGGGGTTAAGGGCCATGCTCAGGGGCCCAGCAGTAGTAGTTTGGTGGAGGTGGAAAGCAAACCCACAATCGTCAGGTTGGTAGTCCAACACTTTAACCGTGAGCCACCACTTCCACCACTTTACTGTATACAAACCTGACAAGTTGTTAAACATGTTTTTTTTTTTGTTGCTTTTTATTAGGTGTTTCCATTAGTGTAGCTATAAATGACATTTTTTTTTACTATAATGTTCACCGTGCATAGAATTATTAAGCAGAATTTTAGTCATATTGGTGGCCTCATATTGCCACGAATGTGACTAATTATTGACAATTCATGTTTATCCGCACTATAAATCTAACACACCTGTTATTAATTTCATTTGTTGTAGCTGGGTTGCTTACATCATACTAATGTTTTTACCCCTCTATACATTCTGCATCCTGTTAACATAATATTGCATTGTTTTTTTTTCTAATTAATATTGCATTTTTGTGTTATTATCGTCATCCATTGTCATAATAACAAAAACGGTGGCAACTAAGCAGACACTTAGTTCGCTTATGCATTTGGCCAGCTGCGACCGTACAGGTGCATAATTCAGGTCGCACCATTTGTTTAAATGACGAAACTAACTAGCTATTCCAAATGTGTAATTCGTATAGTCGCATATGTAATGTAATGTGGAAGTCAAGGATAAGGAAGTGTCAACGCTTGTTTATCAATGCATGTTGGGCTGTTCAACACTGCATAAAAACTCTATTATTAATTCCTATAATTCATATCTCAATTTGGGCCCTTTATTTTTGGATTGTGGTTTAACAGACTTGCATAATTTGCTGTGGATAAACACATTTGCTGAACAAATAACTAATCCTATCACCAAACAGCTTTCACACACTTAAAACAAACATCGCCCCTTCTGAAACATGGCATTGTTTGGAGTGTGATAAAGTTCACAAAGCTAACATGCATAGTATTAGGTGTACACTCGAACAATACTGTATAAGTCAGTGAGCGTGGTATGGCTATCTAATAATTGATTATATTTGTTTAAGCATTGTTCTGTCGAAACCCTGAGTTCTCATGGAATTATATTATAGGAAAGCATCGTCTAATGCAGGTTAAATCGGCTGTGTTGGATGTGATGCTGGCCTTCCGTTCACCCTTTTCCTAGGGATTGTATCAGTTGATTCTTTTATTGGATACCAAACTGGTTATTTTTTTCCAAATATGACTTCTGCTTCATTTTTTAACTATAATTACTTAATAAATTGCTTATTTAACTCATGAATAAACAACAAGACCGCCATTCATTCTGTTTTATGTCTGCGGCATTTCAAGCATCTAAAACTTTCCAACTAGTGTAAACCTGCTGCTTAGTGAGCAATGCCAGGAAGTCACATATCGTCGTGTGTAATAATTAGATTTTCAGAGTAAGTGAGTAACAGTAACGTAAGCTTTTGCTGTAACCTCAGGAAAGTAATAAAAGTGCATTTTCCTATTTATAATTGAATTACATCTTGCTGCATTGTGCTGCAGTGTATAATCCTGCCTCCTACCCTATAAAACATTAAACCTGTTTAAAGACTGTTTGTTCCAGCCACATTTTTGACCTATTACCCACCCATGCCCTAGAACTATTGTTGGATCATGGGAAAATTTATAGTTTATTTTTAAGAACCTGGCACTTGATTCAGCGGCTGCTGTTCCAGTGAACTGCATCTGGAGGTCATGCTTAAAAAACAATGCAGGTTATAATATGCACTCTGTGACTCATGAGACTGGTTTAGTTACCTGATGGTTTCGGCTAGCATAGTTGTTATTAAGAAAGCATTGCCTGCTAGACAAGTAGAGTCAGCTCAGGCAGATTTAGGTAATATCTGCTTTTTAGGGAGAGATTAATATTTCTAATCAATAGTGTGTGAAAAGAATCTAACAGCATGACTCATTTTACAAAAGAAATCTAAGGAGTCAATGATTAACAAGTGTGAGTTATTTTAAGGTAGTCACCTGGAATAGCGTAATCAACAAGGCTTATATAGTTGCCTGAGAACATTTTTAGTCACTATGCAGGGTTTTATGTTGGTTGAATCAGGGTTTTTTTGTAATAGCAATGTGTATGAGTATGTTAGTAATATGATAGTAACGTGTCATACACATGTAAATCTTGCTATTAGTAATACAGTCGAGCATTGATCAGAATAGTTATCCTTAATGGTAAGCTGAATCAATCAGGTTAAATGTATTTAAATTAAAGCTGTATTGAAATAAGATGGATAAACTCATTAAATAATTACTTCATAACTACAATATATTGATTAAAATATATCGAAATAATTTTGCAGTCAAATTGTTGCACCTATAGTGTATGCACCCAGCCAAATAACCCAGTTGTTAAAATAAAACTGGTCCTGACAGGAAGCTAATGACAACGTAATTATTCTGAAAAACATTTTGCCCGTCCCTTCTGATTGACGTATTCTCTAAGGAGACCAACCCTTTAAAACCTGTTACAGCTGCTAAATGTAAAATCTTTAGTAAAATAGAATCAGGTTGGGTTGAAATTGGTAAATTGGGTTATGTTTCATTCTCTCCAGCAGGCAGATTAACCTCATGGCTATAAAAGCTTTCCTGCTGACAAGTCTATAATAAATATAATACAGCATATTAAATAGTATTAAAATAATATCTTCATTTTACTAAGTATTGGCTAAGTAAGCGAACTTGTGAACCTGCCACTGTGTAATTTTGTGGAATCATATATGCCTTTTAAAATACACAATAAATCGGCCTAACATTAAAAAGTTAAAGTATAGGATATGGTTCAAGAGTAAAATGTTTAGTTATTATTAATCTCATAGGATGCTGACTGACACTAGACTGTTGGTTAAACGTATAAGTTAGTAAGGTAAGCCTTACTAACTATCTAAAATAGTGGCACATCGATCATTTAATTATGTCTGCTTGCAAAAACACAACTTTATAGAAGACAAGTGTAGTCCTACTGCAAGACCCTAGTTACCATAAATTTAAACACTCATATCCTTTGTGTGAATTCATGCAGTTTGGATTGAGCATGTGCTGTAAAAATGTTTTTTCAGACGGGCGCAGGTTCTGTGAAGACACCTCATTTAGAATAAAGATAGATGATTTTTTTTAAATGAAACATAGCTGTTTTATTGTTGATGTTTAAAGAGCACAGATGTCACTATATGTGAGACTTTACAGCAGTGTAGTTACCACATGGCTCCTCTTTAAAAGGTTCATTAAAACTTTCTTAGTAACCTGGAAAGACATCGCAAATTTTCACTGTGTCTCTGTGTCAATGTAGTAGTTGATATTTTTGTCTATACAACATTATTGTTTCATAGCCTGAATGTTTGTATTGGGTACATGCAGTGATTCTTAGAAATATCTGTGTCGTAGTTATACACACACACGAGTCTCTGGAAGTGTTATACTTGTTTGATAGAGGATGTCTGGGTTATATTATTTTGTGCATATATGGCAGGCACCATAGCATGAGTTATTACTTCTGTATGTCTCTTTAAACTCTTACACTCTTTCGTTCTTTGCCTCAAGCTCAGCTGTTTTCACAACAACCTCAAGTCCGTTGATATTTGCATGAATTTACGCTCTGTTTCCTACAGAGACCAGACATAATGAAGAGTCGCCTTGTATGTGCCATGGTAAAGCAAAGTTGTTAATATTATATTTAAACTTAAATATCTTTGTACAAATCCTAACAAAGCCAGTGCTAATGCTAAGACCTCATGACCCAAAAGCAGTGGCTTTTTTAAAACAAACAAGCCTCACCAAGCACCAAACTTCAGCCTCTATACAGCAGCTTATTTGTGACCCTTTATTCAAAAAACATGGTGTTTGATTTTAATCTGTAAACATTTACTTGATGGATAAATTAAGTGGTGTTAATTGGTAAAAAATAATCTAATTTCACTTTACATTTTACATTTACATTTTGGGAAGTGGTGGCACAGTGGTTAATGTGTTGGACTGCTAATTGGTAGATCAGGGTTCGATTTCCAGCAAGTTGCCACTGCTGGGCCCCTGACCAAGACCCCAAACTACATTTATCTATAAAAGTAAGCGTAAGTTGCTATGAATAAGGGTGTCTGCAAAATGCGTCAAATGTAAATGTAAAATGTATTTGCAATGATATTTTTCACTTTATGCCAGAACATCTTGTTCTTTATTTAATTATTTACACAATACATTAGCAGAGACTAGTGCCAGGTCATTTGATCACACCAGTGAAAAAAACCGAAAATGCACTACGGACATTGTGATTAGTTAAAAGCAAAACCTGATAGCTTTGGCTTTATACAAAACATCATGTCCAAATGTCTCCAGCACATTTTCTGCATGCTTGGGTTATCTGATTATCTTATCTGATGATCGTACATGGGAAGTTCTCTTTCCCCGGCCGTTGTAATTCACATTTAATGTGTAAATCTCTTTTGTTGTAATTTGGAGAAGGTTTTTGGCCAGTATTTAATCAGTTCTGTGTACCACATGATGCTTCTGTGATATAGGAGAGCAGGCTTTTCTAAGTCCAACAAGGAACATGCAGGCATACTTCTCTATGTTTAAATAACCACTAAGACAGGAATGTATACCACGACTAGGCCAAACCCTCAATGAATCAGGAGAGAAAAGCACTACAAATAGCCATTTATGTCCTTGTCCTTTGTTCCGTGGCACTTGTGGCTTTTAGGCCATATTTAAAATATTTAAAGACCAAATAACCACTGGTGTGTCAACTATAAATAAATCTGCTCAAGCATTTGTTGTTTCTTCCCAAAGGAAATTATCTTGGCTTTAGTTTTGTTTATGGCCCTTAATTTTGCCTTAGTAAAGGTTGCTCTGCCTTATAACTGGTGCGAGTGGGTAGCTTTATGTATGGAACATGTTGAGACTTGCCTGCATTGCAACTCTACCAGTTGCTCTCTGATTAATTGTTCATTCTAGCCTATAATCTGTTAATGGTTTGCTTAGTGTTTTATTTCTAGAGGCTTGAAGAAACATTTGCACCAGTACATGTTGTAGTTGTTGTTTTCTTATAAATGTAATTAATTCATAAGTGGATGTTATACAGGTTAAATAAAAAATGGAATACACCTGGTAGAGATGGGGTTCCCCTGTGGCACAGCAATTTACTATTATCTCCTATCACACACCAGTTACACACCAGTGTAATGGTTTATAGCAGGTTATAAACAATAGACTGTGATGAATCATCAGAAGTCGCCCAGCTGTTTTGTTTTTTTTTCGAGTTTGATGGCGGTGATTCGAAAATTGCACTTAGTTCTAACATTAAAAAAAATCTTGATGCTCTTCTGACCGTCACCTTTTCAGTTTTTCCTTTCCGCTTGCTGCTATTTCAGTGGAAGTGGATCGTTTTATTTTTTTCATTAGTTAATTCTTTTTATTTAAAATAACAACTTATAAAAAAAATTCAATTTGAACCTTGTCTAGCATTACAATAAAGTTTTAAAACCCCACCCTATGGGCCACATTTCTCCTTAGACAAATTTTATTCGTTTTTATTTATGCTTGTTATCCTGTTTTTCATCATAACAAGAGAAGGCTTGGGTTTTGTAGGTACCTGAATCGTTTTCTTAACCAGCACCTGCATGTAGGTAAATAGAAAAAAGGGTGGTATTGCACGTGCACATACAAAACAGTATTATCCACCTGAGCAATAGGGGAAATCCTGCAATTGGATGCCATGCTTAGAACTTAAATCAATACTGACAATGCTCAGAGTTTTTGAATTAAGTGGCTTTAGTAATGTCTGAATTCAAGATAAGACATGTTTTTGATGAGTGTGTTCATTTATTATTTCTAATTATATTTTGACACTTGCTGCAGCCCAATTCACCTTTTTATATGTACTAGGATAAGTACAAAGTTTTTGGGCGCATAATAACAAGTAACATAACGTACCATGCAAACACATTTTGTAACATTAAGGACCCTAGTTATGCCTTGTTATGCGCTGGGACAGCACGATGTATAGAAATTATCAGAATATCGGAAATGTGCATATCACGATATACATATCGCAACGGTTTGTGATAAATAAGCAGTTTAATACTACGAAGAATAATGTATAGTCAGAGGTCAATGTGGATAGCAAAATATGTGGCACAGGGATGTCAGTTGCTTTGACGCATGTCAATCAAAAGCCGTGAAACTTTTATAGTGAGCTAATCTTGATAAGCCTAGGGCACCCGCAGCTGCTGCCAACGATTTAGTGCCAAAACAAAAAAGCACCTCAAAGATATGACAGTAGTTCGGTTTTAAGAGAGATGACCACATGCAGGCTTAGGTTCTATATAGAACTTGAAAATCTTGAGTGGCAACACAAAAGGGAAAACACCTCAAAGCCAAACACAATTTGTATAAGAAAAACACAGGTGAATCTGTTTGGAAAAACATATGTTGGTTATATTATTTTGTAAAATATTGCATTATTTAGCATGCTACTGCACGCTCACATTTTTCTTCAATATTGTAGAAAACTATATTGTTTATTGTAAAACAACTAAAACTTACTAATAATGTATTATTCTTTGAAAGTATATTTTGCACATCCCTTTTACAACATTGAAAATATACAGTCTCAAACCTGCTCCTTTTTTACGCAAGCTGAAAAGTTAAGAAATGTACATGAATCCACAATTCAATATATGAATAAAAAATCCTAATGGAAATAGCAGACAATAATATAAAAGAGACACTAAAACATGAAGATTTTGTTGCGACTATGTCCACTGTTAAATGTGATATACAATTGAAATTAACTAAACTCATTCAATTCAAATAAAAATGGGACTTTAGATCCAGACCAGGGTTGCAGCGTTGAAAGGACAAAATGCAACCCGCCAGTCTTAAATTATTACGTTCAATCAACTTAATAGAAACATCTGTACACCTGCCTATTTATGCAGTTATACATTTATTCAGTCTTGTACATCACAGTGCATAAAATAATGCAGATACCGAGACAGCAACATTTAATATGCCGAGACAGCAACATTTAATATTTGTGACTTTAACCATGGTTTGGTTGTTAGTATCAGGAGCCTATACTTTCTGTGTGGAGTGGAGCATGTTCTCCCTGTGCTTGCGTGGGTTTACTCCCACAGTCCAAAAATAGCTGTATGTTAGGTTTATTGGTGATTCTAAATTACCCATAGGATTGAGTGTGAATTAGAGTATAAGTGGGTATAGAAGATGAATGAATACAAGAATATTAATAAACTAATTTACGTTTATGTTAACATCAAATTAAAACCTTTAGTGCATGTCAAGCAGCTTCCTTCTCTGCTCCTGTAGTACTGCATAGTATACAGTACTATAGTGTGTGTATATATATATATATATATATATAGTATATATATATATATATATATATATATATATATATATATATATATATATATATTATATATATACTATAGTGAAATCAGCGCTAATATAGTGCACAGTAAAACCAAGATACGTTTCAGACGTCCGGTTTAACCACAAATCTGTTGTTATAGTGTAATATTCCGCATCAACTTGGTTCCTATATTCAGTGTTAAGATGTTGGATCTCAACGCAGCTAATATATGTGCAAGAGGGAATTTTATATCTCCTATCCAGCACTTGGATAAGGTTTTTTAAATCCCCCTTCCCTCACTTCATTAAAAGTCACTATGTCTTTATCAAGGTAGCAGGTTATGGCGTTAGTTATCTCCTGGTGTTATTTAACATCTTTTTATATACTGTAACAGCCGCAGACAATTCTGAAATTGTACTTTGGTGCTTGTTACTAGACTAAATGTCACTAGCAGTACTTTCAGACGACTCTTTACCACACATTCCTCAAACAGCCGCTCGTGGTCCTTTTTTTCTCTTGCAAATTACATTTTTTTGGTGTCGAAATAGACTTTTTTACAGACGTGCTGTTTGCTTTTGTGTTAATTTTCCAAATGATTCCTCTGACTCGGAAGAAGCCATAATCCTATTCCACAGCGCTTTCTTGTTTAATGGTGGGCGTTACACATGCATGGCTAACATGCGGATTGGCCACACAAAGCTGTGCACATTCAATTAGCTGGTATGACTGTCACTTAAAAAGGGCAGTCATGCATTTGCTTAGGGCCTTTTTATATCACAGTCACTTCAAAGCCTTTTGTGATTAGCTAATTGCACCGTTTCAAATTGCAATTTGATTTTGATTAATCGTTCAGCCCTACCACAAATCCTTTTTTCCACAAAGCAGCGTCTTAGATGGTACTCAGAAGAATGTAAAAAATAGGCATCCTGTAGACAAGGGTTTGCAGTTTGAAAGGTGTTATTAATGAGACAGATAGACCTGTTTAAGTAGCCAGGAAGTGTCTAGTAGCTCGAAATAATTACTCTTTACCACCATGGTGAGTGGAATATCATCTTGGAACACACAACACATAAAACCTTTACATAAATAAGCTTCATTTTACAGACAAGTACAGAAATTCGAGGCTATCAGAGCACCAAAACTGGATAGTATTGATATACATTCTCCCCCCACCCCTCACCTGCCCATCCCCCAAAACATGCTTTATCAACTCTGGTAGTCATTACACCTGAGTGCAATGTGTTTAGTCCCTACATTAGGATATCAAAGCTTTGCCAGGGGCTCGAGTTCCCATGGAAGTTTGCCTAAGCGCATTATTTACTGCAGGATTTGGGAAACCATGCAAATGACTCAGTCTTTTATCTTGACTTAAGAGCTGCATATTTTTTCATCTTATGGAACCAACAAGAAAACTACATTTTATTATAACTTTAACTTCCATTTAATCATTTATGGTGCAGATGTTAAAATTCTTAGCTTTATGAGGAAGTGGAAAATGTTCCTGCTTCGTTAGATGTATATTTCTAATCTGTGCCTCTTCTTGTTTAATTATGCCTCTGTTTTTATCCGCCACCCTGTTTAGATTATATAATCTGTTATGATATATCATGTGACTTTTTCTTATATATTTGAGTGGTGTTTATGGAAACACGTTCTCAGGTTAATGAATGTGTGCATCGACCTAACATAGGAAAAGTCAACGTAAAGCGGCTATCCACAGGTATTAAACTTCAGTATCCTTTACTGAAAACCAATACCATTCCATCTGGCGCACACGACATCCCGCAGATGTCTGAACTGTGGATAATAATGATGGCTTGCAATATAATTCTTTTTTTTTTTTTAATAAAACAGGGTTACAATTGCATAGTAAAACTTTTATTCTTTTTTAATGTTCATTTAAAATGTATATATTAGCTACTTTATATCACCAGTTAAAATTAATCATTTGATTAATGGTTTATTTTTTATTATGGTTTTAAAAGTAAAAAGAGAAACAGGCTCCATTTAGACATGCGTATTTGGGTTTGTTCCATCACACAATCCAGATCAGACTTTGGGTTTTGGTTTGAGGTTAGAGATTTTTTTTTTTTGGGCCATTTTAAAGCCTTTGATGGTATGGGAAAATCCTGCATGCCTTGAATGTGAGAAAAGCATTATATTCGTTTCTATAAGTTGTATGTAAACACTTGGCTAAAAGTAGTATAGTACAAGTTAGGTGTCCCCACCTTTAAGTCTCAAAATTCTCTGTAATTGTGGTTTTGCCTCTTGGGTATGTGGCGCAGACAAGAGTCGCAGAAGTCGGTTGGGGAGTGCCTGATTTCCAAACCACCACTTATTACACATCTGTAATGATGCAGTGTTTATTGCATTCTTTAAATTGATCAATAGTAAGACAGTCTTAGTGTAGCATTTACTAGCTATAAAACTGTCAGACACTCAGACTCCTGTGGATCAACATTTTGCTAGAACCAATAGCTCTGTATATTATTGAAGAGTGTCTATGTTAGACCTCAGGAGAAGCCTTCAAAAGAAGCATTGTACTGACAAATAATAAACTAGATGTTTCTTGTATAATGGTTTAAATATTTTTAAGGTAATATATTACACTTTAATTTAATAAAATTGTAAAACTTATCTAGATCTTTATGCCTCAGATTATTGACCCGTGACTAATCCTTCCTTTCCCCCCAGTTAATTCTTTCATGGCTGATGCAAAAGTTGCATGTGAGCTGTAGCAAACCTGTCAGATTAGTTTCTTTTCCCTGTGGCACTTTTTGCTCACTAACACCTCCTCCCCCTTCAGCATCTGTCACATGTCAGGGCAACATGTGGGGCAGCTTGAACACCTTCAGCGCATCAATCCCGTCTGTCTTCCAGTCTTGCCAAACCGCAGTGACAAAATTAAACTGATCAGTTACTCGAGACCATAAGTATATTTATTTATTTTTTTTAAACGAAATAACCAATATTAACTAGCTGAATGTTTTTTTTTTCTTTTCTAACTGTACTTGTTTTTGTATTTAGGAAATATTGCATTTATGTTTAAAGCTTAAAACATCAAGGGATTTATTTTAGCAAATACAGCTCTTACAAGACTTTTTTGTATGCTACTGTAGAAATCTGGAATTCCCACAACAGGACATTTCTAGAGAACAATAGGCATTCCTTCAATCCTCACAGGTTTGCCCCAAAGTCTAAAGAAATGAAAGCGAGAAACAGTGGCAGCCACTATTGTACACAGTATGGTTTCCACTCCTCTCCCATGGAGACCGTGGACAACACAGGAGGAGGGTGTGTATGTGTGAGAGAGATAAAGAGAAAGAGAGAGAGAGAGAGAGAGAGAGAGAGAGAGAGAGAGTGAGTGAGTGAGTGAGAGAAAATGTGAGTGTATAGGAAGGTCAGAAAGGTTTGTTCTCCCACTGGGATGCTGTTCATTCTATGAGAGGTGGAAGGCTTTCTTTCTTGTGTAATCAAATCTCTGAGAACCAAAGCCTGCCCTTGTTTTTTCACATGGCCTGTCTAGGGTTGAGAGCCCTGCTACAAGGAGGGACTTTGGGTGGTGTTAATTCCACATAGTACAGGGGTCGAGTGAGGGGGAATGGTACGTAGTAAGAAGGTTTGTGTTGCTTCCTGTTGGAGCAGATGTTAAGGCCACACGATATCGTGCACTAAAGGGTATATAGTTTACAGTTAAGCACGTTTTTTACAGTTTTTTGCCACGAGACAGTTCGTTTTAATGACTGTATGCAATAACAACACATTGATATACTGTGATAAAAAAGAGCCAACTTTTTACCTAATGGGTGAAAGTAAGTCAGTACGAAGGACAAGGAAAGGGATTTTTGTTACCATTCTGTTTGCCACACTGTTCATAGCTGCTGTTATGTCAGCTTTTACTTACACTAATATGTAACGGGCCTATTATATCAAATACAAATTAATACAACAATAAATACACTCAATAAAGAAGGGAAAACAAACTTTAGGGCATGCTATCATAAGAAAATAATCAACTTTAAGGGGGTAACGATATCACACCACCCAGTCACTAATTATTTATCTGCCCAAGGTGTTTTAGTCATAATTTAGACAATTTAGTAAAAGATTCAGTTCAGACTACACTGACATGCTATCTATCTTTTTTGTCTCCACCTCACAATTGCAATCTCACACACACTCAGGGTGGAAGTCTTAATTTTATTCTAACTAAATTCTCATAGTGATCCTAGATATTTTTGCCTGCTGGGTCGAGGAGGTTGGAGAGCTCAGTATGCACTTTGTTATTTGATCTACAGATTTTGAAAATGTGCTAGTAAGAAAAATAGTTACTTAATTCTGGATTCTTTCATGGAAAAGAAATAATAGAATCCTTTAACAGTTGCTAAAAAATTCCTGACTTCTTTATTGTCATCAAAAGAAAATTCCATCTCAGACCAATGCCAAATAATTTAGAGTCAATCGAGCGGTAGTAAAGGGCTTTCATTAGTGAGCAGTTAATTCTAGTGTTACGATGCGACATCTAACTGTAATGATGGAAAACTACTCGTAAAGCACTGAATCAGGCCCTATAATCACTTTAACACATTCCAGCTCCTCTCTTTCTTTTTTTATACCATCAGGCCCTGAAAAGATCTATAGGAAAATAACATCACTATTCAGAAAATACCTTTTCAGCAGTATCTGATTCCAAAAGGAGAAACTTTTTCCTTTCTGTTCAGTTTGCACAGCTAGTAAGGTAAACTGTTTGTGCTGGGCTCTGTTCATTCATAACGAGCTGCATTCTCACACTTGTGACTGAAATTTAGAATAAAATATATCCTTTGGTACTAAGGTTTTCTAGCAACCCTTAATTTTGCATATTTTAATGTTGGAGAAATTAGTCTAATAAATCTAGGTCATTAAAAATGCTAAAGGTAAATACATTCCATACCGTCAATAATTAAAGTATTCCCATTTATGGCAGTTAGGAAGGTGCTTTGTGTTGCATTTCCAAAGCTGGACTGAGATAGATGTGGTGTTGAATGATGAGCTGTGTTGTTGTGTCTGAGCTGACAGGCCATTGAGCGCTAGTGGGGCAGGAGGCCAGTGCTCTGCAGCTGGCCCTCTCTGTACTGCCTTTGACTAGGAAAAACCCCTCCCCCACTACCCCATAGAGCCATCCTTCACTGACATGCCGGTGGAATGGCTTAGTAAGTGGGCTGCGTTGTATATGTCATTTGGCGTGTGTTGTTGCCCAGGCGGCCAATTGGTTTTGGAATTAAATGCAATTTCCTGTGCTAATGAAACAACTTGGTTTCAGTAAACGTGTTCTTTTATATTCTGTAAAGGCATCATCCAATCGTGTCTTTTAGGCCAGTTGACTACGTACATGCAGACAGCCATTTCTGACTGACAGCGGAGCAAACACCGGATCTCCTGCAGTAGTCTTTCACTATTTAAAGCACAGTAAAAGCATAATGCCCGTATATGTTGTTCGGTTCTTACTAGGAACAACTAACTGCACATTTACACAGTTATCCAATCAGCTAATCATGTGGCAACAGCACTGTCCATAAATCATGCACATACAGGTCAAAAGTGTCACGTAATTTCCACATCAAACATTAGAATGATGAAGAAGTCTAATCTTGAGCTGCTTTTAGTATATCAGAAACAGCTTGGAATCATTCACACAACAGATTTACGGCTTCACTTAAATTGATCCAAAAGCATTGTGTGTTTATGTGTGTGTTTACATATTTAGATGAGTATAAATGTTTTTTTCTGCCATCATTTATGCCATTTTCTCCCCTTCTACATTGTCAAGGTCTTGATGACAGTCTTCAGCAATATGTTACCAACTTTGAGAGAGAGAAGATCAGCGGAGAGCAGCTGCTAAAGATCTCGCACCAAGATCTGGAAGAGCTTGGGGTTACCCGAATCGGTCACCAGGAGCTGGTTCTGGAAGCAGTTGACCTGCTATGTGCTCTGGTCAGTACAGATATGTTTTACATTTAGTACTGTACATTTTGGGGAATTTTTTTAGCAACGGTACCCATAGCAATAGACATACCCATAGGAAGAGACTTAAATCCTGTATTGAAGAACATTCTACTACTAAATAACTCCTAATAGGTTATAACATTAAAAAGTATAACAAATAAATGAAACATTTCTGACTAATATTTAACACTGAGCAAATTATAAATTGTTAACACCAACACACACCCTCCACAGGTCCGATGAAGCATATGCAAACTTTCTTTCCTCTATGTCCGTATCCTGTATAAATTAAAAATGCATCCTGTACAGCGGTTTGTCTTAGTAGTTGATCTTTAAATATGATAACTGCTTTTGTTGTGGCTTGGCTAGAGCAAAGCAATTTTGCTAGTTTACTGGTTCAGCTAATTACACAAATGAAACAAAGTTATCTTGCTGTCTAACAAGGAGGTTGTGAAATTAAATCGAGTGGAATGTAAAAGTGTGTGTCAACTGTAGTAAATTCAAGGGCTCATGTACAATGTGGAATGTGCACACAGACAAGGTATTTGTGTGTCATATATATAATTTTTTAAATTGTGTTACAATTTGTATTGTTAGAATTTGTTATAATAATTTAATGAGGTATAATATAGTTATTGGTAAACCTTAGTTTAAAAAAAAGAAAGGAAAATGTGTTTAGCCTATAAATGTTCTGGACAAATGAGCCTTTCATCATGTTGTTTTGTAGATTTTGTGGACTAGTCACATTATCATTTCTCTGAGCTTCAGCTTTGTGTCAGGTCTGAAATTTGCATCGACGAATTCTTTGTAAGTCTATCAGCCATCAGTGTAAATAACTGGGAAACTGTGTGTTTGCGAGCGTTTTTGTATGCACGTGATTGTAACCTGCAATAGTTGACCCCTGTTTGATCCCCTAAGTACTATTGGATAGGCTCCAAGCTCACTGTCACCTTGTAGGATAAAAGCTAGAGAGGAAAAATAGGTAAAGCATGATGGGTATAAAGATATGAAAACCTACAAATCCCACACAAATTAGTAAAGTTAAACTAAGGTAAGGTACATTACATGGGCAACTGCTGCTTTCAGTTTTCTATCAACCCTTTTTTCTGCTTTGTAATGTTTTTGTATTTTAAGTCTAACAAGTTAAACCTGATTTATACTTTGCCCCTAAATCAGTTTTCAGAAGCCGAAAGAAACCATAAATTAGATTGTAAAACCAGAAAACAAAACAACTACCAAAGTACTATTAGAAGTGCTATTAGTATTTTTCTTCCAACTGTTTAAACAATTTCTCTTCACAAATTATATTGTCATTGCTATTTGAGGGGGAATGGGTATATGTCTCTATAAGTTATATATTTGGAAGTGACTGTCCAAGTATTGAATACTCTCGGTAAAAAGTCCACCCTTTTCTGGGGAAGGGTTAGTCACTCATATATTGGTTTGTCATGAAAGTGGACAGAAGAATAATTAACAAAAGCTAAAATAAAAAGCTCAAATATGATGGGATTTTTGTTAATGCTTTATTAAATGACAACGAAAAAGACAATAACGTTATAATTATGTAATGCTTTTGTTTTTTTAGGTTAACACAAGTTGGTGTTAAGGGTTAGATGCTAAGTTGTTCTTATGGAAGTTAGTACGGTCTTATCTATAGCTAAATGGTTGAGTGTGTGAGAATCTTTTAACTGGAGATGTGTTTTTGTATCCTCAGCATTAAATCTTAGTAATGTAATTATATGTATATAAAAAGATTTACAGAAAACAGAACAGTGTAAATAAAAGTAAAGTAAAGGGTAAGTTTAAGGTGGGTGGCACAAGATGTAGACGAAAAGTTTTAAGCTGTGCTCTGCAATACTGTCAACCTCTCTTTCGGCAGATGGAATTGCTTTACATTTTAGTACTTCCTGCATCATAAAAAAAGCCGTTTTAGACTCTGGTCTTTGAACACTTATAGGTTTTAGTGAGATTTTTATGAGGGCTGAAGACTCTCCACTGAATAGCATCTGAAGCCCTCTTGAGTTTGCACTAGGCCTAAAAAAACGGATCTGTTTTGTTTTCTACAAACACAACTACCATTCATGCAGTATTCACGAATATAATTAACATTTACATTTATTTAAATGAGACACTTATCCACAGTGTCTAGAAGCTCTGAAATTTCTGTTAGGAAAATGTTCTCATGCTCTCGGGACTAGGAATACTGTCAGTCTAAAAGCTTATTGGGAGTTCAGTATGCAAAAATACATCTACGTAATGCTGTTTAAAGTATGTGAATATGTAAATCTGTAGTTATTGCTATGTTCCAATCACCGTGTGTTTATGCACACTTTAAAGTATTGCATCTGAAACTAGTGAAAAAAAGACAAATTTTGTAACAAAAAAATTTTTATGCTCGCTTAAGGTGGTTAATGTGAATACAGGTAGCTGGAAACTCATTTGTTAAATAAATTTTGACGTATTAATTATTAAACCTACGTAACTAATTTGCTTTTCCTCTGATGGGATCTTTCCTGTTCCTTTATTAAAACACAGCTGATAGCAGCAACAGGTGCGTCTGGACAGATAAGAAAAGCTGCACTGCTGAGACATTTGTTACTTGCCCAATGGTTACTAATTGAAGCCCTGTCTCCATTATGCTCGCTTTATTGTTTACTGCGAATAAATCCTGACGTAGCAAACATTAATCCCACATGACTAATCGACTGTTTCCGCTCCATTATGGTTGCCTTTTTTTTTTTTACTATTGGTTACTAGTTTAACAATACCACAGTCAGACGCTTGAACAACTTGATGGAAATGCATATAATTTGCATTTGATTTGCATCCTTTTTTGGAAAACTTTGAAAAGATTCACACTAGAGACTGGAAAGGAAAAAAACTTTCTTTTATGTTACACCTTGATTTCATAACATGCTCAGTAATGTTTGATAAGTAAAAATTATGACTTTGCATTCATTTACCATTTTAATCGAAATAGAAAATAAAAATCGAATAGAAATCACATTTCCTATATTTGACAGAGGTGTGACAATTTTTTTTTATATTTATACAACTGAGAAATCAGGCTTACGGACTTTGCTTGGAGCTCAGTGGTGGTAGCTTGGTGGTGCTGGAAATCAAACCCACATTCTCACTATCAACAGTCCAACACTGGGTTACCCCCTCCCCCTACATTATAAATCATTTTATTTATTTTTTTATTATGTTGCTGTACTTGTAATTTAATATTTGCGTTTGTTATACTGATTATATTCAAGTCAAAACATTGTCTAGGCTTGCAAATAAAGTTTCATGTCTAAGCATTGCTCTCCTTTTGAAAAAATAATGATAGCTTTATTGTCAGATGGTTAAAACATATGGAAAGACTTTTGGTTACGGCAAACGAAGAACTTGATTGATGCTTTTGTCAAACTCTATAAAAAGTATGGTTCATCCCAGTGTCCAGCACCCCTCACCTTATGGATTGAGTAATTGGGTCCAGACCTTGCATGCATCTTCCATGCACTTACAGACACAGATTTTCAAAAGACCCCAAATGATCTTTTAAGATACGTCATAAATTTGCCCTGGATTAATTTGGTCTTCACCGTCTGAGTTGTTATGTTAGATAAAGCTCTTTTTTCTTGTTTCACATCATAAGGGAAAATGTGGAGTTCCATAAAGTACATCAGAGGAAACTTTCATTGAACTGTTCTTCTCCTGTCTGCTTGGGGAGCAAGAGACTCAGCAGGTCGCTTGTGCTGTGAAAAATGTTTAAGTAGCTACAGTTGCCCCTATTTATTGAAATGCAAAAAAAGAGAAGAAGAAAAAAGAGCTAGCTTAAATAAATTAGTGGTTATTTTCCAGAGGTAAATACCAATTCTTTTTAAAGGAAGTGTACTCAACAATTTGCATCATCATTAAAAATTGTTCATTTCCTGCTGCCTGATCATAGCGAATAACCATATTTGTTTGAGTGTGTAAAAGCTATTAGGTACAATCTGTGTTTATACAGTATACACCAGATAATATATTATAATTGCTTCACTCAGGTTTCACTTTATACCAATGGAGAAAACATTAAACCAAGCACATTTACATGTCAGTGAATTGGACTGGGACAATAATATAGCTTTTGCAGAGGTTGTGCTGAAACCTTAAACCATTTTATTTTTCCCTTAAGATAAGGAAGCAATATTTGTGTAAAGTGTGTTCTATATTGTTCCAGAGTACTGAAATAGATATTAAAGATGATTTAGCCAGCTCCATGCAGCGGAAAGCTCTATGGCTAGTGTTACCAGCACAATTCATACTACAGAGGTACACCTTATACTGTTCTTCACTAAACATTACACTACAAAACAGAATTCACGACGATGTGCACTGGTACATACCACTACAATTATATAACTATATTATAAAAGTGAGATATTCTCTTAATGTTACTGTATAAAGACACCATATGCATTTAAAGAGAAGTTGTGTTATTCATATATTTCTTGACAGGAAGCTCAGGCCAGAGTGCAGGTTCAGACATTAGGGTAAGCCCTTGGGGTAGGTTTGGGGCTTTAACTCACAACCTACTAATTATTGCACTGTAACCAGCGAGCCAACAATACATCTTATTACATTTAGAAAACACCCCGCCATCATCCAGTTTACTTTTGATACTTCTCATTCAGGTTCCATACAAATCCAGATAGCTAAAAGATTTTAGTTTTACCCAAATGTGCTGTTCCATTTGTTGGAGGATGCATTTTATTATTTTAAACAGTTCCTTCTTTTACTTATCACCACCATGTACAGCTGTGCTGCCTTTCATTTCCTTAAAAGAAGAAAAGTAGGGATGCACCAATACCATTTTTTAATAACTAAGTATAAGTACTGATATTTTTTTCCTGGTACTTGCCGATACCGTGACCTGTACTTTTTAGGGCGTGGGATTATTTTTATAATTTACGGGTTATCGCTTGCCATTTTCACTCGTCTTGTTTTTTGCAGGGGTGGTTGCTGAAGTGCTAACATTACTGCTAGTGGCAAATTCTCTGTGCTCACTTTTTTGTTGAAATACCTGAAGTTTTATCTAATTACTTGCATTAGGACAGGGGTGGTCAAACTCAGTCCTGGAGGGCTGGTGGCCTGCAGTGTTTAGCTCCAACCCTAGTCAAACACACCTGAACTAACTAATCAAGATCTTGCTAGGTACTCTTTTTTGTACCTCTTCAAAACAAAGTTTACACTCTGTCATGCGGCTATTATTCATTTTGAGATATTTCCACACTGCTGTGCCTGACATTCTGTCACTGCTGTCAGGGTCTTTGAGCACTGAAAATTCTATCATTGACGTCACAAGCGTGTTTTAGGAGTACGGGTATAAGTACATAAGCTAATGTATTGGTCTTGATACAATACCAGTATTTCATCAGTGTATCTCTAAAGAAAAATGTGACTGTCTGCTTAATCACCCTACAGCAAAATAATATTAAGTCCTTACAGCCTTTGTGACAGCTTTTCTCTGAACCTGCTCATAATTAGTGGGGTAATAAGAATGCTAAGTGTGGGGTCTTTTTTTCTGCCAAAGCAGGACTCCAGGACTCCCATCACCAGCAGTTTAGACGGGATCTGCACATAGGCCTTTGATCTAAATAGCTTCAGTTACCATTTTAAATATAAAATATAGATATAAAATAAAATATAAAAATCATCCATGTGTATTTGATAAAGCACTACAGAGCTAACTTACAGAGTGGCTTAGAATATCTATTATCAGTATTGATTATAAAAACAGCTGAAAAGCTGCTAAGATAATATCCTGCAGGTTAAGATTGCTTGTGGTGAGCTAAAAACAGGCTGTTCTTCCTTGGTTATACCATTAAACCACAGGGTCTGGCGGTGGCAGTTTTTTGCACTCTGAGGTTTTTGCAGACAGGAGGCACCCCCTCAACCCTCCCAGTGCAGCAGTTCACATGTTCAGCACTCATTCTTTCCGAGGCCTGTTAAAAAAGCAGCAACGTCTGCCAGGTTTAGAATCTAAATTCAGCAACACACTGCTTGCCAGAAATCCTTAAGGTCTAAATAGGGTAATTATTTTTTAAACACAGCAAAAATCGAATATTATTAGCTTGAACTGTGGATCATGTTTGTAGAGGGTAAATAAAGAATTCAGCATTAGTAAATCATCTGTCCAACAGACATTTTTTGTTCAAATTAGCCGTATTGTTATTCTTATAGAACATTAAAAATAATCATTTAAAATTCTGTGACTGTACATTCATGTTTTGTATTGTTTCTGTGTTTCCATTGCAGAATTATGGTGTGGAAACAGATAATTTGAAAAACCTTGTGGTGAGGATGAGAGCCGCGTCCAACAATCTGCACATTAGTACATCAGAGCGCAGAAAGATTCTTGGTTACGATAGCAACACCGCTCACAAACCCCCCAATGAGTTCCTTACCTCTGTAGTGGATCTGATTGGTGCAGCAAAAAGCCTTCTCACATGGCTGGATAGGTAAAATCTCTCAAATTATTTCCAGCAGACCCAAGCAGGTCTTACATTTTTGATTCCTTTTATATGAACATTCAAGGACAAATGAAACTAGTTACAGTTTGGGTTGTTTCTGCAGGTCCAGCCTAGACATTTTTTTTCAAATTATGAAACATTAAAATTTAATATTAATTCTATTAACAGTTTTGATCCTTTACATCAAAGTACCAAAGTATTTTCTGAAAGTATTAAATTGCTATGATTCTAACAATCTAGACCTACTTCAAGTTGGTGAAGTAGGTCTAGCAAATCTGTAGGCTAGGGAACAAGACAGATATTTATTTATTTATTTATTTATTAATCGATATGAAGATTACATTTTGGTCATATTGCCCTAGTAACATTTGACTTTATGTGGCGGGTAGTTGTGTGTAGTTGCATGCTGCTTGATAATGTGCCTCATTGCCCCATCTGTTGCTTCTGTTGCTTCTGTTGCTTCCAACAATTGCAGAACCCCTCTGACTGGGATCAGTGACTTCACCAGTACCAAGAATAAGATCATTCAGCTCTGCTTGGAGTTGACCACTACGGTCCAACAGGTAGGCATTTTCTCTTTCCAGCTTCATAAGATCTTCCTTAATTTGGTTATCTGTAAACACTAAATAAAATCTCTCTCTCTTTAATTTCGAAGGGCCTTTTTAAGTTTAAATTGTACTTTTTATTTGCTTAGCGGTGTTTGTAAACTGCAGTACTTCAGTTCAAGAGGATTAAAATAACTTCAAATATTCTTCACCTTTTACATGTCTTTGAACCCAATTTTTTAGTAATATCAACAGTAAAATAAGCAGTATCTGGTCCTGGTGGTTTTTAAGAGAAAGGACAGGCTACACTGATATTCTTTTAGTGTTCTAAAGTAAAGCCGGTCGCATTGCTGTTGGGCAACAACTCCATGACTACGGGTTGGTCCTAGGTTGCTGGTGGCTTTGGTTAAAAGACCAGTAGGAGAATAGAAAAAAAAGTTGTATGGGGATTACATTTATATTACATTAGTCTGCCCACAAATTTTAGTTTGTGCAGCGCTGGTGTAGTTCAAGACAAGGTTGGTCCTGTGTTGATACAGAGGATTAACAGGTTCACAGGTTGAAATGTAGCACAGATTAGATTAGAAAACTTTACATATCAATCAATACTTTTTAAGATCCTAGGATTTACATAACCATGCAGCTGTATAATTTATATTGCCACACATCAATAATAAAACAATATGTCGATCAAATTGCTCATTTTTTCATAGTTTTGTATGTATTTCAAAAAACTAAAATGTTTTGCTATATGTTTTATAATTATCTGTATTTTACATAATACAATTTTAAACCTTTATTATGCTAGTAGTGAATTTAAATTGTGCTATAATGGAGGAGATGTACATTTTAGATGTATGAATCATATATATTGGTAAATTAGATTAAGTCACGAGAATTAATTTCACATGTCATTTAACCGGTTATGAGCATGAAACACATCAAAAGACAAGCGTAATATTTTCTCAGACCCAAAAAAATGCTGATTAATTTTATTAATTGAATAAACTATAGACTAATACATAAAAAAGAATATTGTGTTGGGCCACTACAGATTTTTCTGATTTCTGATTGCAGCTATGACAGCGCTTCTCTGCTTTCATATCAGATGCTGACTTAAGAGGCATCTGATCTCTATCAGCTGTTGTCTAATGACATTTATGACTCAGTGTCTTCTGTAGGTCCATGTCCAATTTTTCTGAACTGCTTTGGAGATTTTTAGAAATAGTATGAATAGCATTTTATGTCTTTGTGGTTATAAAAACATTAGGAGCTATTCATTTCATGCTTACATTCTTTCCTAAGCTGCATATTATTTTATTATTATTGCATGTTGAAAAAGGAAAGGTTATTTTTAGCAGAAAATATTTTCAAAATAACTTTTGCATTAAACAGACTACCACAGTTTTAGTGTGGGCTGTAAATGCTGGATATAATTAAGGGTATGACTTCACCATGTGACCATCATTACTCTGTGGTTTGTGTGAGTGCATGTGTGTGGCTACCAGCTGATAGGCAGGTGCTCACTGGACATATGGACATGTGCCACTAAAGGCATTTTTCTGTTAAATAGATGAGGTCTATTGTGTGTGTGGGGGGGGGGGTGTCGGGGTTAAAGTTAACTGACTCTGCTATGTTGTCTCAGCTGTGGGCCAAAAGCTAAAGGCTACAATATTTTAAACATTTAAATCATATGCGTTATATACACAGAGACATCAGCATTACCTCAGCATAGATCATTTGGTGGCTGGTTTTGTTTAAAAATGCATTTAGTACAGTGTACTGGTGCTACAGCTAAAGATTACTCCAGATTTTTGCCCTGCTCTGTCTGTAAAGGTTTCACTTCATGCCAGTCCCTTCTATTTTCTTCACACTGTAGTTGTCCTTCATGTCTTATGTAATTATGTTGTCGTACAGCTGACATAAGTATGTAATTCACGAGTCAAAGCTGTTAATTTGTGGTTGACGCTCATCTTGCACTGCTATATCTGGATTACTAATTATATAAACACTGCATTGACCATGATTTACTGGGCATTACTCAGATTAGAGTTGCTCAGACTTTCTCACTGTCTCCTTTCTTTCTGAAGGATTGCTCTGTTTATGACATGGAGGAGAAGATTTTGGGAGTTGTAAGTATTTGTTAGCTTCTCATTTATGTGCCTAATGTGTTATTGGGTATTTGTTATAATGTGTAATAGAATATAGTGATAAAGTAATATTATATTATATTATATCATAGCATAGCATAGTGCTTTAACTGAACCAGTACTGTCTCATCAATATGCCTGCATTGTTATTGCATTAAAAGACCCAGCATAATACTCTGTTGACTTTCACTAAGTTCCTGTTTATATGCCACCATTAGCATGTGAGGTCCTCGCCGTCTGTCAGTGCTTCCTGTTAATGACATTTTCCATATCAACTTCCCCTGTTGCTAGACTTCCACTTTTTATGCTAACTCCAACAACATTATAAATTATTTTGGTTAGCATTGGTTTGCTTTAAGACAAGGGCCAGTTTCTTTGTAGTTTAATAGATTTGCTGATTTGCGTAGTAATGTAACAAATGCATAAGGTTTTCATTTCATGAATAAAAAAACTGAAATAAACGTTTAAAGGTTTTAACCAGTAATGTACTAATTTTTAAGTATTTTTTATAATTCCTACTAAGTCAAGGAAAATTATGTATTTGCAACCTCTTTTCTTTTCCCAGTATAATTTATTGCATCATAGAATTTGAGAATTTGTCTGTACTTTCTTCTTTTCTAGAGACTTCTGATTCTGTTTCTAATGTATCAGGAATCTCCTATCACATTGTTGCTAAACATTGTCTTCCTATCGTTTTGAAGTCCAAGGTGCTAAATGTTATCTGTGACCAGACTGTGAGAACAACCAACGATCCTCTAATGAACCAGCTGACATGCCTGGAGGAAGTGCAGCTGACCAACATCAAGCCAGGAGAAGGCCTGGTGAGCACTTACCACCCTCCTGTTTTTGTGTTAGACAAATGGGAAAATTGTTTACATCCCCTACTTAAAGCACTTAAATCACCTCAGCAGACATAACTGTTTGTCACGGTTGTTGTATTTCTGGCTGGCAAATAAAGTACACTATATCTAACATCCTGTTTAGCTTTCAAGATTTATATGTTCCGCACTGCCAACTCTGTTTGTCTCTCTGTCTTTCTTTCTCTATCTCTCTTCTCAGGGCATGTACATAAAATCCACCTACGACGGGCTTCATATCATCACTGGCACCACTGAACATGTAAGACTATGATTCTCTTCTAAGATACCATTTGATGCTGGGGCTGGTATATATTTAGCCTTGCCTTCCCAACACAGTGTGTTGCATCAGCACGTTGAAAGTAGACACAGCTTTTACAGTTGGCATCTTCAAACATTTGTTAGACATGCATTACACACATAGTTAGCTGAGCACAGAACACAGAAAGGGGTCATAAAGACATTTTACATTGTATATCCAGCACTAATCTAAATAAGACACTTATATCCTGATTTTCCTCTTTACTTTTTTAGCACAGACACAAATGTGAATCTATGGCTTTAGAACCAATTAATAAAATTATTTTATACATTTTTTTCATAACAACAATAATCCTTAACCCCTTTTTTTATTTTTTTTATTAGAACCATGCATGAATAATTATATTTATCCATATACATGCTTTTGTCTGTAAGCTTGTTTTCTTTTCAGTTTAATTTTATTCCTTTCCAAATAATGTTGATATGGTAACAACAAAGTTTTTCTTAACCATTTGTAAGCATGTGCCAAACAAAAAAGAGGGAGGGGAAAGAAAATGATGGGGTGTGAAAAAGCCTCCCCCTCTCTGTGGGTGGCAGGGTCTATGTTAATCGGGACTGCATTAGCATACTAGTATAACCATGGTTCCTTTAGGCTGCAACAGAAGAATGCATTTGGACAGGCCAAGATGATCCATAAAGATTTCTGACAAATTTCTCATATCTCATTGTCACAATCTGTAGCTTCTCTCAAAGAAATTCCCATGTCTGTGTAATGAATCATCCAACTTTATTCATCTTATGACTAATTGCAGTAAATGAATCATGTGGCCTTTCACCAGGCTGCATTGCTTAATCACACTGTTTACTGCTAGCGTGTCAAATTTTAGCTGTCTTATATATAGTTAAAAAAAACCATTCTTTCCTGAACTAAAATGCTTATTATTTTGAAGTCTGATTAAAATGGCCATAAAAATGGGAAGAATGCATTTCAATGTTTCCCTTTTGACTTCCTGTTTCTTGCTTCAGATGAAATAGGAAGGCATATGGCTGCTTCTTTAAAGCTTATTGCATAATTAAAAATTGCATAAAACAATTTTATTTTCCATTCCTAGTCTCCAGCAGACTTGTCTCGCAAGATCCACGCAGGTGATGAGGTGATCCAAGTGAACCAGCAGACTGTGGTAACCGTCTCTCTGCTTTCCACATTCCTCACACATAGATTTTCACTCTAATGCTAAGTCGTTTTGGCTGGAAAACGTGTGTCTCCTGCTGCAGGTGGGCTGGCAGCTGAAGAACCTGGTGGCTAAGCTAAGGGAGGATCCTAAAGGAGTGGTGCTGCTGCTGAAGAAGAGGCCTGCAGGAACATCCGGATTTACACCAGCACCTTTAAAAAACATGCGCTGGAAACCACCTCAGGCACAGGTCAGTCTCTTCCTGTTAATCTCACTCAAGTTTCTATACAATTGATTATATTTGAATTGTTATTAAAAGTCTGCTATAAATGAATGGAAATAGCGAAAATGTCTTAGTAGGAAAAACACACAGGTTTATGCATATGGTGAAAATTTGCCACATATCTCTTGGCTTTCTGATGTTATCTATGTGTGTTTCAGTTTCTCCATGACTGGTGTTACTAGGAATTTTTAGTTTGTCACTGTAACTGTACATTGTCTGGTAAAGGTAAATAAGGTACATTTCACACGTTCATTTGCAAGGATCTGTCCCCTGAGTAGAAAGCACCACCAGAATGTGGCTTTGTTTATAGATTTCAGTCTGGCTGTGGACAGCAACATAGTACAGAAACAGGCTAGACTGAGGACCAGACAAACTGGTTGTTTGTAAATTGATTCAGTTATAGCAATTAAACATATTTTAAATAGTGCATTCTATTTTTAATTATTCAATCCAAAGTTTTCCTGTCTACCAACACACATAAATTCATGTTGTGAAATCCTTTTGCTCTGACTATTAAATCAGAGCATGTTTGTCTGGTCGTCTGCAACCTATTCATCTTTAAAAAATGTTCAATATGTTGATTCATCACTTCTCTAAACACTCCTCTAGTGCTATGCAAAGGTAAAATAGTCAATGAGTTTTACATTGGTCCTAAGCACCACCAAGTCCTCTCTCAGTCTCTTTGTATTAGTATTGTGTTTCGCCTAACCATGGAGTATGTGGTGTTACATGTGATAAAATGTGTTAAATCATTGTTTAAATTCCACTGGCTTCCACTAGCATATAGCTGGTGAGATTGCTTCACATACTTCCTGGGTTTCTAATAATTTGCCTCCACATAGTTTTGTCTACCTTTATTCATAAGTTTTGTATAATATAGACCGTCCTTCTTCAAACCAGAACAAACACACCTGTCTTTTGTCCAAGCATGATCCTAATCTTCACACTTAACTGAATGTTTAAAGATTATTCTAAAGATAATTCCTATCACATCCTGCATTTTTGAAAAGAAAATGTCGGTTTCTGGAGCTGTCCGGGCCTGACACTATTTGGTTTTGAAAACAAAGAGCTTTTCTAATCTAGCAGACTGGTAGACAATGAGATATACCTCCTCAGGTGTCTCCACACCCTGCTGAGACGCCATCAGTGCAAACCATCACTGTCCTGAGGTACAGAGCCTCTGATCAGGCTTCTCTGGACATGTTAGGATCATGCTTAATAAAGGTGCCAAAATCCACAGTGAAATACTATATTTTATCATTTCTCCTGTTTTTATCTGTGGTTTTGTCAGTCAAGATGACAATGGCTCATATTATATTATAAAGATAATTTCCTCCTCAGCAGACACACTAAGATCCTGTTTCATTTTTTATTTAAATGCTTTTTGTATGGGATCTGCTCCTGTTATCAAACACTACATTTTGGCAATGCACCATTTTAGACCACCTGCTTTACAGAACTGTGTAACATTATACAAAATTTTGTTCATGACCCAGGCTCCACCTGAAATTGCAAGTATTTCAAGCTATTTAATGCACTTGAAACGTGCTGTGTTTTGCCATTTTCACATGACATCCTCTCTCCCATAGCCTAGTGGGATAAGATACTGCACACGTACTTTAAATTCCAGGCGGGAGTAGTAGGTCATCCGTGAACTTTTTGCATACTAAGTATTTAAACATACTAACTACTACTCTACACTTCGCCTTGCATACTCAGTTTCACCTACTATATAGAATGCGAGTATGCAAGTCATGTGCATGTTTAGTTAGAGAATTAAGGACTTTCTCCTGGGTAATTAAGTTTGATAAGATATGAATAAACTGATGTGCAACTCAGAGGCCTTTTAATAGGCAGCATAAGATTAAGAAAGAAATGTAGATAAAAGTGCATAAAAATTAATTTCGGGAAAGGCACCACTGCTATGACTTCATGCCCTAAAATAGTTTTGAATATAAAATCTATACATTTAGTTTTGTCCCTTTCTTGGTATGTTTAATAGATGCAATAAACGTATCACTTGATTGTCTTATGTCTTCTAGAGCTCCTCATCACCCAGCAAAACCCAGTCACCGGAAAGCAGCACTGAATCAACCAGCAGGAAGCTGAAACCAGCCATCTTGGACTTGTATATCCCCCCACCACCAGCAGTGCCTTACATGCCACGGTGAGAGAGAGAGACCCACATTCCATTGGGTTAATGAATTTTACCTCAGGTCCCCTCCCTTCACCACTAAAGCGTTACACCTCACTCTACATTCCCTTTCCCTTTTTTTTTTCCTTTTAGCTTACTTACCAGCATTCCATTAGTCGTATTAAATAAGCCTTGTTCTTTCAACTGTTATGATGAAAGCCACTGTTATGTAGCTTTAAACTATGTACATTAATTTTTAAAGCGCTATGTTACATCCGTACTGTTCTCTTGTCCTTTTTTAATAAAAACATAAAAAGACTGCTTTTGTTTATTACTTTAGATAATTACGTATATTATTTATTTCTCCTAAATAAGAAAATCAATATTCTTTTTTTTCTACAGGCAGGTTAGGACCAGCTCGTTCAGCAATGTTAATAGCAGATCTAAAGGCTCTGAGTCGCCCAACTCCTTTTTGGATAAAGAAAGTTGTCGACGCTTCACAATCACAGATCACGACAACCCTGTGGAGGCCAGCGTTGTGCAAACTCGACTCAGGGAGAGAAACTCCGCATACGGTTAGTAACAAAGAGTCCCAATGTATTTATGTTTTTTTAAACTTTTGAGCAAAAGTCTTTATTAATTTGTTTGTTCGCTTCTGCAACTCAGGTAAACCACGGCCTCTCTCCATGCCTGCTGAAACATGTCTGAGTGTGACAGACCCTTACGCCAGGCCCTGGACACATGGAAAAAAAGGTATGAAGTGTTTAGAGACAACAGCAGCTAAATAAAATAAAATAATTGAATTAGTTTACTGTAATGACCTGAGAGGACATGATGACCAATGGCTCTCAATGTTGTATTTAGTTATATAAAAAAAGAAATATAAAAAAATCACTGTATAGCTTTTGAATTGATTATTAAACTATTTTATTTGAATGAACAATCATTTAAAATAATTATATCGGAATCGAATGTTTTAAAAATATATTTATTTTTCCCCCACTTCTTTATGGAAAATCGTGTTGTGTAGGTGAAGATCTTTTGTACAGATACCTCAGCAACGAGCGTATACCCACTATAGCTGAGGAGGTGCCTACTATGGGGTACGCATACAAAGCTACAGACGAGCGGTGTGTACGCAGCATAGATCACACACGGAACAGCCGGTTCCTCGTCGATGTAGACCTTCACAACAACGCCACCATTCCTTATCAGGATGACTTTGCCAAAAACGCTATGACTTCTACTCCAAAAAGACCCCCTGCGGAGCCCTCGCTACTGGTCAGTTGGATAACCAGGCTAAAACTACTGACTCATTAATGTCACCTAGCACCGTCCAGCTGTTCTGTGCTTTCTTCTTATTCTTACTCTACATCTGCTTCCTTTTCTAACTGCTTTTCTGCCTTAAACTGCTGTTTCGCTGTTTAACTTCACTGCCTTATAGAACGATAGCAAGCCATACTTATCCCCAAACTTTACTCTGATTGTTTGGAAACACAGCCGAAAATTCTTGCAAGAAGAATGACTCGGACCAAGGGCTAAACTATTCATTATACAACATTGTGTATTAATATTACACTTTGGAATTTTCTGTTCACACCTACCTCCATAAAATTCTGTTTTCATCTGCATTGCATAAATTTGTTCATTGATACAGTCTACTTTATTCAGGATATTGTTACTGTTCAGACTATTAAAACGTTTCCAAACAGTCTCCCTGGCTGTATTTACACTGCACGTGTCAAGTGACCCAATTCCGATTTTTTCCTCCAATGTGGCAAAGATGGGAAATGATCCACGATGGTATGAGCAGGCAAAAAGCACATGGATTCTGATATTTTTAGATTAGTTTCAGGCCTCATTCATATGTCCAAAGTAATAGGATTTGAATCAGATACGTGCATTAAAGTCTGTCATTTAAGCAGACAGATCGAGTTTTTTATCTGTAAATGTCAGTCGAATATCACTGAATAAGCAGAGGTGGCACATGACGTTGACTCAAGTGGACACCAACAGCGAAATATATATTTATAACAGTGTGTTATGATGTTTTTGTTATTATTAATAAGCCTGTTTTGTCTTAGCGATCAATGCTATATATATATATATAGTATATATATTATATATATATGCTCAGGCTGCAACAAGGGCACTCCTTTTTTTCTCTGCCTAAAGAGAGCATTGTTTTAATAACATTTAAATATGATGTGGAAAGCAAAATACAGAATAATAATTTTTTTTAATTTTCCCATTAAATCTATTGATTATTGTGTCATTTTTACTTCCTTTTATGGTCATTACATTTAGCTTGAGTTGTTTTGTCATGTATATTTTAAATGCATATATTTGTTATGGGTCAGTTTTAAAAGATGATGGGTCGTCAGAAAATCGGATATAGTCACAAAATCAGAATCGGGCATCAATACCTGCAGTGTAAATTTCGCCTATGTAAACTAAATAGTCACATTTGTAAAACATTTCACTTATGTGTATAGAAAAGAATCACCTGTTACACTAACACACACACACTCTTGGTCAGTCAGTCAGAAGGCCAACTGGTGAATATATTTGTTAGATTTCTTTTTAAAGGTGCTTTAATATTTTCTTATATACTGTGTACACCTCACATTTGGCTCTAACCTTTAAAGGGTTGTATTAACATTATTTTTATTGTAATTTTAAAAATATTCCATTTGTTTTTTTCCTCTACATCTCTTTAAACATTGACTGCTGTGTTTTAAAACAGGGGTATTTTTGACTATAATTTCACGATTGTTGCCTTTGTAATGCTTGCCTTTAAAATATAAATGGTGTAGTTTTCAAAATGGTTGGATGATGAGGCAAAGTACTGTATAATATTTAATTATTTTTTTTGTGAAAAAAAATCCATTCCAAAGACTTGTAGGGAAAAATAAACCTATGAATGCAGCGCCACTCTTTTAGCTAAATAGATAATCCATTCTGCTAATCTTACTGTTTCCATACACTCAATACTAACTTGGCTAATAAAACAATTCATGTCACTTGTTTTCTAGTAAAGAAAGACTGAGAGATAAAACATTAAAACATGCCTTAGTCTGTAGACAAATTACTTGTTAGGCTTTTGTACTTTTGCTACTTTTGCAAATTCACCTGCTTAGCAGGACAAGTTCTGTGACTGAACCGGCACTTTTCTGCACATTTCAGTCAGAGCTCATAAACTCTTAAAAAAGCAGAGACACCGTGTTAGCCCAGTCTCAGACTGTATACTGCATATATACTCAGTTAGGACAGGCCTAATTATTGTCCAGAAAATACCCTTTAATGCAAGAAAGTGGATTATTTAGTAAAGTTGACCCAAACTGCTTTATGCATTGGGTGTCTACATGTACACCAGAGACTTTTACAGTGCTGGGCTGGTGTGTTTTTGTCATTTACTACAGTTTATTTGTGGTTCATAGTTCAGCAGCACAACAGTTACACAGTATTAAAGTCTTGTAAGATATTAATATTGCATTCGCTGATTTATTTGTACTTGGCTTTTGTACTTTTTAAATGATATGTATAATTAAAAGTGCCATGTCACAACTATTTTGTATTGTCTTTATTTTATTATACCCCATTTATTCTTTGGTTTAACAATGCTTACATTAACAATGCATGTTCGGCTAAAGTTTAAAAAGTACCAAGAGGTAAATGCTTCAGTAATTTAAACAACAAACAACGTGTGCAGTAAAAGCTTGAAAAGGGTTTATTTAACGTAACTGTAGATTTAAATCAATAAACCTGGAGATCATATATACTGTATTCCATTTTAAGAGAACCTGACAAATGAGATATTAGAATATTAACACACAAACTGTGAGAAGCCATTACTCGAAGGGTTCTTCATCTCTGTTGCTTGTCTGTTTTGCTATTGGCCTTTCTGTCACTCACCCTATCTGCTCTGTTCTGTCTCTGCTCTGCTTACACTACTAAAGTTTTCTATAAGTCTCTGTCTTGATTTAGCCTCATTAACAAAATGCAGAATTTTTCACATTTATATAAAACAGCTGGGTTTGAATGCATGTATGTGTTTTTTCAGCAAACTGCATGATTAATATTTTTGCAAATGAACCGTAAATGAAAATGGAAGAGAATCTTTTAACAAGCATTTAGGAGGTTCAATTTCTTTCAGATTGCATGAACAGATTATTTCAATAAACATCTTTTAGATACTAATCTCAGCTGTGCTATACTTAGGAAATTTAGGAAAATTCTTGCTTTGTATAGTCTTAATTTTTTAAACAAGTGATCTAAAGAAATTATATAAATACTTTTGTCAAAAATTCATTGGTTCACTGGATTTCCACAGTAGAGTTGCTTACTTTTTTATCTGTGTCCCACTACAGGATCCTGACTGGCCATCCAGCAATGCGTTTATGAACAAGTGAGTGTCTATTGTACTGCACCTCTTAAGCAGCCCCTATAAGTCTTCTTAGAATGCATATCCAGTTACACTGACACTCCTCTGACACTCCTCTAGGCCAGGCCTAGTTTTCAGGCCAATGGTGTCTGTTTGGAATGCATTATGAGTGGCTTGGGTGCTGATTTGGCAAAAGTGCCAGCACACAGTGAAGCACAAAGACAGATGGACATGGGACATGCAGACTTGTTATCATAGAGATGAGAATCACACATACAAATGACGTCCATGAGAAATGTGGGTCATGCAAAAAAAAGGCTGCCACTCACAGAAAGAAAGGAGGTGCTAGAGCAGGATTGTCATGTGGTTAAAAGGTCAGAACAGGTGTAGTGTCTCTCAAACTGGTCAAGATTAATGACTAATTCAGTTCACTTTCAACCGGTCTATTTCTATAAACACACAAATGACAAGATTTTTTTATGGTTATTATATTAATATTTTTATACCAAAATAGACATTCATCTATGTACCTAAGACTGATTTGGAGTTTTGCTAAATGTACTGTATATCTGTAGGGAATTTGAAGTAAAAACTTAATCTCAAATGTATTTTTTTAGCACGTTAATCGATCAATATTACCAAAAATGCTTAAATATTACTAGAGAAGTTTAAATGTACCTTAAAATACTGGTGTACATATATTTTTAAAAGGGGTCACTTACTTAGAAAAAAGGTCTGGGCTTTTGATGGCATGAGATCTGTTTTTGAGGGTCAGATCACAGCCTAAAGCCTAAAAAAATATTACACATTTACCTTTATTTTCTTCATAATTATTTGGTATTGTTACTTATCAATGCTGCATTTTCTTTCTGTCTTGATTAGGTACAGCACCACCGCAATGCGAGCCTGGTCGTTCTCTCAAGCGGTAAGAACCACTCTCTTTCTTGGAATATAGAATGTTACTGTTAATGATGTTTGCCCTTTTATAATAATATTCTTAGTATCAACAGTGTAGTTTAACCAGTGATAATTCTCACTACTATTACTTCAGGTGATTTAAAGTAGAAACATGTGAGAGCATGACAGGTGTTCGGATCCAATTTCTTGTGTGTGACATGAACATTTAACACATAAGACCCTCTAGGTGGCTTTCCCACGGTTCTCTCCCCACTTCTACACACACTGTTACTGTTAAGCTTCATTTTTTATTTCATGTCAAGGCTTCTTCTCATTTTTAGCAGATATACCAGTCACTATGTTCAATTTTTCCAGAATTGTCGTGCAATGTGGCAAATGTCATTGATTTATCTGTCATCGATTTATCATTTATTTTTAGATTTTATTACATTTTCTTATTTCTCATCCTTTAGAGTGATATGATGTTTCAGAGCACCTGTTAAAAGTTGTTTATAGACAGTAGGAATTCATATAACTTCTAATTGTCATCAAATGACTTTTTTTTTTTTGTTTAGCATAACTCAAGTATTTGAGTGTTTTAGTACTTCACAAAACATTCTGAATATGTAAATTGTTCCATGCTAAAATTCATATAAAGGTCAAGTTGTGGAATTTGTGAAAAAAAGTTTGAACATTTGAACAGACAGTGTGTGATATAATCAGTTTTGTCTGGCCATAATTATACTACCTGATCCCACTTCTCATGATACCCAAGAAAGGAAATAGGAAGCAAGTGCTTTATGTACTTATATCTATCAGCACTCAATCATTTAATAGTGTGTTGGTGTGTGTATGTGTGTGTGCAAACAACATAAGCACTGTTTTGGCTACAGCTTCAACAGTCTGCAGTCTAATTTATAAAGAATGTAAATAAAAAGGACTTTAGTCTCATCAGGTCAGTGGTGTGTTCAAATTCTTTGACAGAACAAAGCTGCCTTTTTAAAAATTTGATTATCTTATCAGTAACTGCTTAATCCTGTTGTTATGATTGGGTTATAATGATTTTGGAGCCTATCCCAGAAACAGTGGGTGTAAGACAGAAATACAACCTGCACACACGTTTAAACACTTATTTAGTGTAGCCAGCCTACTCTTTCTGTATTTGTGATGAGTGAAGAAACCAGAGAAACCAGAAAATGGGCAGATATGGGGGGAACATAGGAAGACATTTTACACAGACAATCCCCTAGGCTCAGGACGTTGTGGTGGGTCACTACACCACCGTAATTCTTTATACATTTTTGGCTGTAAAATTAATGACTATATAACGACTAATATACTAGGTTTCCTGTGGCTCCATTGTTCCGAATCCTAAACCAAATTAATTTGGTCACAATAATTGCATGACAAGTCTAATGAACACACGCATTCTTTATGTCTGCTTGAAGTACTGTTTAGTAATTCAACTACTGTCACTACTGTTTAGTAGTGACAGAACTCTTAAAAAGCTATAAAACAGTAAAGTTTGTGTGGAAATGATGGTTTTTTAACATTTTTAGTGGATAATATAAAATTACAGTTCTCTCTTTATTTAAACTTTACCGCGCATACCACACCCAGTGGCTATGCATGGTACTACAGATATTTGAGAACATGAAAAGATGGTGCATTAAAACGTGTGTTTAAAACCATGTGTATGTCAGTTAGTTTCTATAATAAAACCAATAACCGACAAGCGTTTGGGTCTTTCTTACACAATTCTACATATCCGCATTGGATAGTGGTTGCCATTGCTCTCTAAATTTATCTCAAGGCTACAAAACACCATTTACATGGTAGTTTAGCCCAAAGCTGAGATCATTAAGCGCCTCAAGGTAGAAGATCTAAAATGCTAAATAAAAACAAAAGAAGACCCTGATGGTGCTTTATAAGCTACACGCTTTAAAAAAACTTGAACTTTACTTCCATAGTTCCTCTTTCTTTTCTCAACAGTGTGTTTAAACATCCGTCACACCCTGTAACTATCGCATGACTAAGGAACTCAAAGCTCAAAGCTTTTAAAAATATCTTTTACGTACAAGACCTTTACGTGACAGTCATTAACTGCAGATGGTGGTGTTTAAATGTACTACACATCTCTTCTTTTTATAGCGACACCCAGTGGCTATGCATGGTACTACAGATATTTGAGTGCATTAAAACGTGTGTTTAGAACCATGTGTATGTCAGTTAGTTTCTATAATAAAACCAATAACCGACAAGCGTTTGGGTCTTTCTTACTGTAGTCTACACAATTCTACATATCCGCATTGGATAGTGGTTGCCATGCTCTCTAAATTTATCACAAGGCTACAAAACACAATTACATGGTAGTTTAAGCCCAAAGCTGAGATCATTAAGCGCCTCAAGGTAGAAGATCTAAAATGCTAAATATAAAAACAAAAGAAGACCTGATGGTGCTTTATAAGCTACACGCTTTAAAAAAACTTGAACTTTACTTTCATAGTTCCTCTTTCTTTTGTCAACAGTGTGTTTAACCTTCGTCACACACCTGTAACTATCGCATGACTAAGGAACTCAAAGCTCTTTTTCAAAAATATCTTTTACATGACAGTCATTAACCGCAGATGGTGGTGTTTAAATGTACTACACATCTCTTCTTTTTGGGAAGTTTGGGGAGTTTATTGCAGTCTGTGTGCTGTAGGCTTGATCTTGTGGGGTAGGAAAAAAACGGAAGATCAGTTCAGACTGTTTAGCTTTTGCGTAAGAAGGTTGAAGTTTTGTCACTTTTGGTTTCTAAAGGAAAATGCTTGTTCGAGACAAACCAGAAGGTTTCTGTTCATCATCAGGCACAAGTAAGTCTACAGTATGACACTGATCAGTAACTTTGGAGTTGGTAATTTGGAGGTGATTCCAGCAGGGTTTAACGTATGTATAACCTATGCAGAATTTCACTTATACAAATATTTTTTTGTGTTTATACAGTAAGTAAAAATGAGGATGTGGTAGTGCAGTGGTTAAGGTAGTGCTAGTTGGACTGCTAGTTGGAAGATCTGGGTTCGCTTCCCAGCACCACCTATTTGCCACTGTTGGGCCTCTGAGAAAGACCCTTAAACCCAAATTGTATAAAAGAGATAAATGTAAGTCACTCTGGATAATTGCGTCTGCCAAATACCATAAAATATAAGGGTTTTTTTGAGAGTATTATGGGCATGTTAAACACTGAGATGCGGTTTAGGTACAGTGGCTGTTTCAGGTACAGTGGCTTTTCAAATAAAAGAAATGTCTAATAACACTTTGACGCTAAATTAATGTAACCAATAAAAGTATCGCTTTTTTGTAGATCTCATCTGGAGTAATAATGTCTTTGTGAAGCAATAGATTATTCATACACCATTTGGCTTAGGCAATATATGATGGAAATCAATTTTTTTTTGTCACTGTTACTGAGATAATATTATTTTGGTATCCATTAAAACATTCAGTCTGAGTTCTACATCAATATCTTTTAGACCTGTTATTTTAAATAAATTGTTCAGTCTTGGTCTAAAGTGTCTGTTTACTTTAACACATTTACATGTTACAGCAGAAAGTAGGAACTGAAACTTGCTGAGGAAATTGAGTAATACCGCTTTTCGTTTAGCTTGTCTTTTTCAGTAGTATAAATAAATGAAGCCTGTTAACCCTAGTAGACTGATTAAATTTTAGACTTTTAATTGAAGTTTTCAGACATTTAATAAAGTCGCCTTTATTTTGATGGCTTTCATCTCCTACCTCATCTGAACTATTTTGAATTTAGTGTTACTAATATAACAGTATTGAAAAACTGGAAAGGGCTGAGTGTTTGGTCAATAAAGCCATAATCCGTACACATTCAGGATGTAGTCTTGAATATTATGATTACAGTTAAAATGTACGTAACATCGACACTGTCTACTTTAAATAAAAGCGGCGTCTATACCTAGCAGTACTTTACTTTAGTCATGCTTCTGAGGCAATAAACGTGCTTACTGCACCAAAGCTTCAGAAAGAACTCTGAAGTGCTCATGTGGTGGATTTTTAGCCTACTGTAGGTGTTCTCTGTACGTGATGTCATTTCCCACCACTTCCCTGACAGACGCAAAGTTAAAGTTCCAGCTGAGTTTCACATTTTAGTTCTTGTCCTTCATTTTTTGAGTGGCTTTCGTGATGTTTTATTCATTTTGAGTGACGTAGTTAACTCAACTAGTAGTTTTTGCGATTTGTTATTACTTTGTATTAAGTTGCTGGTTGTAATTATGTTTCAGGCATCATTCCCCATTTCGCTAGCTCCTCGAACAGATGTTGCTGAATACAACCCTGTGAGCACTCTTTTATTATCTCATGTATAATTTTGTCTGTACTGGAAATATAAGTCGTCTGTGATATAATGTCTTTTTTAATGTATCCTTTTTCATTTTTAAATAGGTGTCTCTCAGGCACAAGTCTAAGAAAAAGACTCAAGGTAAGACAGGGATCATAGTGTGCACAGCTTTGCCCTAGTCATGTATGGAACGAATGATTAAATGGATTTGTTTTAATCAGACAATGCAACAATGAGCAGGAGGAGAGTTTCTGTAAAAGATCTAGACCCAGTGGATCACCAGGGCTGGCTTTACAGGAAGAATGAGGGGAAAGTGTTCCTGGGCATTAAGTGGAGGAAATACTGGTTCGTTTTGAAGAAAACTTCCCTGTATTGGTACACCAACCAGCTTGTGAGTGCAGACATTAGCATAATGCTAAATATACACAGCTTTCTACTCACTGTATAAATATCATTTGTATTTTACAGGCTGAAAAAGCAGAGGGTTACATTAACCTATCGGATTTTCTTATCGACAGAGCAATAGAGTGCAAAAAGAAATAGTAAGTGACATTTTCGTCCTTTGAAGCAAGTGATTGTTATAAGGTTGTAAGTTCAAATCTTATTTCAATTGTGAGCCAGTTGTAATATGGTCCTAACCCTTACCTGCTGAGGTGTACCGTTGGGAGAAAAAAAACATACCTTGTTGAATGTTGTCATTTTTATCTAATGTTTTGCTTTTTTACTCCAGTGCTATGAAAGCGTGTCACCCAAAAGCCAGAATTTTCTACTTTGCTGCTGACAGTCATGAGGAGATGAACATGTAAGACTGCTGACTTTGCATTTAAATAAAGAACACTATAAGGGAATTGTGTTATGCAAGCACTTCCTGTCCTGTTGTATCTTTCAGATGGCTGAATAAGCTTGGTCTTGCGTCTATACAATATGAACCCACAGAGAGCCATCCAGCTGGTGAGTGCTCATGTGACCATGAGTCAAGTTTCTGTATATGACGTATGCAGGGTTTTAGGTATTAAGGTTTGACCTTACTGTATGTGTGTTTCTGATTTAACACTAGAATGCTATAGTGAATCCAGTGATCATGAGGAGGCTGAGTCCACTGAAGCACCCCCTCCCCCCTACTCTGAGCAGCTTCTAAACCAACACTCTCAGACTGGAAACAGTCCACCAGGAACCGGACTGCCGGTGAGAACATTTTTGCACAATATTTCCTGCTGTTTAAGAAACATAAGCTCGTCCAGTGGCTTCAGTTGCACAAGACCGGTTTTGCGTTTTTGTGTTTTAAAATTGTTTCACAATATGACGTGACATACTTAAAATGCAATACGTAAAATGGGTGGAGTGATATCTTCCAATACACTAACTGGAACATTTGGCTGATGTTTATTATTGCACTCGAATTTTATTTTCGTCTATAGTAATCTAATTCACATTGGTCTTAAGTTATAGCATTTTAGTATGCACATAATTCTTAGTCTAAAATAAAAAGATTAAAAAACTACTTTTTTTTAATAAAGAATAACATGAAATTGTTAATATGTTTTGGGGAGATGTGTATTTAACCTTTGAGTGCCATGACAACGGTCATTACATGGTTGTCAGGAGACTCTTTAGTTTTCCAAATTTTTTTGTAACAAGACATGTATTTCTTGGTTATATTTACTTTAAGAGCAAGAAAATAAAATAAAGGTGTTAAGGGGGGATTAGCTCTTTGTAGCTATTGCAGTGTAAGCGATTCCAGCAACTAGCGTATCTCTTCTCTAGATGGTTACAAAAATGGCCTGCTGTTCGGTAATAAATACTTGAATCACTGATAAGCAGCTCTGGAAAAACTAGTATAATAATACATTTGCGGATTATTACTTACCCTGTCTTGAATGATGGCATTGCCTCTAATTGTTTTTAATAATGAACTTTGAATTTCTAAAAGTGGTTCTGTAGTGGATCTTTGAGATAATCAGATAACTTTCAAAGCTATCCTACGTTTAAATCTCATTTACTGAGCTTTTAAATGTCCTGAATTAATAAATCCCTCAGTTAAGTATCAGCTTATTTTAGTAATTTAATTGTTTTTAAAACACATTTATTCATTACAAACCTAAGAGACCAGGTTCAGGTCATGTTTTTCCGACCACAGTGTTTAATATTGCCACCTAACATCCCAATATCTTCATTAGCTTTAATAAATTGCCCCTATATGATCATGGTGTATTTCTTCCTTTTTTTTTGACATTCCTCTCTTTTGGATTTTATTTTTCAGACAAGTCTTCCTCCTCCTTATTCATCTCCTGTTCCCAGTGAGGCGTCACCATCCTCTCCAGTCAGCACCATGACGTCTCAAAGCTCTATGTCCTCTCTAGCTAAAAAGCGGCAGTCTTGGCTAGACCTTGTTTCCCAGGCTGGACCGACCTCTGCAGAGAATGTGGTGTCTTTTGCTCAGGTTCACACACAGGAAGACACAGTCCAAAACCCAACAAACTGCAGTGAGACTGCTGCTGCTCTGGCTCAAAACACCCAGAAAAGTATAGAACCAACAGAACAAGCACCGGCTTATTTAGGAAAGAACCTAATTACACATAAGCCCAGTAAGCAGACCTAATTTTCAATAAGTGTCCAATGTCTTTATGTTTGATAAATTCATGTCTCAGCAATCAGTGTCAAATTGTCTAATAGCACTTTTCCACTGGATAATAATTAAATATTATAAAAGTAATAATGATTGCATGTGCTATCATTATGTTTGCCTGAATACCTCATGTATAATTTGATATGTGTGAACTAGTTAATAGTCTATTAACTGGTCAAGCACAAGCTTTAAAGAATTGTTTTAGTAATTATTATAATTATTGCCTATGTTATGTTTTTTTTGTTTTCTGACCCATAGTAGTCTATTGTTTAATTTTTTTTATAACTCATTATACGTCTGAATGATTTTCTTTTTACAAGGTGAGGAAAGCACTAGCGATGAGCTGGAGAAATTGTACATAGATCTGAAAAGGGCGAGTCTGTCTCCCATGGGTGAGCGGAGGCCATCATCAAAACGGGAATTTAGAGCTTCCTTCATAAAGCGCTGCAAAAACCACACAGTCAATGATAAGTTGCACCTGGTTCGAGCACTCAAAAGCACACTGAAGGTTAGACTTTTATCCCAGTTATTTGATCAGATTTTAAACATCTCAGGTTAGTTTCTAAGTAACATAATAATTAATAAATAATAATAATAATATAATAAATTATTGTCTTGGCTCTAGGCAAAAGAGGCAGATTTGCTGACTTTCGATCAGGTGCTGACTGACCCAGCTCTCACAGCCAATAAATTCCGCCGGTGGAAAAAGACAAATATGGTATTACTACAGGAAATACATGCAAGAGATCCTCCTCCTCCTCCTCCTCAGACCCAGTCCTGTGAAGCCTCTGATTTACCAGCCGCTGTTTCTCATCTAACAGAGACCAGTATATAGACAGACACTGTATCAAACATAAAGTGTTACTACAATGAAACAAAGTGTTTTTTATTCCCATCAGTCTCTCACATCAGTACCCGAGTCTGATACTGACTTTGTGTTAGCTTATGTCCGGGGACTGTTTTTGTTTTATTTGTTTCTGATAGGTCAAAAACTTTTTAGTTAAGTAGTTGACTAATTATTTTTTAAATGTTTGTACAGTTTTAGAATCTTCTTTGTAAATGTCCACTTAGTGCAAATGGTTTATTATTAAAAAAATAAACACATGCTTGAACTAAAATTAAACATGATTCATTGTTTTTTGTTTTAGGATTTTACATATTATGAGACAACATGAGATATAGCCATAATCTGGGATTTTACAAAAGTCAAATGTATAATTTCTGGTTTCCACTGTTGCTAAAATGCAAATAGTATACTGTATACTGTATACACATTATTAGTAATATAAATAAAAGTATATATATAAAAAAAAAAAAAAAAAAAAAAAAAAATATATATATATATATATATATATATATATATATATATATATTATTTTTTTTTTATTTTATATATATATATATAATATATATATATATATATTTATATATATAAATATACATATATATTTATATATGTGCGTTATTAAGCAAGATAAAAATGCACAGTGTAAAGGTAAGATTGTAAATAATTAAATGGTTCGAATAGTCTAGTGACTGGAACTAAATAGCCAAAATTATACATAAGAATGTGTTCAAATTTGGCTATAATTTGTAAATATAAGATGGTAAGATGGATCTTAATATTTATAAAATTGTAAATACTGAAAAAAATCCTTTTAAATGTGAAAGCTAAAATTTTAAAAATTAAAAAAATAATTATATCAATACTATAGAATTATAAATATTATTAATCACAAAAAAAAAAAAGTTTTAGCCGATTTAGGACATTTGGACTAATAAATTTTTAGGTTAGAAAAAGCTGGTTGCGGCATGCTGATGTGCTCACGGCCGCTAGATGGCAGACTTGCACTGTAAGGAATTAATATAGAAGAACTTGGCACACAGAGTCTGTCCTTTGAAGTGTGGTCTTTTTTACTTAGAAGCTGTCAGCAGGTTTTTTTATTATTATTTTTTCTTGCAGCAGACAAAATGACAAAGTTGGCAAATCATAAGATAGGTAGCTCCAAACACAATTTTATACTTAAGTGCAAGGATCAGAAAAGCAAATAGCTAGTTATGAAGGTCTTTGCCACAACATGTAGCAAAAGTGTTTTTCCAAGACATTAATTATGCTTCTCTTTATTTAATTAAATTATGAATAGCTATCAAGTAAATCTTTACAAAAGCAACCCAAGTTTGCTATAATAGTATAATTTGCATCGTAGATTCGCAGTGCTCAGTTTAAGTGATGTCTGCCACTTCTTCAGGAGTACATAGTAAGATACAGCCACTACAACATGAATCAGAAAGGCAAAAAGGTAACCTTAGATATTTATAGGAATATGAACATGGATATTATGTAAGGAAGTTTTAGAAGGACATACCTCATGTTCTTTGAGGTGCATGAAATTTGTGTCAGACAGTTTTCGGAATATTTCTTTTAAACACAAAAATAGACACTGAATTTAAAATCACGGTGTGTTTGTTTTGTTTGCTTATGTAAATCGTGAATAATTTTGAGGAATATATTATTATTATTATAGGATAAAAAAAGAGATTTACCTGACATGCAGCTTAGACGCAGAGCCAGACAGATGAATTTCTCTAGCATGATTCGACCAGTGGAGTCAGCGAAGCGTAGCATTGTAAGTTCCAGTAACTTATCACTAATACGAAAGCCTAAAAGAACACAGGACCATAATCACCATGGGAGTATAATCATGTATTGAATTACACCTACAAGACAAATATGTGCCTACACAAAAGAGAGTACCTACATACAACCTAATGAAGCCTTAGTAATTCTAAAGCAAAATGAGTTATCAACTCAATGACAAAAGCATAGGCAGGAACCTGTGGCTTCCACTGCATTCCGAAGCTCTGTCATTGACAGAATGCCGTCTCTGTTGTTGTCCACACGGAAAAAGATATCCTGTAAAAACACAAGTGTTGTATTCTAGACCTCAAACTGTGAATATCAGTCAATAAAAGTGGACAGTTTTATTCAAAATGCATGTTTACCTTGTACAAATCTATTTTTGTTAACAGTGCGCTGAGTTCCAACGCACTGAGTGTTCCAGTAACTGAGAGCTATTGGAGGAGACTGTTAAGGACAGTTAAGTTTGAACAAATTCCAGACAACCGCAGTCGAAGAACTATTATTCTTTACACTTGTATATCTTCACAATTGTTTAATGTTTGTTCTGTACACAGGATTGTAGAATGACTGGTACATTGTTTGTAAAAAATACAGGATACATCCATCATTGCAACGATACTCTGGCAAGCATCCAAGCTGAAACCCTCTGTGCTGTGCACGACACCTGGAAAAACAGATACTAATCAGGCAAAAGTACTGAATGTTAACTACATTGTATGGCTAAAAGTTTGTAGAAACCTTACTAGCACACCCAATTATGTGTGTCCGCACAAACACTGTTCCAGCTAGTCAATACACCTGTGCACACACCCCATAAGCACATGGTTGGCCAAGATAGGAGTAGCAGAATTTGAGTTAAAATGGAACACAGACTGTACTTCAATCCCAACATTGGTGTCTGATTTCACTAGTATTACTGAGACTTATTAATAAGTGTGGAGTTTATTAGGATTAAACGTAGGAATTATTCTGAAATTGCAGGTACAAACAGATATTTAATACAGATTTGAATGTGCTAGTTAATTGTCCCAAAACGTTTGCCTGATTGTGTGGCTTCATTTTATAAGAATAAGACCTGTCGCTCACCTCCAATATATTTATCATTTAGCAATCGCTGAAGCTGCTCTGCATTGACTTCCTGATACTAATTCAATATAAGGAAAGAAAAAAAATCATTCAGATCAAAGTTTAAAAGATTATTTTATATTGCATAGATTTTTATTTTACTGAGATGCATTTAAATTAGATCCATTCAAATTAACATTTTTTGTTATTAATTAAAGTGTATAGTTACATGATCAGACATTTGACGCAGCATTTTTTCATCCGAGCTGTAGACCATGAAGGGCTCTCTGAAAAAATGTAATAGGTTAAACAATACAATGCATTAAAAATAAAAACAACATTTTCTCTATATCTTTAGGAAGCTGTCAGCTAAACAAGGTTAAAGGTTAACTGTAGTAAACCTACCCTGTGTGAGTTTCTGTCTTTGAACAGAGGCCCAGAATGAAAGAGGCAGTTTTATTGGATTCATGAGTAAATGGCACGATGACATACTCTCCTGGGTCCAGCTTCACATACTCTGTTATTTCACGTGAATCTCGCATCTCTTCAGTGACATACACCAGATCGCTTCTGCTAACATAAGAAGCCGTGGAGGCTCTGCTAAAATTTTTCGCCTACAGTAGTGAAGAAAAAAACACAGTATTAGCTAAAATAAGTGACAGACTACAGTAGACTTACCTGTGGTGTTGTCCAAAAAAAAACAAAAAAAACAAAAGCAATGACAACAATGACACAGAGTAGACAACCATATACAGTAACAAAACATATACCAGAGATTATTGACAATGTTCACTGGCCTTGAAGATGCAGAAACCAAGATGAAGATTTCTGGTGAGACGTCTGTTTCTCCTATCAGGTATTTGCATGAGAGACACCAGTATGTTTGGCCCTTTGTTTGTTGTTGGCTCACAGGAATTGTTGATCTCAGTAATCTTGACTGGAAACTGAGGGTTGGTCCAGAAAGTGTCTAAACAGATTAACATTAGATAACTGTTACTTTCACTGATACTTCAACAGTCATTATAAATGGAGTAAATATTTCTAAATTCACTCTGTTGTTCTTAGATACGGGATATATATTTTTATATTTTATATTCGACAATGTCATAATTTTGTAAGTTTAATTATGTTGTACAATGACAATAAAGCTTTTTGTGCTATTTCATTCTATTCTATGTTTCAAATGTACTTATGTGGGAAGCTTAATAAGAAAAATCAAATGACCAGGAATGAACTTATTATATATTTTATAACTGCTTATAAAAAGTGCTGAATATATGATTTGAAATTTCATGCTCGTTCACAAAGACCCGGCAAGCTACACCTGGAAATGCATTCTCTTTTGTGTCTTTTATTAAGCACCAGTATATCAATATTAGCATATATTAGTGTCAGTAAAAGAATTACCATTCAAATTCATAGGGCCACCAGCTGTGCTCCCTGCAAGCCAGCGGCCTTCATGTAGTGAATACGTCCAGTGGCTTTCAGAAGAGCCGTCTAGAAACGCCGGTGAGTAATTGCAGATATCCATCTGACAAAAGGTTTTACAGAAATCCTCCATAGACATCCTTAATGCAAAAATAAAGGGCACGGGCCGAAATTGACCACATACTAAAACATCAATTTGTTTCGTAGTGTTTCAAAAACAATGTCTGTGGAACCTACCAGAACTCTCCATCATCAACAAAATTTGTATATTTATGGCGCTCCTCTTCACTGACTGTCATCCATGATGAGGATCTGAAGCGGTTACATAATACACAAATAAAAAAATTAAAATGACAATTTTATTTTAAATGATTAGTTTATCTGGACATATTTCAAAGTTTAAGAAGAAAGGATGAAAACTTTTCTTTTTATTTCATTTTATATGCAAACAAGACACAATAAAAAGCTTAACCAGTAATTTGTTATAGTATTAGCTCCAGGATATGTTTAACTACGCAGTACACAATTCTGAACAAAAGTGAAGGTAATAAACAGGATCCAAGAAACAAAATTTATATGTGACATGCCATGTAGCAGCATGGAAAATATTTGTCATGCTATAATTATTTATGTTGGGTTTAATATCCAGCACCACCAAGCTGCTGGCACATATGTCCCTGAGCAAGGCCTCTTCCATTAATAGTTCAGTTAAATAAAAACTAAGATAAATGTTAGGCGATCTGGATAAGCACATCTGCCAAACGCAGAAAATATAAACGTGTGTTGTATCTCATTTTGTGGCCATTAAGCATTAAAAACTAAATTAGCAACATTCTTGTTTTAAAGTAATACAGTAACTAATCATGTTTGATGCGAATGTTCTACTACTCACTATAACACTAGTCAGTCTGGTATTTCTTCTACAACTGTACATCTATCCACAAATTTATTTTATTTATGTTATGAGAGAACTGTTGATGTAGGGCTTTAAGGTGTTGGGCTACTGATCAGAATATCCGGGTTCGATTTCCAGCACCGTCAACTTGCCACTCCTGGTCCCCTGAGCAAGGCCCTTAAACCTCAGTTGATCAGTTGTATAAAAGAGAGAAATGTAAGTCACTCTGGATGGGAGCATCTGTCAAAATGTATTTTTATTTTGTTGTTTTCGTTAAATTTCCAATTTGTTGGGGAGTTGGGTTCTGAGCACAGGCTGAGTCATGGTACAGCCTCCTGAAACAGACAGAGTTTAGGGTCTTGCTCACGGGTCTAACAGTGGCAGCGAAGCAGTGCAAACTTTAATCAGTAACTCAAAGCTAGTGTCCTAAAGGGAATCATTGATCTGTAACACAAAGGATTAAACGCCAAAATGTGCCATTGCTACTGAAAATATTTGTATAACATTGTGTGTTTTCTCATTGTACAGCCGGAGATCAAACAAGATCAAAGAATATGATTTAAATAGTAAAAACAACTTCAAAACTTCTTTATTTTAAACAAAGTGTTTTTAGATTTTGGAACCTGATTAAAAGTGTTGTTGTGAAAAACTTATTTTGCTGATTTGGGTATTTGCATGTTGATAAACGGTTAAAATTAATTTTACAGTGTTTAGTATAGAACTTCTTACCCATCACACCATTTTCCCTTCCATTCTGTGTGTCCCCATGGGTTCAAGAGCCGAACCAGCATAACCGGATTGCCATTGCTTGTCACCTATTAAAAAAATTCAAGGTATTATCTTAAAAAATAACAGGCTTTTAATAAACACTCATCAGACATCAACAGAGTATTCCAAAACCGAAAAAACTAAGCTGACAACAATCACTTTTACTGTTGTTGTGAGTATTTCCTGTACCGATGCAGAAGACTTAAAAGTGATGTTTGCTTTTTTTTTCAATTGGTAATTCACAATATTACCATTTAATCAATTTGGCTAACCTGATCATTTTAGAACGTGTTTCCTGTACAGACAACTGACCTTAAACCCACTAAATGTATTCAAACTATTTTGTTAACAACACTACCAGACCTCACTAATACTATTGGGGCTAAATAAACAAGTGCCACAAAAATTTGGATTAGGATAGTATTCAACAAGCCCATACAAGTGTAAAAAGTTAGAATTCAGCAAACTTTTAAAGATAAAGTGTATTCACTTTTTAATTCTTCTTGTTCTCTGAGAAAATGATCCTCATAGCAATGGTTACTTATGATACACACTGACCCACAATTTGTCTTCAGAAAATAGAGGAAAGAAACATTGGTATAAGGCTTGTTTGTTACACTATGATAGTTACAGTATGGTAACCGGTTTAGATAAACTATTTATAGTCATTTTAATGTTTGATTTCAAAAACTTTTTTAATCAGAAAATACTTTAAAAACAGGAAAGACGCTAAAACTTACAATACGTCTATTTAAAAATCATATAAATCCTAACAACAAGACCTACCATTGTGACCCCTGTCACCGTGTAGGCGTGACCCTCCACTAGTCCGTTGTTCCTCTGTGCATTAACTGCTGACTGAAAAAGACTCTTGCTTGGTTTCATGTATATGACATACATATGGGATAAAAAGCTTATTGAGTATTAAGTATTAACACACTGAGATAATCTTACAGCCCAACAATATCTCTTTAAATCTATCATGCAGAAAGTTTCATGAAGGAGAGATAAAGAGTGTATTTACATTTCCAGGTGTACCACAACCCATCAAAGAGTTGGCTCTAGCTGCACGATGGATCAATTCCCACAGAGCCTGAGGCCTCTCATTTTGGGGGGATATTGTCATGTGTATGCCACCAGTAAAGTCCTTTAAGGCTTCAGATACCCAGCCAAATTTCATGTCTTCGTAAGAGCCACACACTCTGAAACAAATGCATTTTACATCACATTCTGTAAAACATGCCCAGAAAAATACAATAGTAATATTAGAATGGCGCTTACTTGGCATATGCCTTTTCTAGCAGAGCAGGCCAAAACTCAGGAATGTTGGAACTTTGCATTTTAGGGCGTACAAATATGAGCTGTCCATCAATGGTTGGCAGTTTATCATCAATTACAACATCAACCCATTTTCCAAACCTCCAGAACTTTAGGAAAAATTACAATAGCATTAATCATCAAACAGACATAAATTGTATTGCAAAATCAATATGAAATATATTTAGGTAAACTTACTCTAAAGTGAAACATTCCAACATAATCCTTATTAAATGACTGTCCATCTGGAAAGACACTCTGCATGATGGGCTTATGAAATGTGAGTGCACCAACTGCAGCTAGAAACCAGCAGTTTCCTTAAGGAGAAAAAGCACATTATTGGCACAGTTAACTTTCAAATGAATTCGATTATTTTTTTTCTCTATATCACCATATTAGCAAAAAAATGTAAGCGTTCAAACCAAAAACACCTTTACTGCAGTAAAAGCAGTGCTATATATGGCATATATTTAGGTACTTTATTACATACTTACCCACTTCCCCCTGGGCAAAGTCAAGTCTGCTCACACCATCAACAATCAACTGAGGATATGGCACCAATTTCTAAAATTCATCCAAAAAAATCATTACAATTCCAGACAACCATAAATTTATAATGACCAGTTAATCATTCCAAGAATATTTATGGTTACACTCATATAATTCAGACTGAATGTTTCAAAAGCTGGATCAAAGCTTTATCATTTATAGAGTCGTTTCAGGTTAAAGGTTTGTTGATGTAATACCGTTGGCCGTTTCCATTCCACTTTAGCCAAATCCTCAGGCCGTAGCAAGTTTTCTCCAATAGCACTGTTGTCAGGGGGGAACATGTCATCAATATATCTTCTGTTCCTGATAAGATAATACTGGCGCAGCAACTCATAGTCCTGGTCCAGAAACTTCATTGGGTTATTAAGTGTCCCCACACCATTGCTTTCCTGACGCTCTTTTATAATGTTCATGCAGACACCAGGAGCAGGCATCTTTGTATCTTTGTATATATTTATTTATTCTGTTAAAAAAAAAAAAAATAAAAATAAATAAATAAATATATATATATATATATATATAATATATATATATATATATATATATATATATATAGATAGATAGATAGATAGATAGATAGATAGATATTACGCTCAGATAATAATAAGAATGTAAGACATGAATGCACATGAATAAAGCTCACTGCCTCCACTACTCAGTGGTTAAGACATTAAGACAAAGTATATATAGAGGTTTAAAAAGTAATGACTGAATGGATTGATTAAACAAGCAGAATCTTACATACTTACAGTTTAAAGATTTTAAACTAGGCTTGTTTTACTTAAGAAATTCTTGCAATTACATTTGCATGAATTAAATTGACAAGATGTTTTTACCAGAAATCAGTTGAGCAATCCGAACATGGAGCAAATAGCCAAAACCTATCAAGGTTCAAAGAAAGGGAAGTAATAAGAAGTTCTAAATACACCAGTTAATAAAGTAAACATTAATCTACTATGATAAAAAATTGCACATACAGAAGTTGCATAGAAGTGTAATTAAAACTAAATCATTCCAAGTAAAACAGAAAGTCTATGTGCACAAATATTTGCTAAAGGCTAACGCAGCAATATATTTTTTTCAGCTTTGAGCCTACTTCAAACTGCACATATCTATAGAAAGAGTTTCTAATTTGTATTTTGAAGTTTTAAACACTTTAAAATCTTTATAGAAGACTTAAGTTTACCTTGTAATGAGGTGTTGAGATCTTACACTGAGAAATGTGGTCTTGCCTTTTGTTGAAGTCTTTTAATGTTATTTTGTTTACCTGAGGCGTTTAAGGGTTGGGCACAATGTTCTGCCTCTCTTTCACCTGGAGAGTAATACAGCTTCAAACCCTAAGGTTCTTTAGAAAATAGATGCAACAAGACTGGACAAGTCAAATTTTGCCAGTATATATCGAATTAAAATAAGAGGTTTCTGTTAAGAGACTTTAGCAGCTGTGCTTATCAACCCAACTGTTTAAAACTGTGTTGCCAATGCAAAGGTGTACATAATGTTACAAGAATGATGAATATAATTGAATAAATAATACAATTTTTTTTATAAATAATAGTATTTTTATAAAAATGACAGTTGTGTAATTCAAAGTTGTGTAAAAACAAATGTGTGTGTTTTAACACAAACAAGAAACTGTGTGAATTGTTTTTTCCCCCTTTATTTAGTAAACTGGGGTTTTTAAATATTTGAACTGAAGTCTGAAGACACCAAGGGGACGTGTATAGGGCATCATGCACGCTTAACATGCACACACTCATTTACACCTGAGTGCAATTTAGTGTCATTATTTCATTAAATCATTTTGGAGCAAAACCAGAGAACCAAAACAAAGGAAGGAAAATTACAGAAACTTTGTACAGACAAAAGTCTGTGGTTATCAGAGACTCTAGGGAGGCATTTTTGTTTAAGATTTTCATGGTTTCGCAGTAAGATGTGTTTAGATAATAAAATACAACAAACATTAAAACTAAATTAATACAGAATTGCATCAAACAGTTGCTAGTGTTAACTAGTATTTGCTGTAAATATTCCTTTCTGCATGCCATCTGTTTCTAAATTCTGCTCAGTCGTTTGTCACTGGATTGTCTGGTTTATACTTTTTATGCCCTCCCTCACTAATGCCCTTGTGGTTGAATGAACCTAAATCCCCAGAGTCATGTTCTAAAATCTGTGAAAAGCCTTCACAGAAGAATGGAGGTGTTTATAACAGGAAAAAAGGGAACTAAATATAAAATAGTCTGTTCAAAAAGCACATAAGACCCATTGTCTAAATTTTGAGTCCGATTAGTACACACACTGCTTTAGTAAAGTCACAGACAAAGTGCTGTGTATCTGGGGGCATTGGTGGCTCAAATGGTTAAGGTGCTGAGTTGCTGATCTGAAGACCACAAACACCTGGGTTCAAGCCCCACCAATGGCAAGTCAACCACCGCTGGGCCCCTGAGCAAGACCCTCAACCCCCCCTGCTCCAGGGGTGCTGCATCATAGCACACCCTGACCCCAACTTACTAAGATGGGATATGCAAAAAATGCATTTCATTGGCTCTGTACATGTACCTTGCACAATGAAGTTGAATATTTATTTATTCTATTTTATTTATAACTGCAATAAAACTGTAGTGGCATTTAACTGGCTTATTAAAGCAGAATTTAATACACAAATATTCTTTTCGTTGTGCAATATTTTTGGTGTTGTTATTAATCTTTTATTAAGCTGTTTTAGACATTAAAGTTTATATTGTGATATATTGACCAGTGAGGTGTTGTTTGGAGCCCAGAAGAGGTTTTCTAAGATATGGACAGAGGAGCTTGAAGTTGATTATTTCTTTCACAATTAGGATTTAGAAGCTTTGTCTTATTATTATTATTATATCATAAAAAAGGACACCTGTATCAAGTAACGATAACAATTCCTAGCTTTGACTGTACTGTTCTTTACTTATTACTTCATTTCCTTCTTTAATATGTTAGAATAGTTCAGATTTCTTAAAACCCATAACATAAGAATAAATTAATGTACACATGCAGTGATATTTTAAATTTTATAGTTGGTGATGCCTGCAGTAAAAAAAAAAATCATGACTAATTATTTAATATATACTTTAAATCCTGGACGCATCTATATTATGTTGTTGTTGTTTTTTTTTATCAGAGAGCTCTATTATAAGACTTAATTTTTTATGATATTCTCATATTTCTGTGACCCAGGATATTAATGTAAAAAAACATATCTGAATATCTTAAATGTATATTCTGTCTATTATTATTATTATTATTATTATTATTATATCGGTTATCTTTTGCTGTGTGTGTTTGTAATGCCACTAGATGGCTGTAAAACCCCACTCTCTGTCTAACTTACCACAGAAAATACAAGCCACAGGTGTAATTTCAGAGGTTTTTAAGGCAAGGCCTTCTCTGCTGGCCTAAACACTATCAGAAGCTGGCGTACATTTACAACCCAAATTCTTATATCTGTTCCATGAAATTGTATTAATCTATTTTCAAAAGTTTATTCTTTTCATTTTATGGCGTTTTTTCTTGCTGCACTGCTTCCAGTACTTGTATGTAAATGTTAGATTTTATGTCCAATCATATTTCAGTTTCTATTTGCTGCCATGTTAATATAATCTGCCAAAGTTTTCAGAATCAGTAGTGCTGCCCATGTAACTTAAACTATATTAGTAGTGGCAAATTGCTAATTGGTTAATATTATTAAAGACTGTTTCTTTAACCAGTCAGATCTTTAAAGCAATATTTAGACACTATTAGATTTGTTGATGGAATGTGTGTTATTAATGTCGTTATTAGCCCTAGATTAACTAGTCTATAATTGTCTATAAATAAGTTGTTACCATAGAAACCAGTCGCATTACCAAATGTGTGTTTTCTCTTGAATATTACATTGATCATTGAACTATTAACCTTTTTATTGTGAAAAAAAATCAGTCCATGCTTGTAAAAAACATATATTTAATATAAAATATTATATCATTTTTACAAATTTAAAGGCTGTGAGTTCAGATCTCTGGACCACCAACTTATGAGAGGCATTAAGAGTTGTTTAACTAAGATATATGTTAGTTTCTCTGCATTTTTACATTTAGGCTATCAAGGTTATATCACAAGATATGTATTTTTAGATTACCTTAAAAAAACATGGAAGAGGTGTGACTCCTAAGGCAAAACAATGTATTCAGGAAGGGTGGATGACCTCACTTACAGTAGGTTATTAGTTACATTGGTTGTTAGCTAGTGTTTGTACAATAAAACAACAGCAAATAATGTTCAGTATAGAACATACCAGAAGTAAATTTGTAATATTATAACTAGCCACTTAATATCCTTTAAACAATGGATGATAAAATATTGCCATTGAAAAAAATAACACATAAAGCACACACCACATGCTATATTCATGTGTAAACAATAGGCTTCTTATATTTAAATACTACTATTGGTAGGAAGCACTGTTTTATGTGTGGACGTGGTGCTATTATGGAATTAGTGGCTTTAATGCACAGGCCATTTCCTGCTATTGAAAAACAAGTCTTACTTTACAAACACAGGATGTGATCCCTGACCAGATTTATGTGTAGCAAATAGCCAGTTCAAACAAGTAAAATATACGTTTTAATAAAGTATTCACGTGCAATGATTTGCAGATTTTTTTAAATTTTGTTTTCAAAAATAGCGAATAGTAAGATTTGTAACTATGATCAACATTAAATAACCTAACCTATAAAAGTAACTTCAGAAACATAAGTAAAAAAAGGAGGGAAGCTAGATTCAGTAGGTGAACCTTAAAAATTATGTTAGTTATTCGAAAAAATTGCCCATCTTGCCAAGATTTCTTCCCAAACAGTTTGGATCTGTTTCAGTTACTGAGTACCACTATTTTTGGTCTAGCTTGTTTTCCGCAGAGAGACAATCTGGAAAAGAAGTCAAAACAAAGCCTGGCCATGAGAACAATTGTTTCAGACTTCCAGACAGGAACTTGCCTTGCGAAAAGACAAAAAAGTGCGCTGCTACATATGATTTCCGCATAGGATTTTTCTCTAAACAGGATGAGGCTGTTTGAATAAGACATTTCACGGCTGAGCTGCTGAAGCGCATACGGGGCCTATATGCAGCCGCTAGTCTGGGACATGAGCTTGATATATATGCGTTAAATCTAGTGGGAAGATGCTCTGGACTCTGATCGCGCTCCTCTGCGCTTTGTTGGCTGCTGAAAGAGCGACGTGTACCACCAGCAAGTGCACAGCCAACGCGTGCTTCACACTTCACACAGAAAAAGTAGAGTTCCAAAAAGCCAATGCGAACTGCTACGAAAACGGAGGATACTTAATCAGTATAAGAGACAATAATGACTTAGAAGTTGTGAAGTCACTTCTTGCTTTAGCAGGGAAGCTTTCCGTGCGGGAAAAAGTCTGGATCGGTCTCAAGCTTCCAAAAGGAAGCTGTGTTAAAAGTGACGAACAGCTTCATGGCTTCAGATGGATCTCCGGCGCCCCAGATTCCTCCTATACCAACTGGAGAAAGGAACCAAAGAGCACATGTACAGAGGAGCGTTGCGTGTCGATCTCTACTTCGACCGAGGACCTTGAATGGATTGACGGGTCATGTAAAACGCACGCGCTTTATATGTGTGTGTATTATTTTAGGGGCATGTGCAAACCCTTGTTGTTCGCCGGACCGGGAGAGGTTAGTTACACGATTCCATTCTTAAAAGTACCAGTCAAACAACATAGCGGTTTGGATATGTTGCCTCATGCAACATTCGCTGAGATAAGTTGTGTGTATGACAGTGACATGAACACTCGCTCGGTGTGTAAAGAAATAGGCCCGCATTTTGTGTGGGAAAAACCCGGGCCGTTTTGCGCCTCGAGCCAGCGGGTTTGCGAAAACAGAAACGGAGGATGTGATCAGCTGTGTTTTGAGGATAACGCCGGAGTGCGTTGTGAATGTAAGGAGGACTACTACCTCGGAGACGATAAAGTAACATGTTTCCTTAAAGACGCCTGCAGCAACTCACCCTGCGATCACAAGTGCACGTCGAAACCGACCGGGTTTGAATGCACATGTTTGGAGGGCTTTGAGCTAACCGAAGATAACGTCAGCTGCAAAGATGTAGACGAATGCACCCGGGACATTTGCAATGGTCATACATGTCACAATAAACACGGAGGATATGAGTGCGAATGCAAGAAAGGCTATAAGGACGTTGACGGTTTGTGCGAGGACATAGACGAATGCGCAGAGTCGGTGTGCGCGCATCACGCCAAGTGCCTCAATTCGGAGGGTTCGTTCTCTTGCTACTGCTCTCCTGGCTTTCGAAAGCACAAAGAGCAGTGTGTAGATATTGACGAATGTCTAACTCGTCCCTGTGAAGGTATATGCAGTAATACTGACGGCAGCTACACGTGTTCTTGTAGCCCAGGTCTCATCTTAGCGGAGAACGGCATCGGCTGTGTTCCAGACCAGGAGCGCGAGAACAATTTCGAAACATTGTTTACCACAAGATTTGATCAGCCAGAAAAGACAACAGTTACGCCTCGTTTAGGCACCAATACAACCGCGGAAACGCATCAAAGTGTGCGCAAAGATGGCTCAGTATTCGGTTCATGGGTTTTGGTGTACGCGTTGAGCTCAGTAATTCCCTTTCTCCTCCTCATTACTCTTACAGCGGTTATTGCGGTGCACCGCTGGAATCGCCTACGCAAAGACGCTAAGAAGAAAAGCGTCACGGCAGACAGCTACTGCTGGGTAACATCTGGATACACAAACCACTTAGAAACGCAGCGGGACAGAATCTACTGACTGCGACACACTTATTATAACAGACCACATTCAGCTGAAAACTATTTACTATTCTGATTTGCTATCATACGCAATTACTTGTAATATGAATTATTTGTACTTTTTAATAAATGTCATTTGATACAGAATATTCTACTGTCTTACTGAAATGAACCCCAGATCAAATCAACTATGATCTCTAATCAATATTCCATTTCATCAAGTGACCCCAAAACTCAACACTCAAGCTAAATATAGCTCTTGATGGTTTTAGTGGAGATTACTATAACTACTAACTTCAATAAACTTTAGAAAGTGTTAAACTTCTTAAAAAGTTTCAAAGAGGTTTGAGATATCTGTGAGAGCTTCGATAAACACCCAGTTTTATGTTTACCCAGATCTTTTAAAGGGAATCCCAAAAAAAAGCGTTCTTAACTCAACCCTTTCCATGTGTGCCATTGTTGTATCTGTAATAAATTGCTATAGTTAAAAGCTTAAGTAACTGATTACAGTAATTGAATGGCTGTAAAATTGTTCACATCAAATCAATGTTTTTTCTTGAAAATAGAATAAAAAATGTCAATTTAAATCAAATCGCAGTTGTAATGAAATGAGATTTTGAGTTTTAAGGATACTATATGTTTCTGTTTAAACATGTGATAACCAGTTTTATTTAAGTGTTAATAAAATCATCAATAAAATCTGCAATAGCTTAATAAATAGTCAATAAAACAAATCTGACTCTCAATTATAATTGGTCTGTGAGATGTTTTTTTCTGACCATACAATTTTTTTAGTTTTGATGTTTATCTATACATCTTGTACCAGAGTGACAGGTAAACCCCGTTTTTGCTTTAATATAGCAATAAATTGAATTCTTGAGTTACTCTAATCTAAATATGCCAACTGTATATAATCATCTGTATATACTGTAGCTGTGTATTAGCTGTATTAGCTGTCATTGACAAAATGCCTCCAAATTACTACACAATAGATCAAACCAATATTTCAGCTTAAGCTACCGCTACTGTAGTTGCTACACATAAAAAATTAGTGGTATCTATAATTTGTAATATATAGTGGAAACACTGATTTGTTACGTAGATCTACACTCATGGTCAGAAATTTTGGAGAGGCAGGACACTGATTACCACATAGTCTTAACAGAATTCACAATAAAATACTATTATTGGTATTTTTACAATTAGGCACATCTTAGAGTAATTATTAGAGACATTATAGGACTAATGTTAAACTTGGTTATAAGTAGCCAAGTGTTGACCACATAGAGCCATCCACCACAGTCCAGCAGTTGGGAGTGATTATTAAGTTTTTTTTTATCAGGTGTGTTTCTTTTTCCTAGTAAAATACACAAACATCATTAAACAGGGGTGCAAGTTTTAACAAAATAGTAATGACCTATTAACAGTTTAAAACACATAAAATTCCTAACTAAACTAAACCATTCAGGAAAGGACACAAGAACAAGGGATGCTTATTTCATCTATGGACCCAAACTAGTTTTCCAACCTTTGTAAAATGTTTTAAAATTGAAATATCTTTGTACATAAAAGACTCATTGTCTACACTTCCACCTTGCATTTGATATAAAACGTAGTTTATTTTAAATTTCCTTTTTTTCTCTATAAAACACGATCGTTTCTGAACAGTGGGTGGTGGTCCTATGACTGCATGAGGAAAAGTTGAGCCACACATGACACATCTAGGAGGGGTTTCCTTTATAAAGGTTTATTAAGGTGCCTGCAGTTGAGTACCCCAGCATTGTGGCTCACACGTGAGACCAGTTTCTATCATTTTAATGAAAATGGGTTCCTACAAACTAATTAGCTCATTTATGATTTTAATCTCCTTCTATGTGGGACATGCTCTGCGCTGTGCATGCAAAGAAGATTTGAGGACCTGCACAAGTATTTATAACCTGCAAGCTGACTTCAAAACTGCTCGACAGATCTGCATGGAAAACGGAGGTAAAATACTAAAACCATCAAGTGAAACTATCGACAGTTTGCTTTTTAACAAAACAGGACATTTCTGGATTGGCACAGAAGGTGATTGTTTAAGTAGCAGCGGAAATTCTCGAGGTGATTCTGTGAACAGAGATAGGAAAGATGTGGCGTGTTCCTCGACATGCATGCTGGTTTCTACTAATAGGAATTTTACAGAATGCTCGTGTAAGGAACAGGCCGATGGCTTTTTGTGTGATGGCATTCAGTGGGAAAACTGCTGGGAGGATAAACCTACTGAAGTGCAAATTCTGAATAAAAACGACTGCCTACTTGGACCATGTGAACACATGTGCAATGAGGTTCCTGGAGGCCACATGTGTTCCTGTCTTTCAAAGTTCAGGCCAAGCAGAAAAAATCCTGAACGCTGTGAGTACTATTGTGATTCTGACACCTGCCCTTTGCTTAGCATGCAAAAATGTCCTGACGGCTTCATCAAGAACGAAACAGAATGCACAGATTTAGATGAGTGCATTTTGAATGACAACAACTGCGAACAAAAATGCAGGAACACAGTCGGAAGTTACAAGTGCTCTTGCTATGATGGATTTATGCTGGTGAACAAATCAAAATGTGTTCCTCTTATCCATCCTACTTCATTTACTGGCACGTTTGTTACACCTTCTGTAAATTACACATCGAGTCATGCGGCTTTTGCGACTCCAGCAGAGTATATCGGTCTTACAATGTTCATCCTACTGGCCATATCTGCTCTGGCAGGACTTCTGTATTATCTGCGAAAAAGCAAATCTGAATTACTCCTAAAAGACAATGATGCACCAGACAACATCACGGCTCAAGAAGTACAGTTACAGCTGTAAAATAACTTCATGCAATCATGATCAGTAATCATTTCTTGGGTGAAACTATTTAATTTTTAGTTAATTTGGCTGCATGTTGAAGTATCAATTTTGATATGTAATTTATAAACTCATTTCAATGTACAGTTATTTTTATGGTAAAATGGACCTATTTCATGTAAATATCAGACTGCTTTTGGCTGAATCCTTCTGGAGTGCTAAAAAAGTTAATTAATTGAAAAATAAAGCTAAAGTAATCCATCAATTACTATGTTTAATGTAGTTGATATTATGTGAACGCAATTATCAAAGTAATTCTGTATTAAAACAGAGAGTGCATCAATATCCAGGTGTCATTAGTATGACAAACTATGATGTATTTTATACTGTATTAGCAGAACTGTAAGCAATAAAGACACACACACACACACACACACACTATACACTTTTCAGTGCACTATTTAGGGCAAGCAATTTTCACATTTTTACTAAGTACTCGTCTGTACCAATACATAATAAATCATCATGAGGTGCTAAGTTTATATGAATTTTAGACTTAAATCAAGTTTTGAAGAAAAAATGAATTAACTTAATCTACTTGCATCACATTCATATCAGGCACTCAGTATAAGATGATTAAAACTAGGTTTCTTATAAAGACTAGTAGTTTTTATTAAAGTTAAAATACATCTTTACATGATACCATAAATCTTGTGATTTTTCCACATCACTGAAAATATTGTCTATCATGTTAACCTGTCACATTGCCTCATATTCTTCATTTTTGCAGTGGTATTTATCATGAGACAGTTAACCCATGCTCATCTGAGCTAACTAGTCAGAATTACTGACTTTTTCAAGCCATAAGGTTTATACACAATGTACGTCAGGCACTGATCCCAAACCACCACAGAAGTTGCTGATCTGTTGAAACTGCTTGCTTATGCTAAGGATTCAGGAAGCAGAGGTGGCAAAGGTGTTAATGTTGTGTGTTAGCCAAATATGTTGTTTAAATTGAAAACTGTCTTCTTAAAAAATAGAATGCATGAGATATGTAAAGTGAAGAGCACAAGTTATTATAAAAATGTTAAACGTCAGATGTTCGACTATGGGGAAAAAATTCAACCTTCACTTTAAGCCTATTTTGGGTGATCGGCTACATGTAGAGTAAGATAAAAACCTGTGTAAAATTCTTATACATGCCCTTAATAAAAGGCAAGCATTTAAATGAACTAAAGCCTGTCAATAATCTGGAATGTGTATGCTTGTGTGCAGTGGCTACTGAACAGTAACTGTATTCCACTGAGGAAAGGCTGAGTTAGAAATGACACAAATACATGTAGGAGGAGTTTCCTTCCTCTCTACCCAATCTTTAAGGCACAAAAGCGCTTAAAGCTTTCCATACCAGCATTGTGCCTTAGACCGGACATATAAAATATTTGCTATAGAATGGATTCCTACAAACTAATTAGCTCATTTATGATTTTAATCTCCTTCTATGTGGGACATGCTCTGCGCTGTGCATGCAAAGAAGATTTGAGGACCTGCACAAGTATTTATAACCTGAAAGCTGACTTCAAAACTGCTCGACAGATCTGCGTGGAAAACGGAGGTAAAATACTAAAACCATCAAGTGAAACTATCGACAGTTTGCTTTTTAACAAAACAGGACATTTCTGGATTGGCACAGAAGGTGATTGTTTAAGTAGCAGCGGAAATTCTCGAGGTGATTCTGTGAACAGAGATAGGAAAGATGTGGCGTGTTCCTCGACATGCATGCTGGTTTCTACTAATAGGAATTTTACAGAACGCTCGTGTAAGGAACAGGCCGATGGCTTTTTGTGTGATGGCATTCAGTGGGAAAACTGCTGGGAGGATAAACCTACTGAAGTGCAAATTCTGAATAAAAACGACTGCCTACTTGGACCATGTGAACACATGTGCAAAAAAGTTCCTGGAGGCCACATGTGTTCCTGTCTTTCAAAGTTCAGGCCAAGCAGAAAAAATCCTGAACGCTGTGAGTACTATTGTGATTCTGACACCTGCCCTTTCCTTAGCATGCATGAATGTCCTGACGGCTTCATCAAGGATGTAACACAATGCGCAGATTTAGACGAGTGTGCTTCGAATCACAACAACTGCGAACAAAAATGCAGGAACACAGTTGGAAGTTACAAGTGCTCTTGCTATGATGGATTCATGCTGGTGAACAAATCAAAATGTGTTCCTCTTATCCATCCTACTTCATTTGCTAGCATGTTTGTTACACCTTCTGTAAATTACACATTAAGTCATGCAGGTTTTACAACTCCAGCAGAGTATATCGGTCTTACATTGTTCATCCTACTGGCCATATCTGCTCTGGCAGGACTTCTGTATTATTTGCGAAAAAGCAAATCTGAATTACTCCTAAAAGACAATGATGCACCAGACAACATCACGGCTCAAGAAGTACAGTTACAGCTGTAAAATAACGTCTTGCCCTCATGATCAGTAATCATTTTTTGGGTGACACTATTAAATTGTGCTTAAAATAGTTCATTTAAGTTCCAGGTTTAAGTAATGCTGTAATCTTCTGTTGATGAACTTATATCACTGTAACATTTGTTAAACCTATTGCCACAGAAATTGTAGATTTTTTTGTGATTTTGCAGTGATAAAAACATGACATTTCAGTCTTAATGAAAGAACTGTGTATGTGTGTGAAAGACAGGCTTATTTTTCAATACTATTTTTTAATGTTGTCAAAGCTTATTAACAAGCCATTTTGAAATAACTGTATAATGTTTACTTCTCCTTGGGTTACTACTTCTGTGGGAGATCGTGGGAGAAAAAAGTAGATTGGTAATCTTGAATTCATATATTCCTGTTTCTAGAAGATGCTAAAAAAAATTCATTGTACTTCAGATAACATTGAATTAAATGTAGAATTTGTTTTCTACAAAATTGTTTTATATTTATATTAAAAAAGTTTTATATTTTTACTTAATTAAAGATCAATTACAAAATATTATCACAGTTAGAGCAGTGGCGGGCCATGCATTTGGTACCTGGGCGTTTAGTGGGGACTTACCCAACTGAAACACAACAAAAAAGGCAGCAGTGTGAAGTGAACGTGTCTGTGTCTCTTTTCCGGGCTGAGACAAGTTAGTTGGCTTCAGGGTTGGCCGACACCTCCTCCCAATGTAATTTTTCTGGTAAAGTCAGAAAACGTTGTGAAAACAGAAGTAGGTCTATTTTTCCTGCTTCACAAGCCATTGTGGGCGTATAAAGTCTTATTTACCTGTACAGACGCTAGTCAAACTTGGCTGTAAAAGTTGGTTAAAGAAACCGTCTTTAACCAATTAGCAATCTGCCACTACTTATATAGTTTAAGTTACATGGGCAGCGCTACGGATGTTGAAGGCCCTGGGCAGATCAGATTGACATAGCAGCACATAGAGGCTGAAATCTGATTGGACAAAGAATCTAACATCTACATACACATACTGGAAGCAGTGCAGCCAAGAGAAACTCTACGAAATGGAGATAATAAACTGTTGGAAATAAATTCATACAATTTAATGAAACAAATATTAAAATTTATATTTGAAATGTAGGTCAGCTTCAGATATTTTTAGGCCAGCAGAGAAGGCCTTGCTGGCCCTGACTGCATGCAACTGAGTTAAAGTAATTATTCATAAACACATTATTTATACTTTGTGTTTACTTATTTGGGGATGAAATTACTCTGGATCCAACCAGGATTTAATAATAAGCCTTTTCGTTTTCTATCACTTTTATACTTATATTAAAAATAATTTTAATGCTTTTAGGAGTAGTGTATATTCAAATGGTGCAATAAATGCTGGTTATACTGTAGGTCAATTAATTATACAATATATTGATCCTCTAATAAGATGTAGGAATAAGTTAAGATCAAACATACTGGACCCCGGACCATAACCCTGACTGTGACACCCAACAAAGCAAGACCAAGATAAACTGAAACATGTGAGTATAAATACATAAGCTAATTTGGGAAATAATCAACTAAACAAGAAACACCTGAACACAATGAGGGAACAATCAATCAATAGGGGCATGGAGACACAAACAAACACGAAGAACATGATCTAAACATAAACACAGACTCTCCGCTCTCCTCTGGTGGCCTGGCAGGGCAACGCACCCGGCAAGTCTGACAAGGCCAGAAGTAAAAATTTTAAGAATCATTTTTGTAGCTAATGCTGTAGGACTAACTTCGTCTTATTGCAAATATTAGAGTAAATTTCGATATAATAAAAGGGTTTTAGATTTAAACACTGTCTGAGCTTTGTTTCCAATAATAGAACATCTTCAGTGTTTCACTTATGCATGAGGGAAAATCTGTGATTTTTTGAATTAATAGAAGCTTAAACAAGAGTGGCACAAAAATTGAGCCTTGTCACATATGTCCACTTAGGCATATTATCTCCTTTAGTCACGTAATAACCTCTCCCTTCTAAGTATGAATTAAACTATTTGAGAACTATCACAGGAAGCCCGATCCAGTTATCTAGTCTGTCTTGCAGTGCGTCATGATCCACAGGGCCAAACGCAGCACTTAGATCTCAGAATCAGAACTAAAATGATCATTTTAAAATTAAAGAAAACTGGGAGGGGGCAAATACCTTTTCATATCATTGTTTGTATTATAATGTGGAAATTTTGTCACAATTTTGTTAGCAAAACCAGAATTTAACAATTTTCTTTATTTAAGTTATATTGTTTCGTTTCCATTTGGATAATAAAAATACTGGTAAAAGGGATAAAAGTCATTTGCTTATTTTAAATCAAGCACTTTCACAACAGTGGCTTTGTAAAATGTTTTGATGTAAACTTTTCAGGTAAGAAACCTAAACAGATGCAGCTGTGTAAAAAGTGATAAATGTGTTGTTTTATATGTCATCTTTAATGGGATGTTCTTTGACCTGGACAATACAGTAACTCATGCTCTCGTCACGAGGAAGTGTCACCTGTACGAAAAAAAAAGGCTTAACATGTTTTTACCGGTAAATAAATTCAAAGTCCAAATCCATGAGCACATTACAGTAGAAGGCGAATGTGAATATTTTATCTATAAATATCAACGGGAGTGAACCGGATAGTGACGTTAAACGTGCGGTAAGCGTGAGGTAAGTGCACGTTTTTTCCTAATGAAGACGCCTCTGTGTAACGTTATTTTCTTGTCTCATCAAGCGGACGCAGTTTTTTTTTATCACAGATATACAACGGCTAATAAGAGGAATAACACTATAAAGCGTCGTACAGACTTTCGTGCGGGGGAAAAATGGCTTTTTACTTTTTTATGAGGCACTGCTATACAAGCGCTGTGACTTTAAAGGCGTATTGTGGCGCTTTGTCTGTTGTCTTTCTGTGCTTTGGCAAGGCAACGCTATAACGGAGTGATTAGCCGACTCACAGCCGATTTCCGATATTAACGTTTCTCCCAGCTCTTTGTCTCTGTCGACATTCTTTTTAGGCCACTAATATCCGATTCTTCGGACTTGAAAGATGAATCAACATGAAGGTAGACAGAAAGACGTCTCCGTTTGTCCGTCCTGCTATCTCCGGTCACTTACTTGTGATATTCAGCATCTTTCCTCTTCATCTGGTCACCGCCTTCCCCCAGGCTGCCATAGGTAAAGGCTTTATAACGCAGTACAACGCATTCGAGGGTGAACAACATAATGTCGGATATGAACGTTAAACAATGGGGTATTGCTAAAGTGGTGCTAAATCTAGAATGCGTAGAAACGACAGACATCTATTTTATGTAAAGAAATAATAAAATCGACTCAGTGATTCGGTTAAATTAGGAATGATTCTCTGCTTGCTTCATTGCATCACATACCGCTTCGTAGTCATGCAGTGCTTATAACCATGAAACATCTATAATGTTAACAGTAAATACAGTAAATATCAATACAGTAAATCAGTTGTAAAAAATTTTTCAGCAGAGCAGTTTTGTAGAGATCCAGGTGTTCCTGAGCATGGAGACAGAACACCAAGTTCTGGTGTGTTCTTTGAGAAAGCTGTGGCCAGATTCTCTTGTCTAGAAGGCTACAGATTAAAAGGAGTATCAAAAATCACCTGCGTTTTATTTCATAACGGATCGATGGGATGGAGACCAAGCCTTAAACCAGTGTGCCTTCCTGAAGGTGAGTAAAAGTCAAGTAAATAGATATGATTATATTTATTAAAAAATACTGATGGTGATATCAGTACTACCTTTGCTGATACAGCTCAGACTAACCAGCGGCCAAAGCCAAGGTTGAGCTGACCAATGAATGTCCTGCCTCTTTATTACCTGATTAAACTAATCAATACAAGGTCTTTCAGCTTAACAACAGGTCGGCCTGTGTTTTGGAATTCGTACTAGTTTAGACTAAACCTGATTGCTTTGTCAAGGGTCGAGAGACACGCTCATCATTCATTTTAGTAGCGATAATGTATACACCATGACATCCATGCAAATACCTACTCAGGCAAGCATGTGACAGCAGTAAAATGCAAACAAATTAAAATAAAAAGAGGCAGCTGAGTAATGATCACACCAGACATCAGGTAAAGAACCATGGTGTTGATGTTGGTACCAGATAAGCTGTTTATAGATTTAAAAAAAAGAAAAGAGAAGAAAAACTACTAACCTACTACCTATTACTAATTTAATATTTTCCTCTTCGAAACAAAGTGTTTTTTGTGCAAATTTGTGCAATTTCGAAATATTTAACATTGGAAAGACGTGTTTATTAATCAGCACGTTTTTTTCATAGAGTGTCTTCCTCCATATATTGAAGATGCTCATGTTACTAATAAGACCTACAGGCCAGGGGATAACCTTATTATCAGATGTCACGAGGGATTTCAAATCCGCTATCCAGACACAGACAGCATGGAATCTGTTTGCCAGGAGGATGGAACGTGGGACAATCAGCCCATCTGTCAAGGTATTATGTAATCTAACTGTAACTGTCTTACCAAAATAGATAAAAGTAATAAATAAAGTCCTACTTTACAAAGTTGGGTATTTTGTGTCTGGATACATGCATTTAGAAGAAACAATTCTTAATTCTATTTGTCCCAGTAATAAAAACATGGCAAAGTATATTTCTAAAACTACATTTTCTCCAACATAGAGAATTAGATTCTTACCTTGATGTAGATCGCTTCTTTAAAACTGCCTTTAATTTGTTCTTTTTCCAGGCTGCCTGCGTCCTTTGATTCCTCCTCACAGTTATATGAACATCTCCGACACACAGTTCTCCATGCCCATTGGAACAGTAGTACACTATCAGTGTTTTCCAGGTTATAAGGTGGAGGGTGCAGAATTGTTGGAATGTATGTATAGCCTCATTTGGTCAGATGTGCCACCCCGGTGCCTTGACGTTGAAGGTGACTAAGAAGCCACCATGCGACTTATGTTAAACACAACAATACTCTTAACATACTCTAATATAGGAATTCTGTTATTTTACAATGTACTATATTACATATTTATTACTTTTTCTTATGTTTTACTGGAAAGTCACAGATGCAAGGTTGTTTATACATGTACCCTAACATCCAGCATACTATAAGACTGACAGAAGGCAGAACCTTGCAAAATATTTTTATTTTAGGTGCCATCATTTATTTTTTTCCCACTGTGATCATCTTACAGCTTGTCCCTTACCTCCAATGGTCGAGCATGGAGATTACATATGCCATCCACAGCCATGCAACCGCTATATCCATGGGACTGTGGTGGAGTTTTACTGTGATCCTGGCTTTTCTCTCATAAATGACTACAAATACATCACTTGTCAATTTGGGCAGTGGTTTCCTCCTCAGATGAACATCTACTGTGTTCAAGATGGTAGGTCTTTTGAAATTCTGAGGGGAAAAAATTGTATCAGTACAGTATTCAGTTAACGACTCTTATAAAAGACAAAACTCTGCTTAAGGTAATAAAACAATGTCAAATAAGTTAACAATGTTTATAACTGTAACAATTTAAGTAAATCATTTGTTAATTTGGGGGTGGCAAAATATTTCTTTTGCTGTAATGGTTATGATTCAGTTTCTAAAAATGAAGGTGCTTTGCATGAGGACAAAAAAAAAATTCCAGGAAACAGGACATCCAGGAATGTAAGTGAGCATTAATGCTGTGTAAACACTGCAACTCATTAGTCTTTATTTCCTCAGAGACCACATGGCCTGGCTTTCAGGAATCTTTACTGCATGCATGGAAACCCGTGGCATTCACTACCTCAAGTGTGCTTTTAGTCTTGTTTCTAGTCATATTAGCAAAGACGTCTAACTGCAAATGCAAGGCCACTTCAAATCGGAATTCGAGGTACATCAGCTACATCATTACATTTACAGCCCTTATCTAGAGAAATGTACATTTATCTCATGTATACAATGAACAGAGCGAGGCAGAGGCAACTTGGTCGTCCTGGAAACTGATCACGTGACCTGATCAGCAGTCTAACAATTTGATCACTGGGCTACCACTTGCCTATATTAAGATATATAGCTTATTAATGTATACAATTTTAAATATGTTAATCCTAATCACTATTATAAGAAATTCAAATATTAAGTGGTGTGATGCATATGCTGTATATTCTTTCAATTCAATTCAGTTTTATTTGTATAGCGCTTTTTACAATGGTGATTGTAATCAGCTTTACACAATTGAAGAAATTATGAGACAGAGTGAAACAGAAATCAGTTTGTCCCTGATGAGCAAGCCGGGGGCAACGGTGGCAAGGAAAAACTCCCTGAGTTGAGATAGGAAGAAACCTTGAGAGAAACCAGACTCAACAGAGAACCCATCCTCATTTGGGTGAAAAACAAGTAGCAGGGATTATGTGGTTACATTGTGTGTGTGTGTGTGAACAATTTAAATCATTAGTCCTTAAAGAGCAGCTGGAACGTCTTTATGGGCATCCTAGGTCACCCTGGTGATGTATCATCCGCTGGGCAGGTCACAGGGAAGGGTCCAACAGGACCGGGTTGGAGATGGGGTCTGGATCACCGGCAGCTCCGTTGTGGCGTATGTAACCCAACAGTGAGAGAGAGAGAGAGAGAGAGAGAGGGAGGGAAAGGAAGGCAAAAAGAAACAGTTAAGTGACAATGTAATCACACGGTTTGGATTGATTAAATAAATAATGTAGAGTAAAGCATGGACTCCGGCAAGACTAACTAGGTCTGCATAACTAAAAGGAGAACCAGAGGGAAACACAGACATGAGGGCTCCCTAATATGTTAAGCAACCAGCCGCTCTCATCATCAACACCGTGATCAATAAGAGAGGGGAAGACAGCATCTAAACATACCAGATCACCATAATACTCAACACCCATGAGTCCCCCAGATCTGCTCCTTTATCTAAGGGGAATCAAATACAAAAGGCTTGATTAAATAAGTACGTTTTTAACCTGGACTTAAACACAGAGACTGTGTCTGATTCCCGAACATACATACCTGGCTTATTTATTGATGATTACAAGCTTTAATTACTTAATGAACCCAACATTGTAATTTAAAAGTAAATGTACAGTTATAATGGAATTGTCAGTCTTTCTACTTTTCTTCAAGTTCTTTCTTAAAATTGAAAAAGAACAGTTAAAAGCTTGTCATCTTACAGAGAGACAAGAAAGAAGACCTAAATAATCAACCTTAATAGAAAACATACAATAACGTGTAATATAACATATTAGTACAAGTAAATTGTCAGATATATTAACAGATGTCTTGTCAAATGCTGCTATTGAGAATTTATTAACAAAATCTGCTCTAAATTTTTAATAGAGCTGTGATATTAAAAATAATGAATACATTTTTTCCCAAGTGAAGAACAAGAAGATGCCGGGGGACCAAATGTCATAATAGTGGACGGAGTTGCTATACCTCTACCTTCCTATGAGGAGGCAGTGAGTGGTTCATGCTACCAGGCTCCTCATGTGCTTCCTTCTTTGGGTCCAGAACCCACACAGACCTCAGAAGAGCAGGACCCTCCTTCATATCCGGGGCCTACAGAAAGTCAGCATGATGCTCCACTAGACCCTGGAGATGCTGAGACATGTGACAGCACCTCATATGCATCAGAGTGTCTACAAGCTATGCATCCATCTTCCTCACATGATGTTGGGTTAAGCAATGTATCTGAGAAAACTAATGTGATCACCTCCATGGAGGAAACAGCTTCCACAAGCCCCAGCATAGATATTGCTGATGGTAAGTGAACATTTGCTTTCTGTTGTTAATGATTTCTACTATATTAAAGCCTGAGGATGTGTAATTATTTACTAATAACTGTTTTTTTTGTTTGACTAGAAATACCTCTTGTGGACGGTGGTGAAGAGGACTTCTAATACCACTCAATTTTTAGATTTGCTTTAATGCTGTATCTCAGCACTGCACATTGGATTATCATCGTTCCATTTATCTCCTTCACAGACAGGCTGTTATTATAGCCAACTATCAATACATTAGCAAGGCAATAAAGGCAATAATAACATCATATGTTTAGTTCCTTATGCTTGGATCATGAGGAAACAACTATGCATTTGTAGTGAAATCAGTTTGTTTTAGTAGTAATTGTAGACTACTGGTCAATAGAGAAGTTACCATAAAAGAAATCACATTTTACATCTAAAGCTAAAAATTGATTTCTGCTTTTAATCAGTCAGCTGTGTCTAGCTAGGCTGCACATGCTAAATAGCAGTAGACAATGAAGTATACTGCTTTGGATAAATTAATAAGTTAAAAAAATGTAAATTTGAGTTTATTGATGATTGAGCAGATATTTAAAAATGATTTAAAACAAGATTTAATAAATGTGTTTGCAACTTACATGTACAAAAAACTATAAAGAGTAAACAACATTTCTTAAATCATTTTGTAATGTGTTTCTTTGTTCAAGCAAGACCATACTACATGCAGTACATTCTACAAAAGTCTATCTGAATTTAATAAATAACAGCTGCTTCTACTGGCACTAATGATGCTGCTCTGTACTGCTTGCGTGTCTCAAAGCAGTATTTAATGACCAAAATGTACCCAATTAGCGCGTATGCTAATTAACTTGTTTTCCGATGTCTAAGGTGAGAATGGTGTCAACAATTATTAAAACCTACTATAAAAGTCAATAAACTGTAGCATCTTCATAATAAATCAGACTTGATTTCATACCAGCAAGCTTATTGTGCATTACCATCCCACCAATTCTGCCTTCATATCCAGATTTCATACTTAAGTGACGGTTGCACAATATGACAACAAACTATTTGCAAAGAAAATATGTAGCTTGGTGTAAGCAACCCATTGTTCCAAAACTGACTATTCACCAGGATAATAAAAACCAACCTTTAATCCTAAGGAAATAAACTGATTAAAGATTCCAGGCCATTGTAAACACACATTTTACAGAGCCTGTCAGCTGAACGTTCAAACATTACCAGTTCTTGGCTAAACATATACATTGCCTTTACAATGACCATGCATTAGAGTAGCAGCTTTCATTTAGAAAACAGAACCTATAAATGGAGGCTAGGCCTATCTGTGTCTTATCAGCAACAAAGCAACTGTGTTAATCAGCTGTTTCTCAATTTTTTTTAGTTTCCAGGAAGCTGTCTTCTGTATTCACAATGAGAGACTATTTTCTTTAAACTGTCATTATAAAATGATTACATTACAAAAATCCAACGAAAAAGTAAATGCAATCTCTATTATACAAGACTAACAGGTCTTATATGTTTTTGCTGTGTGTTTTACAGCGTCTAGATTCTCTGCGATAATACTTTCACATTGCATTTGTAGAGTTATGATCTACTTTTAATATAACTGTGACATTATAGAAAAGTGGTTTCCTTTCATATCCGCTACTGGATCAAAATCTTATGTCATGGTGGGTGACCACAATTCAGATTAGTGGGATTTACAGTCCCATATGCTCAAGTCACTTTGCCCTAGTGAATGTACCACCATCAGTGCTGATGCAAATAATTCTAATTTTCTGATTATGGTGTGTCATAACCAACAAGCCCGAGATGAATAAACAGAAAACTATGAAAACTATTATCAGTTAAAGGCACACCCACTTTTTCCCTCTGGGAAAACATGACTCCGAAGCAGAGTATGTGAGCAGAGCCGTAGGGGAGCGGTACGAGGATTGGAACGGCATGAATTTGTCTTTTGGGGTAGGGGTCGAGCGATTATCGGTGCCGAAATTAAGTGTTTTTATTATTATCATTTATATTGGTTATTTTCAAAACCGGTCTGCCGATAGAATAATTTTATTTTGAAATACACAGTTTGGCGCTGATGTGTCTGTAATTTATGACAAGCACCGGGGTGGCACAGAGCAGCTCTGCTTCCTGCAGTATAACATGGTGTTGCTGGATTGGGACTACTAATTGTTACCCATTTTTATTTATCTTTAAAAAACTACATTACATAAAAGCTATTGCATTTATTTTTGTATTATTTGTTGCTTGCTGTTCTTTACTTCTTTAAGTCTTTAAATGCTGCTGGGGTGCTCCCTGCACTTTTTATGCTATTATTATTAATAATATTAATGTTTATTTAATGTTATTATAAACATTTCACAGAGTTAAAGATACGCTTAAAAGCATTTTTAACGAAAGTTATCTTTAGAGCTCCATGTTTATTCTTAAATTTAAAATTTATTTTCCCTTTTTTCCTTTTTTACACGAGATATAGTGAGGAAAGAATATAGATTGAGCGAAGAGTGGGAAAATAAAAATGCGAAGCTGGAGTGGAGCGATCATAAAATTCCACTCATCTTACATACTCTGCCCCGGAGTCGGGCTCTGAACCTCATGTTCCTTTAGACAATCGCCAAACAGTTCCAAAGATTTCTGTGGGGGAAAAAATACAGTACAGAATAATAGTCATCGTTTGGGTTGCTGTTTTAGCGTGGCAATGCCCCTGTGCACAAAGCCCAAAAACACATGGTGTGTCCTTTACAGTCCTCACCTGACAGCTTTGGGCCTGACACCGTCTGGACCCCACAACTCTTCACCTAAACATTAGCACCATTATGTGATAGTCAGGTCGACCTGTCCAGGGTGTACCCCTGCTGCCTTTTGCCCTTTTAGAGATGACAGAAAGAAACTCCAGCAGATCCCCGTAACCCCGAATTAGGAAATAAGCGGATATAGAAAATGGATGGATGGATGGATGGATAGGGGTCCCTACTTTTGCCTATATAGTGCATCTTTCAACCATAAAAATATCCTATAAGGCACAATCAGCTATTGACTTAAAAGATGAACACACGAACACACAAGGAAATGTAAGTAAATAAATTAATTTAAAGTAACTGTTATAATGCCACCCAGTGGACATTAATCTCTTGCACTAGCAAAAAGAATGAAATAAAAATTGTATTTGCATTATCCATACAATAATACAAATAATTTTAAAAGTATATTTAAATGTATATTTTCTTATGCAGATTATTAAAAATTAGATGTTGGATTCAGAGTTAGTTTAAAAACAATGCTTCAAAGTTCGAAATAAAAAACTGTGTGTACCCTACAAACTTTATCAGCTAGACAGATTTGTCTTTTGTGATAAGAGATGTAAATGGCCGTTCGTGCACCTCAATTCGCCTTTATCAAGTCACATAAAAATGTATTTAAAAACCCATTCAAACCTCATTGGCTTTTGGACAATAGAAAAAAATACGGGCTAGGAGCTAACCTCATTTCCAGGTTCCAGGAATGATTTTATAATTACCTCCATACTTTGACAAAACTATAAATTTGCCACGTTAAACTTGAACGTCTGACTTCCTGTCGAAAAATTGACTCATTGATTATTACCTCAGACAAAACAATGTAGGTCCTTATCACTAAATTGTCATTTTTTTTGTGTGTGTATTGAATATTATAGTCTAATTAATTTGACATTTTTCTCCCAAAGGTTGTTTAGAGGTGATCAGTCAAGATATTAAAGCTTCTTCACAAGGGGGCACAGATCGGGCAGGTGTAATTCGATACCATGACTACACTGCAGTAAACTATGAATAGGGGGTGTGGTCAGATACATGGCTGACAGTCGACTGATGGAAATTGCATTTATTCGCATGTTTACGTGATGTGTATCGATTGCCGCTTTTCAGTAGTTCTTATTTACCCGCTTATGTCCTCACAAAGCAGCCTGAAGCCCTTAACCTTCTTCAGAAAGCATTACAGTTTACATTCCCTTCAAAAATCTGCTCTCTTTTTAACCTTCATTGGAGAAGATGATGGCTTTAGAGCGATGGCGTCTGCGCTTTCATGTTCTGTGACCTCCGAAACGGAGAGATCTGTCGCAGCAACATGAAGGATTGTTAGCATCTGTGGTTTTGTATTCCGCTAGCAGAAACCTGGGCCATAAATCTGGCAGGCTAAAAGCAAAGACCTGAATCTGGAGTAAGGAAAGTCGGAGCACTCAGAAGATATGACTGTAATTCGTGCTGCTGTTTAGCTCTTAGACCACTTTAAAACCATATTGGACATCGTTTTTCATTAGTACATTGAAACTTTGTTGGTGAATTAATACCAGATCTGAAATTTGGTATTTTAGAATTAGCATATATGCTAAATTTAATTTACTAGCATCGAATATTACTGGAATGATTTTTCAGGATGTTTTAAGGACATTGTGGTTTAAATAATAAATTTTTTGAAAATGTACTTTTAATCTTTAATTTGACTCACTACATTTACAGTTAATAAAAAGGAACACAAATAAAACAAGAGTGGACTTTTGGGGTTTTTTTGTAATCCTCAGTAAATTTGGATGATGCAATTTCCTGTTACATATGTTACATGTAAAATGTTAGAAAGACTGTTTTGCAAATTTTAGAGTTTTCAACAAGGAATCGAGCATGAGGTTATTAAAATTGAATAATAATATAAAATCACTGCTGACATCTTGTTAATGCAACAAAAAAACTAAAACAAACTCCAAATATATTTTGCACACAGGCAGAATGCTGGGTCATAATTAAGGCATGACATTTTATCACCGTCGACTCCGGGACCGTCAAATGTCTTATGCTTATCTTAGGCACACACAATGCATCACTTTAATTAAAAAATAAAGCCTTCATTTAAAAGATATTTTTCCCAGGCACCCCTGGAAGCTTTACAAAACAAACTGAAATCCGGGTTTGGCCATTTAATCAAGTGTGTACTGGATTGAGAATAATTTCTAAGCTAACATGTAGAAGATCTGAACGTCGATGATTAAATTAGTTCAGCTTGATGGATTAGCTGAAATTTTAAGAGATAAGTACTATAAGAGACCTTTATTTAAAAATGTTCAATGTACACAGTTTTTCTTTGGCATATCCCATCTTAGAAAGTTGGGGTCAGAGCAACAGTGACTGACTGACTGTGGTGGGGCTTGAACCCAGATCTTCCTGGTTTTCTAATGAACAACTTAACCATTTGAGCCACCACTTATCTATTGGCTGGTTTTAAATAGACTAAAAGACTGAGAAGACTGCAGAAAAAGGAAGGAAGGAGGGAAGGAAGGATTTGAACTGAAAACGTAATCCAGAATGGTCTGAGAAAGATTATGTCCTTACTTCTTTTAGTAAACTGTGTCCAAACGGTTACTATAGCAACCATATGAGCTATATGAAGACTATGTTCTGTTATAGAAAATAAATTAACTGATTCTGACCAATCAAAGCTTAGCCATGTCTGTCTGAGATTAGATCCTGATATTGGGATCCGAGGGTGAAACGATGATAAAGGCACCCTAGAAAATGTACTGCAATTATAGATTATACTGTGTGAAAACTGTGAGAACACATACACACACACACACACACACACAGAGATACATGGCACATTGTATTAGTAGAGATTATAGAGTGTGCAGCAAGGACACCAGCAGAAGCGATAAGGCTGAGGGATATTATAGCCTCAGCTCTGTCCTGATACCCAGCTCCAGGTTATCAGCCTGGATTCAGCGCCACCACGACGTCAATTTTAATTCGCAGCTCCGGCGAAACCCCCCCCTAAAAAACACGACAAAAGCTTAAATGCCACCCCGTCGAGGTCACCAAATCCTTCCTCGCAGTCATCACAGTGACATTTCACACACCAGAACACACTTTCCACACAGCCTGGGAAGCTAATCCCACTTCAATATGCATACGCCGTCGTTCCTCATTTACACGTTGCTGATTAGACGGCTGGCTGTGGCGCAGAGCGAGCCAAGGACGCGATCTGATGACATTTTATACAGATGATGTCTTTGTGTCTGCCTGTATGGGGCTTAAGTAGGAGGCTGAACAGCAGGTAAGAGTTTCTTATTGCTAAAGAAGGAACACAGCGCCATCCCCTTTTCTCTTCCACAGAGTCTCGGTATCATTTACTTCAGGTTTTCAAGTTACACCCAGTTTGAATCATAACACAGCTTTTGTCCTGTTTTTAATGCCATGTTACAGCTTTTTTTCTATCATTTGGGGAACAAACATGCATCTTTTTCTATAAATGCTTCAATGCGATTGCCTTAAAATCCATAAATAAGAACTTTAATCCATAAATTAAAGTAAGTAAAAACACATTAATGTTCTGATTGTTAAAAATCGAATACTAACTCAAATATACGAAAATATATAAAAACCTAAAATACTAAATAACTGTTGTGTGTTTTCGTTAAAGTTTGTGTATTTTTGGATATGGATACCATTTTAAAGGTTGAACTATGAAATAAAAAAGCCTGAGTCACACATCATCAAGAAAACAAATACACATCCTAAAAACCCAAACGTGGCAGATAAAAACATAATGGAAAAATTAGAAATTGACAGAAAAACAAGGGGGAAAATGAGAAAGAAATTAAAGAAAAGTGGCAAGTCACAAACTATTAATGAAAACACAGAACAAACAAACAATCAGACAAAACAAAATGAAGGTTACCATTAATAAAATAAATTTATCAACAAACTTCATCAGTGGGTGCTCAAATGGTTAAGGCGTTAAGTTGGTGATTGGAAGACCAGGAAAACCTGAGTTTAAGACCCACCACTGTCAGTCAGCCACTGTTGGTTCATTGAGCAAGACCATCAACCCTCCACTCCACCCCTCCAGGGGCGCTGTATCATAGCTGAATAAACAAATTTCTTTGTGTTATCAAGTATATGTCACGAATAAAGACATTTATAATCAATATAATGCTTAATTTTTTTAAATCGTTAATTAGAACATTTTCTCAGGATATAGTTTTGTTGCGTTGTCGAGTCCGCCCTTCAAAATCCTTAAGAAATTTAGATTTAGTCAATTGTTTTTAAAACATCTTCTATAAAAGATTTTTCTCAGACATTCTCAGAAAATATTTAGAGTTATCCACTTTTATTTAGTTTTTAAATGAATGCTTCTTAAAGGAACCCTTTATTCACAGTGCTACAAGGAAATAACATAGGACAAAGGAAGAGCTTTCAATTAGAAAAATAAATTAGATTCGATTATTTGTGTGTGCTTTGCCACTGGAACCTTTTCTGATAGTAAAAATGGAGTTACTACTATTAAACTTAAAAACGATGAATTAGAATGCTTCTATGATAGAAAGGATGTGTGAGGTGGAATGGGTGCCATTACTTTGTGTAGTTGTGTAAAAATGACATGTATGATATGGTATTTGAATTCTGGCTTCAATATTTAGCTTGTTTTTGTGAAATTTTCCGATGTTTATTAAATTAGACTGGGGTTCCTGTTGACAGACTCAAAAAACATCTGACGTTTTCTCCAAACAATCGGCTGTAAATGAAAACTAGCTGCTGTTTGTTTAAATAATCCATGGAAAGAATCTGTCCCACACACACAGCATGGCACCTTCATTGGATTCCATCTGCCTTGTGGAAGCCTGGAATCAGAGGAGAAAATAAGTTTATTAAAAAAATATATCAGATTGAACATATATATATCTTTACAAGCATAGCTTTAGCATCATAATTTTTTTTTATGTTTTATTCTAAAATTTTGCAGAGGGAGTCCTCACCAGAGTACTAACTGTTTTCTCCCTTTACTTCCTGTTTTCTGGCCATATTAGCTTGGCCATGCTAACTGTCTTCGCGAAGTATTGCCAGTTTCACTGCCTTACTGAGCGTTTTTATTCTCATGTCTGTTTGCTTTGTGTAGATTCTTTGCTTTTTTTCTTAGACTTCTAATTTTTGGATGGCCCTTTAGCCTGTTTGTTGATCGGACTGAATATTGTGTTTCTGACCTCTTTGCCTGTGACCACGATTCGGATTTATGCTTCGCATTTTGGATCGGTTATTTCTCTTTACAATAAACCTCTGCATGTGGAATCTAACCCAAGTTCAGACACACATTCTTTACATTTTTTTTAATCGACCACCAAAGAAATCGACAGTAAACAATGTGACGGTAAAACGTGATTTCCTCTTGAAATAAAGGTTTCTGCCTGGGAAAAAGCAACTACCTTTGGATTTTCCCTTTATCAGAAAATAGTAGTTAAAAACACACGCCAGGTTTCTATGGTAACTCTTCAGATCAATACCTTTAGGTAAAAAAGCAGTCGAGTGCATCATCACATCACACATTGTTGCCAGCAGCCGAAGCCTTTTGTAATGTTCTCCTGAAACAAAAGTTCTCCATCCACTCTTTCTCTCTTGCTCACTCGACCTTTCACCTGTAGGCACTTCACATCCTATACTTTCGTCACTACTTGGCACCAGCATGACCGCGCTAATTAAAAGTTAACCATGTATCTGAAAGCTAATTGCTGGTGAGAAAGGTAGAAAAACAGGAGGGCTGGGATAATGAGGGGTCCAGGGACTACAGGGCTCGTTTTAATCAAGAGAACTTTCACAGCTAATTGGAGAAGAGTTGAACTCTCTCGACCAGTGGACCTCGCGCTGCAAACGGACCCAGAGACATTGGGGACCTCGCGGGACGAAGCCACCTTTCTGCCCTTCCTTTAGGATTAATTGCTGTATTTAATTTTTTCGCAATAAAAGGAAGTTCTGTTTCCTCTGAATGTGAAAAAGTAAAGCTAAAGGAAAAACTGCAGTGGACTGCTAGAGGACGAGTGAATTTTAAGCTCACACTTGGAGTTGATTAGCGGTAATGAGATCAGGATAATGAAGCGAACTCTGGAATGCTGACAATCAAGAAAACTGAGTCAATTAACCACAAATCTGGTTATTTATTTTGAAAAAGTTTTGATTTTTTAATATGAACTTTAAATTAATTAGCTAAACATAAACCATAAACCAGCTGTTACTATAGAAACAATAAACTGTTCTAATATTTTAGCCATTATTAGAAACCTGCAAATGTACCTTTATGCAAAATTTTCAAAACTGTTTGACCAGACCAATCTGGATGCATGTTCAACATTACTGTATACAATTTAAACCATGCCGGAACATTTTCAGCTATTTTTTATATTAAGTAATATGCAAAACTGATGCGTCAGAGATTTTTTTAGTTACTCTAACAAACAATTCTCACATCAAGTTTATACTGCCTGTAAATTCAGTAATAATGAAGAAAACTTTTAACTTAACATAATCTGTTCTCATGCATCTTTTTTTTCCAGCTTTAGAAATCGTCCACAGGCTTCTAGATGCCTGTCATCAAATAATTATTTGTATTTTTTTTGAAAAATAAATTTGTCACCTCGGTTAACGGCTGCGGTTCAGTGAGCGACAGACTGGGTTTTAAATCAGACGTCCAGCTCGCAGCAGGTAACAGCGTTCGGTTAGCGTTGACAGCACAAATCGACATAGAGAGATAATAATGTTGGCTAAAAGAAGTAGGAATCGAGCTTACACGATGACGGGACAAGCGTTTTTGTCAATCACTTGTAACTGGTAGAGAAAAGTACCCACATTTTACATTTCTGGCAACTGGCCCTTTTCGAGAGCCAATTACATTTACACTGAGCAACTAGGGGGTTAAAGGCTTTGCTCTGGGGCCCAGCAGTGGTAGCTTGGTGGTACTTGGTGATCCTTTTTCTCCCCTTAGCTGCATTAATTTAATTAAACAATACATTTAATACATTTTTTTCGAATTTTTTTGTTTGATTGACGAGTCTTGTGACATCATCATGTGATTAACATGATGTTTACAAAATTAACGAAAACAAAAAAAACATGATGTGATTACATGATTTTTTTACATTTTATTATCTGATATGCGTATTTCGACACATTTATTTTTCTGTCATTTGGCAGATGCCCTAATCCAGAGCGACTTGCATTTATCTGTTTTTTTATCTAGCTGATTAGTTAAGGGTTAAAGGCCTTGCTCACAGGCTCAGCAGTGGCAGCTTGTCGGTGTTGGGAATTAAACCCACGATTTTCCAATCAGCAGTCCAACACCTTACACCCTGAATTACTAGCTACTACGTTTTTTTGTTCCGATTATCATGTGATTGATGTTTGTACATGGATTCACTTTTACCTGTGATTTTATCACATGATTAATATGTTTACACATGAGAATTTGTAATTGGTAATTTTGCAAAGCTAGTGAATTAAACATTCTTAGATAAATACACCTTAGTTCAGTATTTTTTACAGCGTAAGATCGTGAAATGTGTGTGTGTGTGTTGCACACATTTTGTTTGTTTGTTTGTTATTTAAGAATTACGTTTTTCCATTTTAGGATTTAGCTCTATTATGCGTTTAAACAAAATGCACTGCGGTTTAACAGGAATTTGATTTGTAGGTTGTTTTTTTTACACCGTGAAAGAGTGTTTAATTATCCTGTTGAAAGATTTGCTTATTCGCAGATTCTCTGTGTTTACACTGCGAGTCTGTTGAACCTGTGATGCTGCGTCAATGTTTCATTTCCTCTCATCTGAAGTGTTTGGATGCAGCAGAGCTTTCTCTCGAGTGCAGGGTGTGCGTAGCAACGCGGAGAGGAAGATCAGCTCGTCACAACCCGTCGTTCATTAGTAAATAAACGATTTGCGTGAGGGCTCAAAAAGCGGTTGTTTAAAGAACCGTTCTGTCGAGAGGCGTGAATGGGATTCTGATGGCGAGCTTCCAACACACGCTCCAGAATAGGAAATAACACCGCTTTCACACTGAAGCTCCTCATGATTAAAGAAAGTCAACCCGTCTCTCACATGTGCAAACACTGACGATTAAAATAAACAAACTGAGAAAGACATCAGGTTACAGAAAGATGAGGGTCTGGGGTTGTAAAGAAATAAAACACTCCATTTCTACATTTACATTCTGGCATCTTTTTCCAGTGCAGCTTTCATTTGATCTGTTTGTTGTATCTAACTGAGCAGTTTGCAGGTTAAGGGCCATCTGCAGGGGCCCAGCAGTAGCAGATTGGCAGTACTGGGAATTGAACTCATGATCTTTTGTTCAGCAATCCAAAACCTTAAGTACTGTGTTAACACTTTGTGGTGATGTAATTAAAGTTCATTTGGATTTCCTAAACATTTCCACTCTACAACATCAAGTTGTATTTTGAATTTTTTAACTTAAGTTTTTGCTACATGTGGTGGTGTAAAAAAATCTGTGAAGCAAGCTACTTCGCAGCTATAAACAGCTGTTTATTTATAGCTTGTGGTAACTGAAATATAAAACCTCCTTGCAAGCGAAAAAATTAATCCCAGGCTTGAAACATACTATAATGAAAGACAAAACAATTTAGATCAATCTTGATTGGTCTGTCAATCTTCCTGACCAATCAGAATAAAGAAGGGAAAGTTACCTCCACTCTGACCTTTTGACTTTTTCCAAATACTTCAAAAATACTCTTTTTTTAGGATTTAGTCATTTGTAGCTTGTATCTTTTTTGCCTTCAGAAAATAATGCTAAATTTTAAAACAAACAATAATAAGAAAGAAATAACCACATATCTCTTTGCAGCGTCCTTTTACCACTGCATGAGTCGTTGTGGTTGTTCAATGACAAATAAAAGAGTCTAAAATGTGAAATGTCTGAATGAACAGAACCGGACATCTCCATTCAGCCTAGTAGAAAGAGTTTTGTCAGCATGGTTTACACCCCCACTCCCTCCACTTCTATCCCCCCCTCATTATTTCCCCTTACTCTTTCCTCTATCAGATCTACCCCGTTGTCGCGAGTCTTAGCAGGAAGGTGGACAGATGCCACACCCGATTAGCCTGTTAGCAAACAATCACACAGGATAATCTCACCACATGGCGATTGCTTTGAAATGCAAAAAAGCCTCATTAAGTTCAGGATGGTGTAACGGCACTGAAATCTAACAGAAGGATGCAGGAATAAAGCAGCACGTTAGCGCTGTCAGAAAGTTAGCACTGTCAAAGTTTTAGAAAGGACTTGCGTCTTTGACGTTAGAAGAATGCAGGCCTTTTAAAGAAAGATTAGCTACACTGACGATGACTATAAAAATGATTATTATTTTTAATAATAATAATAACAATAGTAGGCCTGAAATTAGTAAAGCGTCTCATTTCGCCAGCTGATAAAAAAAAACAAAATCCATTTTGTGGGGGGTTTAATTATCCGCCAGTTAAACGTGAAACCACTCACGCTTGAAATTAGTCCAGAAAAAAAGGTTTCATTTGTTTAATAAGTTATTATTTGTTTGTAGAAAACATATAATGAAATTATAAAAATGACACTGAAAGTTTACACAGGATTGGATCTTCTTGATCGAACGTTAAACAAACTAATTCCTTTTAAAATGTATAAACTAAATTAGGTTTATTAGTGTAGGGTTAGGGTTATGGTTTAGGGTTAGGGTTAAGCAAGTACAAAATTCTCTAATAATTTCTATAATTAATTGCTGCTAGCCTGCCAGTGTAACAATATACAGGTATAGAAAACAGGTCAAAGCTTTGTGAAGCGAAGCAGGAAGTCTACACTTGGACGAAGCACAAACGAGACCTGACAATTAATATAAACAAAACAAACAAAAAGGAAACAAAAACCAGAACACAACTGAACAAAAAAAAAATGGAGCTTAATTAAGCAAAACAAAAAACAAACAAGACAAACTAAAACAAAACTTAACATCACAGCCTTATGTTTTGCCCAGGAGAAAATTAGAAAAAGAAGAACATAAAATCAAATAGAACAAAACAAAAGCTACTGAATCTTGATAATTGATTTTCCCCACAGAGCACTGTAGTTAAATTAGCTTTATCAGCCGGAGACATTTAGTCCTGTTAGATGTTTAACTACATTATATAGCTACATCTGTTTATCCAACATTTTTTTTCATGAAGATATCAGATTTATGAAATAATTATGATTTAGCGACTTACTAAAGCTGTGACACGTTTTTCACTCAGAGAAACTGTCACTTGCCTGTTAAATGGCTGCAGCTGTGTAGGAAACGTCACACCAGTTCTAATCGTTGCTAATGTTATTATAAACCTTGTAAAACTAAAAACAAAATTTCTTCCACAAAATCCAAGAGCATGAGGTGAAAATGAAGCTGTGGCCTGCACTTCAAGATAATTAACGACTTCGCAGCTATGCAAAGTGTGACTTAAAAACTGTTTGCATTATTCCAGCTCATAACCACACACCGTGTTAATATCTGATTCCGAACAACGTTGGTGTGGAAGACAGGAAGTAATTGGTGTTCGTCTACTGGATCGTGCCGAGAGCTGAATTGGACACGATAATGATTAATTTAGGGTCTGTCCACATGGACCGCTGCGTCATTATTCCACAGGTAACCAAACATCCTATCACTTGCAAATGGCGTAATGAATCTTTCATAAGTCGCGCTGGGAAGTTTCCAGAAGCTCTTTATTGGTGTCTGTGTGATCTGGACGTAGACTTGTGGAAGAACACAGTGTGTCTCTGCATTAATATGGATCAGCTTATAGACTGACCCAGTGGCATCTCGGTTATCAGCGTAATAAGGCAGGTGGTCCTGATCTTTGCTCAGGCTTATTAAACTTTCAAAATGTAACTGCAAATAAACCTCACAGCATTAGGTCTGAGCTCATCCTAATGGACTCAAAAGATACATTATGACTTTAATGTTTAATTTATTAATTGCATTGTCCATTTTTAAACAAATAAAAACAACATTGAACAAACAGCTCTGTAATTGGATAAAACTGCTGTCAGTTTCGTGATTGGATAACAGTGAAGATGCTGTGTTATCAGTAATCAAATAGGATGATTTTATGGACTAATGCTTTATGACTTATTCTTGAAGTGTTCAGTGATTGGACAATACTGAACATGTCCTGTTCTATAATCAGATAATAATAAAGCCACTTCCTGTTCTATATATGCTGTATCTAATTTTAAAGCCACTTTCTGTGCTGGGGTTAGATAATATTAAAGACATTTCCTGTTTATGTTTATATAATAGTAAACAGACCTGGCAGTGTTTCTCAAGTGATAGAAAAGATGTTTTTGTGACTTGAATATTATGAGACTTAAACTCAGATCACAAAATTTAAACATAGATAATACTACATTTAATAATAAATATCAAAGTCACTTCCTGTTTTATTATTGGATGATATTAAAGCCACCTCCTCTTTTATAATTAGATATTAAAGCCAACAACTGTTTATGAATGCATGATATTAAATCCACTTCCAGTTTATGACTGTATATTGTTTAAACCATTTCCTGTTTTATGATTAGATGACCACTTAAAGCCACTTCCTGTTTCATTATTAGATGGTATTAAAGCCATTTCCTGTTTATGATTCGATGACATTAAAGCCACTTCCTGTTTTATTATTAGATGATATTGAAGCCATTTCCTGTTTATAATTAGATGATATTAAACAAACTTTCTGATTAGGTAATATTGATGCACTTCCTGTGCTGTGTGATTGGAAACAGATGCCTTTATCCAGAGTGAAGTACAATGTGCTCTCATCATTGAACAGCAAAATACTGTATAAATGCTCTCATCGTTGAACAACAAAATACACTAGATCACAAAACAAAGTCTAACAACCCAACAAATGTTAAAAAATAGAAACAGAGGAAAAAATAGCAATTTTTTAAACGATATATGTGCCATATTGGCCTTCTCTTATTAGATGTTAGAAATTTAATTTAATTTATTGTGATTGAATGATGCAGAAGAAAGATAAAAGATAAATAGATGCCAGGAGGTCATAAATTTAATTCCTAGGACCTCCATGCTGCCACTGCTGGGCCCTTAGGGACGACCCTTAACCCTTAACTCCTCGGTTGTATATAAGAGATACAGCTAAAGGCACCTGCAAAATGCTGTAAATGTGATTGATATTTGTGAATAATTACTTTTGCAAAATCTTTTCATGACCGATAGAGTCACAGAGTGAACATACCTCTATAATAAATAAACTTTAATCTTTCATAACCAAGTACAAAAAAAACAAGTAAAGTTAGAGAAAAGCCACTCAAATGTGTGTCAACTAAAAACGCACTTTGTAGCAATCTCTCTGAGCAGATTGTACTATGATAGCAGCATGATGAACTGAAAGAGTGCAGCAGGAACACTTCCATTCATCTTCTACCTTCTGACTAACTGTTTAATCCTCTCTCCTTCCAGTCACGTCACCTCCATCTCTGAGCACGCATGGATTTTAAACCTGTGTTAAATCAAACGCACCGTCTTTCTATCCCATCTGCGTTCTTATTAATGCGGTAGAAAATTAAACATCCACAAAATGTTTGGCTTTTTATTTTTATGAAGCTAAAGTTGTTTCAGTGAAAAAACAATTTTACGTTCTTATCAGAACTGCAGAAGATTATTTTTCTTTGCTTTTGTGAAAGGTGAAAGAATCACAGCTGATTGTAGAGCACGATTTTTACTGTGTCGTGCAATCAGAGCCTCTCTGTGAGACAAAACAGGGAACTTCAGGTCCGGCTATGGAATAAAAATACTCTAATAATAAAGGCTGCCAATTTTATACAATACACACTGATTAAATGAAGTGCTGAGCTGCAGAGATACAGCTGTACACTTGGGCTGTACAATTAATTGCAATCGCAAAACGATCGCGATTTAAGAGATTTCTAAACCGCACAAGGCTGCGATTTTATTAAATAATTTATTTATATTTGAATTCAGAATATTGCTGTTTTTGTAAAAAAACATTTAAGGCTAACCAATTAAAAGTTATTCAGCACAACCCGCAAATAGGCTATATGTACACTCGCTTCTGCATTTAAAGGCCGCCAGCAGTGCTGCCAGATTGGGCAGTTTTGAATTTGATTGTGCGGGTAAAACAATTGCCTTGGGCTCGTGAATAAAATTTGGACAGACTTGGGATCAGTTATTCTAATTATTTAAACAAACCCAAGTGTGAAAGATGACACCGAAATTGAATATGATTGCCATTGTTGGGCTGAAAACCATTAACTCTATCTTGCAACACTGTCAGGCAGCTCAGTCACCTCCGGTGTCCAAAGAAAATATAGCATTTTTCAATCGGTCGCTCCAAGATCTAGATCTCTGAGTGCATGCTAGCTTGGTTTAGAGACAGTGGCGCTGAGGAAGTAACAGGTGGCAGAGCTGGAAGTAGCAGAGCTGAAGATGTTGAGGTTTTCTATGGGAGTGACGAGGTTGGACAGGATTAGGAACGAGTTTATCAGGGGGACGGCTCATGTTACATGTTTTGGGGAGAAAGCCAGGGAAGCCAGATTGAGGTAGTTTGGACATGTACAGAGGAGGGATAGTGAATATATTGGTAGGAGGATGTTAGAAATGAATCTACCAGGCAGAAGGCAAAGAGGAAGACCAAAGAGGAGGTATATGGATGCAATAAACGAGGACATGAAGTTAGTGTGTGTGTGAGTAAAGAGGATGTAGAGCATAGGATTAGATGGAGACACATGATTCACTGTGGCGACCCTTAAAAGGGAACAGCCGAAAGGAGAAGAAGAAGAAGTGCATACTAACTTATGTTTGTGCAGCAGTGTATTTTTAGTAACAAGGTGTTTATCTCAGTCTGTCTACTATTATACACCAATTACATACACTTTTCCTAACGCCATTGTCAATCTCAGTTTCAAACAAGGATTTAACACAGGAAAAGCAAGCATTAGGGCTAGGACTAGTGTGACATGCCTGATGTTAATTAACCTAATTAGTTGCTGAATGCTCTTCCAGCTAAATATTTTTTAAATATACGGCTTTTTCAGTCCTTTGTTGCTCCCGTGCCAACATTTTTGAGATCTGTAGCAGGCATCAAATTTGAAATGAGCTCATTTCGTGCATGAAGCAGTGTGAAATCTCTCTTTTCTTTTAAGGGAAATAGGTGATTGGGGGAGGGAAGGTTCAATTAGGGTAGTAATAGTTATAACTTGGAAAAATATTTTGTATAAATACAACGCGTTATTTTGGCAAGTTGATATTTCATGCAGAAAATCGAAGAAATTTGAAATAAATATTTTTTAACATTTATATATGTTCTAATATGTAATAATCTATTTTATGTTGTCTGTTTTAAAGACATTTTTTACATTTAGTTTATTAAGCGGTTAATACAGTACTGTACAGTATGTTATTTCTATAAATTTGTTGCATTAAAAAACAATTTTAAACTTTATTATGTATTGACTGAAATTTATATTAGTTAATACCTTAATTTATTCTACATTGTTGTCATTAGCACGCCAGGCTCTCCCCCTTTCCAGCGCAAGCACAATCACCAGAATTCCACCTGCACCTTGTTTCCTCTGCACCTTCACTTCCCTACTTAAGTTTCCTTACTTCACTCTGTCCTTGTCTGGTCTCGTAAGAAGACACGTTTATACTGTCCTGTGACACTTCCTCGCTATTACCTGTTCTTTCTCCAATTATCTCCTCGTCCGTTCCAGTCCCATCTGTCCATCATAAAAACGTGTGCTACTTATCCCTGGAAACGTAAGGTCTTAGCTATGTAAATAACACAGATCTTACAAATTCTTGGATTAAGGTAGATTTCTATTTTAAGGTTTATATTAAACAGATGCATATAAAATAGCCTTTTGGGCGAAACAGGAAAAGAAGTAATAACTCCCGGCTGGTTAGTTGAATGCCACCAGGTGGGTTCTCCAGATTGCAGCTGGAGGAACATGTTCTGAAGATCAGCCGTATGCCAAGCAGATAATAGAGAGAATCGCTAAGAGAGCACCAAGATCTTTAAATGCTACGTGAGTTTTAAGCTGCTGCTGACGCGACATATAGAATTATAAACTGGTGCTGTTCCTGATCCGGTCCTGTAGTCTGGCTCTGTTTGCCAAATCTGCTCCAAATTTATTTTATTTATAAGGAATAAATGTGTTATTAGTGTACAACATGGAAGGTGTAAAGAGAAACACACACACATACACACAAAGACAGACAGGGAGACAAAGTGAGAGATATGTGTGATACACTGTGTGTATTGTATATAACTGTGTGATACACTGTGCGTATTGTATATAACTGTGGGATACACTGTGTGTACTGTATATAACTGTTGATACTGTGTGCGTATTTACTGTTATAACTGTGTGACACTGGCGTATTGTATATAACTGTGTGATACATGTGTGTACTGTATATAACTGTGTGATACACTGTGTGTACTGTATATAACTGTGTGATACACTGTGCGTACTATACCTGTGTGATATATACTGTGTGATACACTGTGCGTATTGTATATAACTGTGTGATACACTGTGCGTATTGTATATAACTGTGTGATGATACACTGTGTGTATTTGTATATAACTGTGTGATACACTGTGTGCGTATTGTATATAACTGTGTGATACACTGTGCGTATTGTATATAACTGTGTGATACACTGTGCGTACTGTATATAACTGTGTGATACACTGTGCGTATTGTATATAACTGTGTGTATACACTGTGCGTATTGTATATAACTGTGGATACACGTACTGTGCGTATTGTATATAACTGTGTGATACACTGTGCGTATTGTATATAACTGTGTGATACACTGTGCGTATTGTATATAACTGTGTGATACACTGTGTTACGTGTACTGTATATAAACTGTGTGATACAACTGTGCGTATGTATATAACTGTGTGATACACTGTGCGTATTGTATATAACTGTGTGATACACTGTGCGTATTGTATATAACTGTGGGATATAACTGTGTGTATTGTATAATACTGTGCGTATTGTATATAACACTGTGTGTATATACTGTGTGATACACTGTGCGTATTGTATTAACTGTATAACTGTGATGATAAACTGTGTGGATACACTGTGCGTATTGTATATAAAACTGTGTGATGTGTACACTGTGTGTACTGTATATAAACTGTGTGATACACTGTGCGTATTGTATATAACTGTGTGATACACTGTGTGTACTGTATATATAACTGTGTGGATACACTGTGCGTATTGTATATAACTGTGTGATACACTGTGCGTGTTCGTTGTATATAACTGTGGGATACACTGTGCGTATTGTATATAACTGTGGTGATACTGTGTGTGTACTGTGCGTATTGTATATAACTGTGTGATACACTGTGCGTGCGTATTGTATATAACTATACTGTGTGGATACACTGTGCGTATTGTATATAACTGTGGGATACACTGTGGTAGTATTGTATATAACTGTGGATACACTGTGCGTATTGTATATAACTGTGTATGATTTGTATACTGTGGTATATACTGTGCGTATTGTATATAAACTGTGGGATACACTGTGCGTATTGTAGCACTATAACTGTGTGATACACTGTGCGTATTATATACTGTATATAAATGTGGGATACACTGTGCGTATTGTATATAAACTGTGTGGATGTAATAATGGGGATACACTGTGCGTATTGTGTATAAACTGTGTGATACACTGTGTGTATTGTATATAACTGTGTGATACACTGTGCGTATTGTATATAACTGTGGGATACACTGTTGTATATAGCTGTATTTTGGTTGGAGTGGATATATAACCACACACACACACACACACACACATTTATGAAGCTAAAACACAATTTTCTCTCATATTGATCCTGTTTCTTTGGCATCATACGGTTTTGTGTGTGTTTACAATCGACTCCAGAATTATTGGCACCTTTCCGGCCAGAAATGCTTTAAGATCCTCTCTTTTACACACACACACACACACACACACGTACCTGGTTAGACATTGTCTTTATTGGACACAATCTGATCTGATAATCTGGAAAAGTCATAAAGGGGAAATAGATTGTGTTTGTATGTAAAATAGAAATGTAATATTTTAGTTAGATTTGTAATCGGCTTCTGTATTTCTTGATGATTTAGAGAGCTCCAGTAAATATTCATCTTTACTAAGCACCTGGTCAGTGTTTTGGGAGTCTCAGTCTTGGACGTCACGCCTCCAGACTGCTGGCTGAACGTCTGATGCATGTAGTACACTTAGCTGGAAACTTCAAGAGTTTTGAGGTTGTCCTCTGATTGGTTGAAGTGTACAGGATTTCTGCTAGACATGTGTGTTGCGTTGTTTAATGGCCCCCCTGGAAACAACCCAAAGCTGTGTGATTAAAGAAGTGCGCTGCTGTCTTTATATATGTGGCAATGAGCATTAATCAGTTTTACAGGATTAAATAGTTTTATCCGGATGCATACCGGTCTGTTATTATGGGGACATTTCCACGTTGCTAAACACGCAGCACTAAACCAAACATCATTGGTTGCATTATTCTTCAGTCATACGTCCCTTTGCACGGGCCTTAGATTCAGTTGTTCAAAGTCTTAGTTATTGTTTACTACTAGTTTGTTTACATCAAATCAAAAAATGCAGGAGACCTTCCAGAGAGATAAAAAATAAGCAAACTAATCAGATTGATATGTTATTTCCATAGGCAAAAACAATATTTACATCAACTAAATACACATCCAAAATCTGAGGGCTTTTTATAAAATAATGTTTTGTTCAGTTGTTGTTACCGTTTAATTTTTTGTCTGTAACATTAATCATTAGTTTATTATTTAGAAGATGATTACTGCAATCTATTTATTTACAAAGTGTATTGAATAACATAGTTTTGAGGATAAACTGGAACATCAAGAGTTTTAAATAATAAAAATATTATAATGCATTTTTTAGAACTCTTCAGAAATGATTCTGGATTATAAAAGATGGATAAAAGTTAGTGCGAAAGTATGACCGGCACGCCAGCTCATTAACTGCATAACCGCATTCTAGGTAGATGTTACAGGACGTCCTCGAGCAAGAAAACGAGTAATTACTGAAATCCCAGTGAAAAGGATGACTTTCTGCAGTCATGGCGCTTATCCTCTACTGATTAGAGGGCTGATGTAGCATAGCGTGTTTGTATCCATGACAAAGCACGATGATGAGTGTTATTCAAATCTGGGAGATTCATTAGTTTGTGCTTAAGTTGGATAAGCTTTCGTTTTAGCTACGTGCGGTCTGGTGTTTCACGCGGCTTCGGTTATGCTAATCGATTAGTTAATTTATCAAAGCTGATCATTTTTCCATAACAGTATTATGCTACGTTAACAGTGTCCAATAGCAGTGAATCAGGTTGGATAAGGAAACTGCTGAATGTCATACATTTGATTAAGTTAATATTTTAGATATTTATCTTGTCTTCTGAGGCACTTTTTTGTTTTCTCTTTTTGTTAATAAGACTAAAAACACAGCTTAGGTCAAGTTTAACCCCTTTTAAATATTTGTATAATAAAATGTGATTTTATTCCTAATTCATTGCTTATAATTAAGATGGTGTAACCCAGAATTGGGTGATTTTTAATAATTTACAAACAGATAAATCAGAAGGGCAAATGTTACATTAAATGTGCTGACACTACAGACACCTTCCTTAATCTAAAATAAAATCGATTTACCTATTTTAGTTGTTCAATAAGAGCGTTTTGAACTTGCTATTAAACTCTGCTTTGGTATTTCAAGGCAGAAAACATAACATTTTATTGTAAATGATCCTTCATACTGTAAATTACAGCCAAACAACAGCGCAAATAAACGAAGCCAGTCCACCTCCAGCCATTAAAAATCCAAACGGCTTTGCTCTCGATTTGTATAAAAGCCCCAGGCTCATAGAGAACCTGTTTTATTTGGGCTCATTTCGCATGCATCTCTCTTGTTAAGGAGCAAAACAAGCCCCCAGACGAGTGGCCCTAAGCATTATCAATCTGAAGAGTATGCTGGTGTACAAACGACCGATTCCAAAGATGAAAACTACAAAGCTTTTCTTATTGGCTCTTATTAGAAAGAGAGAGAGAGAAAGTGCATTTGTATTACAGCCTTCCAGTATTATCTGTGCAAGTTTGGACCAAAAAACAAATTTGCTTTGCTGTCAGAAGGGTAGCCGGCTGCTTCGGGGTAATAATCCATAATCAATTTTACTACAAACTTGAGTGTCTGTTTAGGACACTTAAGTTCCTCCACTCCAACCAAAATACAGCTATATACAATAGTGTATCACACAATACGCACAGTGTATCACACAGTTATATACAATACACACAGTGTATCACACAGTTATATACAATACGCACAGTGTATCACACAGTTATATACAATACGCACAGTGTATCACACAGTTATATACAATACGCACAGTGTATCACACAGTTATATACAATACGCACAGTGTATCACACAGTTAATACACACAGTGTATCACACAGTACAATACGCACAGTGTATCACACAGTTATATACACACAGTACACAGTATACAATACGCACAGTGTATCACACAGTTATACACAATACGCCACACAGTTATTACAATACACACAGTGTATCACACAGTTATGTACAATACACACAGTGTATCACACAGTTATGTACAATGCACACACAGTGTGTATCACACAGTTTATACAATGCAATACACACAGTTATATACAATACACACAGTGTATCACACAGTTACAGACAATGCACACAGTGTATCACACAGTTATGTACAATACACACAGTGTATCACACAGTTATGTACAATGCACACAGTATATCACACAGTTACAGACAATGCACACAGTGTATCACACAGTTATTTACAATACACACAGTGTATCACACAGTTATATGCAATCACACAGTTATATACAATACACACAGTGTATCACACAGTTACAGACAATGCACACAGTGTATCACACAGTTATATACAATACACACAGTTATTTACAATACACACAGTGTATCACACAGTTATATGCAATACACACAGTGTATCACACAGTTATATACAATACACACAGTGTATCACACAGTTATTTACAATACACACAGTGTATCACACAGTTATATGCAATACACACAGTGTATCACACAGTTATATACAATACACACAGTGTATCACACAGCTATGTACAATATATACAGTGTCAGTTTGTTTACTGACTATGTTTGTGGATTATCCTTATTTATTCATTATGGCCTTATACTGCAACATGGATCACCATCTGATCCCTTTCTTTACCACAACTTAAAAAAACCCATATCTGCTAATAGAACACTGTGCAATAATAGATGTGCAATAATATACACTACATGTCAATGTGCAATACTGTATCTAGTCACTAAATTACTACAGTCACTCATTTCATTTCAATTGTTCTTTTGCATACAATTTACTGTGCATATCAATGGAAAGACTAACATGCAATACTATAAACAGTTACTTTACTCAGATTACTCATTGTGTATATTATGACCAAGTGTTTATTTGTAAAATATTACTGTACATTATTTTCTGTGGTTATATGTTTCTGTTGTTTGTTTATGCTTCTAATTTCGTTGTATGCAAAGGAATACAATAATGACAATAGTGTTTAATTTAATTCAAAGCCAACTTTTGACCTTACAGTGTGTGACGACACTTATCCAGAAAAGTAACAAAAATTGATTGATTTATTTTGGACTCGCAACAAAAATATGAAATGCTGAAATCAATACCCTCCAAATCCGAGTGTTATGAAAACTCCTACTGGTATGATGAAAAATATCAGAACACGTCTCTGGCATTGACTCCTTGCCCCCATTGACCCCACTAATAAGGAAGCATGAGTTCTCACTTGGAGTTTATTCGCAGTGTATTTCTGTGTGGCGTGAAAAGAACAAGACGAGTGTTAATGTTGCGTAAATCTGAAGAGGCAAGTTTGCATCACTGGTTTTCGAGTAACTTTTTTTTTTACTCATTATTTCTGATAAGCAAATACCTTTAATAAACAGCACTGTCTTAAAATGATGAATGTTATATTATATGGTGAGCCTGCTGCTTCCAGTGTACGACTTGTTATTATAGAAACAATACCATAACTATGAAAGTATCTTCATATAGAAATATTTATATAGGGAAAGTGGTAACTCAGTAATTAGGGGGTTGGACTGCGGATCAGGAGGTTATGTGTTCATTTTCCAGAACCAATAAGCTGCCACTGCTGGGCCCCTGAGCAGAGCTTTGAACCCTCAGTTGCATTAAAAAAAGATAAATGTAAGTCGCTTTGGACAAGGGTGTCTGCTCAATGACAGAAATGTAAATGTAGCTGTTAGTTAAAGAGTTGCGTTGTTATTATTTAAATATTAAATACTTTCTGAACAGGGACATGTGGTCAGGAGAGGCAGGCGGTCATTAAGAGTAAGAAAAAACAGTGTGAATTTCTGTGTGAATATCACTAATTTTATCGTGCAGGTGCCCAAGTTGGAGCAGACGCTTACAAGCTATCTGTTCCTTAGCACAGCCGTATTGTTGCAGGCTCCGAGGATTCCCTCCAAGCCGCTGAGGGCTACTACAGTGCTGGTGGGGAAGGCCTACATGGCGGCAGGCCAGGCTACGGCCTGCACAACACTTATGCAATGCTGCGGGTGGGTTCCCTAATGATTTTCAGGACCTTCATCTTTCTAAGCTGCAAGAAGTGTCGCACTGGAATACGGGCACCGCGTACCTGTGATGACTGTGCCCCCGTATGGGGCATTTAAGCAGCTGACAACACACAACTGTTCAGCTGGGATGTCATGGCTGAACTTGCTGTGGTTGGACCCACATCAGACAGCGCATCAAAGAAAACTTGAATAAAAAAATGCGAATTAAATAGTAAAATGAATCTTATTCATATAACTGTAAACTTACATTTAAATTTACGCCATTTTGGCAGACGTCCTTATCCAAAGTTTTCTTTGTTCAGAAAGACAAGTCTTAAATTGTGTATTTAGACTTGGAATAGAGTATAGATAAAGTACAGTTCAGGATGAGATCGGTGGCTGGTGATTCGAAGTCAGATTTTGGGAAAATGGTAGTGCAGTGGTTAAGGTGTTGAACTGCTAACTGGAAGATCGAGGTTAAAGTTTTAGCACCACCATGTTGCCACCACTGGGCCCCTGAGCAAAGCCCTTACATTTGTCTCTTTTAATACAGCTAAGCATATATTTACCTAAGGGTTTAGCTGTATTAAAAGAGACAAATGTAAGGACCTTGCATCCTGAACCGTACTTTATCTATACTCTATTCCGAGTCTAAATACACAATTTAAGACTTGTCTTTCTGAACAAAGAAAACTATGATATTTTTTGTGACCTAAACGTCTTTTGAAGCGAGGCGTTTTAAAGCAGTAGGTAAAAATAAACCTGCACAGCATTTGAGATTCAGATTCCAGTGATCAGCTGTGAGATTGATAAGAAGCGAGGATCTCCGAATGTTCCATTTGTGCCATCAGACTTTTTCTTACAGCACAGCTGAAGAAATGCTATTATTTATTTTATTTGTATATTTAGTTAATTTTTTACTTTCAATTAAAACAGTCTCTGGCTCCCTGCCCTGGTTCACCACACATCCCTGTATCCAGTGTGTTTAGCTAAGACAAGGAATTTTACTAAAAGTTGTTTCTGGGCTGGATGAAATGTTATTGTGTTTATCTTTTAAATGTTTTCGATAAAGCAGTAGTCACGATTGCGTGGATAAAAGTACTCGTACATTTGACCTACAGAGATCTTTCAATAAAGTTTTTAACAAGTTTTCTTAAATGTCACACCTATAACGCCCTTCAAAAAAATCTAATCATTATTATTACCTTTTACATTTTTTCCTGCATCCAGGTTGACTTTCATCCACGCGAGCACTTCACTCCATCTAATCAGATGCGTGTGTCCGTGTTAGAGGACGCATGGTCACCTTGTCCCTTTGTTCCAAGGCTTCATTAGCATGCTGATTACACACCCCGCGGCGCTTAAAGCAGCCTCTGAGCTGTAATGAAGTGTGTGCTGGGGATAAAGCAGCGCTTGGGCACAGACTACTGACCCCCGTGATCCTAATAAGAGCCAGCGAAACGAGTCGCCCGTTTCTCTATCATCCCTGTAATTACAGATCACATACTGTTACACACACACAAACACACAACCTCACCTTCACCTAGTGGTTCAACTCTCTCACCGTTCTACAGTTCAGATGTTTCAAACCAAACAGGCATGGGGCATTAACACAGCACTTATATATTTATACAGCTAAAATGGTTTAAAGTTAGTTTTTCTGTCAGTTGCTGTAGTGTATCAATATTAGTTTACATTTCCAAACATTCATTTTGCAGTTATTTGTAATAATCCAGTGACATTTTTGTTCTCACAAGGAGTCTGAGCCATTACAGCCATTACTCGGGGGCGCTTCTAGCAATTTTGGGCCCTATGAAAGAATGTGAGGTTGGGCCCCCATTTTATACTAAACAACAGGCCAGTCTCTTGGAGCATCTTGAAGACATTTCCACAGTTCTTCTGGATTTAGTCTGTCTCAGTTTGTTAGTTCTTGATGTCATCCTAGACGACTGAATGATGATGATGATGATCATGATGATGATAAGATCTGTGTGGAGCTCTGCAAACAAAAATCTCACTGGGTTATAATTAAAAAATAAATGTTTGTAAAAGTAAAATGATATTTTCTGTTGACAAACTAAAGCAAAAGGTAGAACTAACTGACTTTAAAGCATTTTTGCTGGTGAAAATACCAGGAGGTCGGATTTCAAAAAATGCATAAATGCATAATGACTAATCTGCCAATTAAACATATTAAAAGATAATACTACTTCAATTATAATAAAAATAACAGCTCATTTTACAATACAATGAATTTGCACATAGAGTTGAGAATTTTTTTCCCTACAGATCATTTAAAAACATTTAAATATTTTAACTGGCTTTAATTGACTTTTTGTTTAATGTCTAAACACAAAAATAACAAAAGTGATAGTTCACATAACCGAGTGCATGTAATGACTCCGACAATAATTATTGTCAGCAAAGCTTCTTAAGTGCTCAGAAGCCTGATAATAACAGTAAGAGAAAACATAGCTGACTGCTTGGTTCAATCATAGGAATTAGGGGTATTTAATAGCAGGAAAAGTAATACATCACACTATCATATATTACAGTTTTTGGAACACCTAATAATTGTCACAGACACACCAGGTTCTTCTTCACTTTACCGCTTATTCTCCCCCGAATTCTAATCACATGCACCTGCATCACATTCCCCTGATTACACACACACCCTTCCTTTATCTACCATTCACCTCCGCTTACTCACTGTCATGTCTTATCAAGGAAGAAAAACTTTATCGTACACCTCCGCGATCTCCTAATGCTTCTTAAGTCTCCGAAGCTCCATTCTTCGTAACGACGACCAGACTCCTGTCCCTCCAGGCGTTTAAAAAAGACTTTCCAAGAGACTCGTTGTTCTGGGTAATCCTTTCTTTCTCTCTTAGTTCTCTGTTTAAGTTTAAGTTCCTGGTTTCTATTAGTTTGGAAATAAAGGGATCAGTTTGATTTTAACCCTGTGTTCTGAGTCTACTTTCTGTTCCAATAATCAATTGAAGCACTAACAATACCAAAGGGTGTAAACATCACCTAGTGGTCGGCCCCCTAATATTAAGTAGTGACATCATTAGACAAACATCATCAAATCATTGGTCCCTTAATAACAATTATTAAAAGTAAACATTACCAGATGCTTGGAGCCGTTATAGGAATAGGAAACCTTTTTTAAGCATTTTGGACCCCTGATAATAATTAATTATGTGTTTGGACGTGTTTGGACCACTTATAGCTGGAGTGAACTTTACTGACTGCTCAGAACTCTAATAAAACTGTGTGAACAAACATGACAGAGGTCCTGACCTTTAATCATGAAAGTTGGAGTAAACATTGCAGAGTGCTTGAACTTCTAATCAGAAGGCCAAGAGTAAACAATCTTGAGTGCTTGGACACCTGATAATAACAGCAACCCCTAATAATCAAAGTAGGAGTAAACATTACTGAGTGTTTGGACCTGTAATAATACTGTAATTATAGAGAGTAAAAGTCATCAGGCTGGAATAATGGCTAGGTACTTGGACCACTGATACTAATTAGAGATAGTAACTATTAAAAATAGGGACATTGAGCTCTATAATGTCCTTGGACTTCTGATTAAACCAGGTAATGCTGGACACACACCACAAGATAATCGGGCTGATTTTCAGCTAATGTCCCGATTATCTTGGTAGTACTGAATCTGCCTGGAAGAATGTTAGAGGCGCCCTGATCACAAATCGTAAATAATTCTTAGTTCAGTTTAGAAACTGAATGTGCTTTAATCTCCCTTGGGTCCCCACCGAAGGAGATTAAATGAAACACTATCAAATCAAAGAAGGCGAGTTGACAGTAGATAGAAGCATAAGAAATGCAGTCATGGTGCAGCATAAAGTGAAAGAGACTCCACCCAAATCCTTTCCTTTATTCTGTGATTATGCTTTCAAAATCTTTCCAAATACTATCATTGCAATTTATTCCTGTCTATCCTCCACCATGTTTATTCTCAAGCCTCGAGAGATTTTGTGTTCCCATGTTTACACCCGGGACACACCACACACTATAGGAGCAAAATGGTTAAATCTGGGATTTTTAGACTCATAATTGTGGTCAGTCAGGTTTTGAAAATCGTATAAAATTGAAAAAAAAACCACGCTGTGTTTATCTAGCATAAGCAAACATGACGGACCTTTAATAATAAAGGATGGAGTGAACATTACAGAGAGTATGGACTGATAAAAATAAGAAGTGAGGGTAATTATGGAGCTCTAAAGATAATAGTTGGAGTAAACATGGCTAAGTACTTGGTAATTAAAGAGAATAAATAGATAAGGACACTGAACCTTATTAAGTGCATGGATTCTTAATAAAACTGTGTAAGTGAACATGACAGAGGTCTTGACTTTTCATTATAAAAGATGAAGTAACGTCACAAGAGGCTGGACTCCTGATAGAAACAAATATCAGATAACAACCAAAACAGATACGGACCAATTCGGAGTCCAGGATATCACATCACTCTGGATAATGTTTCATTCTTGAACTTTAACGTAAAATTCAATTTCCTCAAAATATTGTCTTTTTCAGCATTATATCGCTGTAACTGTGTGTTTAAGATGAATCCTTTTACCGGTGTCTGTGTTCTTATTCATACAGATCAATATGAACATGAATTATTGCTCATGCAGTCAATTTCTGCCTCTTATAGCTTGCTTAAACTTGTCAGCTTTAGCGTGATAAGGCTTGACGCAGTAGCTTGACACTAATTTACCGAGCGCATGCCGCATGTCAGATCACACAATGTCTAACGGTTAATGAAGTACGAGAAGTTCATGCAGCCTCGCTCTCTGCACGCATTACTGAAATTTCTGCACATGGCATCACCAAGGAGACTATAATACAGCCGTCGAGTAGCAGTTTCAATGATATAGCAGCAAAATATTGTCATCTTCTGCGCTGTTAAACCCTAACCAGTGTTCACTAAAGTTGTCATGCTTTTTATCTGCCTGTATTAATATATTGACATTGTCAGCATGTGAATCAATGCAGAAGCCTATAATCAGAGACTTTGTTATTAATGGACAGCTGGGTAAAGTAGAGGACACAATAAATCGGAACCTGCTGTGAAAGTGAAATTAAAAAAAAAAAAAAAAAAAAAAAAGGATGATTACAGAGAATCATACAAGGTCGAGAGGCAAGCATTATCACCCATAATTGCTATTTCTAACAAGGTTGAAATGTATAACCTACCAAGATGAACTACAGAAAAAACGTAAAAACTTGCATTAATGATAAAAGACTTCATGACAAGATGAAAGAAAATAAGGGGCTCATAAAGTCAATCATTAAGAGTTATACATAGAACAGGTACATTTACATTTACAGCATTTGGCAGATGCCCTTATCCAGAGCAACTTAGTGGTTTGGTTAAGGGCGAATTGGTGGTTAAGGGCCTTGCTCAGGGGCCCAACAGTGGTGTTGGACTTTCTGGTATCAGTCCAAAATCTTAAGCCACCACTGCCTGTACACAAATAATAAAAAAAGCAGAACATCATGGGAATGCTGTCATATACACACACTAGTGTTAATGATGGTGTGAACACTGACAATGAGAATTAATGCTAATCATGCCGATAAAGGTAAAAAACATCAAAACGGCCATGAAAGGATTTTTTATGATCTATGAACTTTTTCTGATCTATTCTTCAACCTAAATACTGAAAAAAGTGGGACATTATTTAAATTTAAATGAAATAAAAACAAATAATAAAAGACGTTCAAATAAAATGAGCCAATATATATATATTTTTTACAATATAACAGAGTTAACATAAATGTTCAAACCCGAGAAATGTTTATAATTTTATCCACTAAATGAGCTCATTTCAAATTTGATGCCTGCTACATGTTGTTGGGACAGGGCATGTTTAGCCTGGTGTAGCATCTCCTCATCTTTTCAAAACAGTTAAAAGACGTCTGGGCATCGAGGTTCTAAGATTCTGGAGTTGGAATTTGGTCCCATTCTTGTCTGATACAGTTTTCCATACAGGCTGCTGAAGAGTTTGTGGTATTTTATGTTTAATGATGCGTTAACTTTTTCACAATTTGGGTTGTATACTGTTAACCTTGATTAGATATTAACTATGACTTACTGTGAGGTTTTCCCTCTCAAACAGTTGTATTATTCTTTAACAGTTCTTATGTCAAGCCATATGTGACCAAATTTGCTAAAATTAAACATGCAAAATATCATTAGTTAAAAAAATGTAAGGAAAAATCAAGAGGCTATGACTAATTTTTAAAACATAAAACTGCTAAAATTAGGTTAAAAACTGTCTAACACAATATTAAAAACTAGATGGATAGTGGGGAACCATCAGGGAACCATCATTTTCAAGGAAGAAATGTGGTCGGAAAAAAATCTTAAATGGTCGTGAATCACAAAAGTAGTAACTTACGGCCATGTTTAATGAAAAACTTAGTATTTAGTATTTCCACAAACACAATACAAAGGGAACTCAAGGAATTAGGATTAACAGCTATGTAGTCTTAAAAACCACTTGCAAAGTGAGGCAAATCTGGAAAATATGGTTAAAATTTGCTAGGTAGCATAAAGATTAAACTCTGGAAAAAACTCCAAAAAAAAAGAGGTGAATGAAGAGATACACTCATTATGCCTGGTGTCTACCGCACAAACCTGTGGGGGCAATGCTATGATCTGGGGTTGCTGTTAGTTTAGATTCAGCACCGTTATGTGACCAAAGAGGTCAGCTGACTACCTGAATATATTGAATGCCCAGGTAATTCCATCAATGGATATTTTCCTCCCTGATGGTACGGCCAAGATAACAATACCAGGATTTATCGATCTCAGCTTGTAAAAGAGTGGTACAGGAAGCATGAAACATAAATTTCACACATGAAATGTCCACCACAGAGTCCGGAGCTTAACCCCACTGAGAATCTTTGGGATGTGCTGAAGAAGACTTTGCACAGCATACTGACTATCGCATCATTCATTTAAGATCTTGGGAAAAAAATTAATGCAACTCTGGATGGAAAAAAATATGAATGCATGCTGTAATCAAAGCCAAAGGCGATCCAACAAAAGAGTGTGTGATTTTATTTATTTTTTTTTGAACAGGCTGTGTATAATATCATTTAACTATAACATGTAAAATAAAGAAGATTTTGTGTTTAAATAATTATCTCTTTGCAAAAACAGGGTGTTGCCTGTTATCTGAAGTAAATCTATCATACACACTTCCTATGGATTTACACAGCACCAACTTGCAAATGAAACAGTTTCATGGATAAAAGCATGTTTACACACACACTCCTGCAGGAAGGGAAAAAACTGTGACGAATGGCTTCTTTTGCACACCACCGTTCTTCTCCTGCATTACCGGGAGCAGGTTCCCATGAGACACATTACCTGAGTCAAATTCATTATGACTCTCGTGCCGCATGTCCTTTCTCTTGTACTTCGCCTGATCCTTGGCCCGAGTTTGCACTGCTAATACGCTTTCCGTCTCTCTCTGGGTTTCTGATAAATCAGCCTCAGCAGATGGTCTACACACAGTGGCCCTTTTATTGCTCGGGCCCCATTGTTTTTAATTTACTCTCTGGTGTTTCTGATGCTAATGTTAAAGAATCTTTACTCTGATTAAACATTACTAAAAACCACTGGAGAGGTGTAGCAACTGCTTCAGAGAGAAAGAAAGGGGAACATTCCATATGGATTTCTTTGTATTCTGTCAGAAATAAGGTCAGACTGAAGAACTGTAGGCATTTTTATGATTTTTTTTTTCCCGAATTAATCAGGCAACTAGACTAAAAGTAACTCAGCAGCTAATAAATTACAGAATAAAATACAGAAGGAAGCAAATCCCTGTTTATATTTTTGTCAGAATTTACTTTTTTTTACATTTTTTTTTTACATCTATTAAATTGCAAAAGGTATAAGAGTAAAAGAAAAGGTCAAAGATGCAATAAGGTAAAAGCTAAATCTGAGAAAGACTGATCAAATCTAGTCCATTTTCTGCTCACACTCTAGGGTGTGAGCATGCAATAAATTTACTTTGCCAACCGTATTAAAAATTAAAAGAAAAAACAAAAGAAGGAAACGTTAAATAGATTAAAAAGGAACTAATAGGAAATAAAATGCTTAAGGTTTTTTATGGATCAGTGGAAATGCTACACTGTACTGAGGGGCGGGGGGAACAGAGCTCATAAACATTTAAACAGTTCTGAAACGGCGAACAGAACTGTTTTTGACAAGGGAAAATGACTGGGTATTTATTACATTACTAATAAGAATTTTCAGTCTACAATGTTGTATAAACGATAGACTTTTCATTAAGACCCTAAAGAATCATCTCAACTTGTGTGAAAAATTATAGCTAGTCAACTAGCGAACATTTGAAGACAAAATGAAGTAATCTAAGGAGATCTTAGTCCATAAAACAAACAAAAAAAAACCTTGAACGTTTTAATAAACCCTTCAATCAAACTATCCTCTTAGCCAAGAAGTATTACATTAATGTCACGTTAACAAACATACATAAATGCATAAAATTAAGTGTGTAGTGTTAAATAGCATGTGTGAAGAAAATCTAAAGAATGTAAAAGCAGTTCAGAGAGTAATTCCGAATGAAACTTTGTTATTTAGATTGACAGAGTGAGGTAGAAATTTTGTGGAAGTTTAAGATGGAAATGAAACGCTTAAGCTAACGCTTGAAAAAAGGAATTGCTAAATGAAATGTAGGAGTAATGAAAGACAGAGAAAGAGAAACAGCTGAAACAAAGAGCAGGAAAGAGAGATAAAAAGACTATAAGAGAGAGAAAGAGAGAGTCAAAAGAAAGAAGAGAGAGAGTTCAGCATAAATTTGAGAAACATTCCAGAAAGTGAGAGGATTCATGTTGACATCGAGGGAAAGGCACAAAGATGGAACAGCTCGGCGTTTTCCACGGATCAAAGGCCAGAAGCCGGAGCTAGCCCTGGGGAGACGACTGGATTAGCGGCTTCTGCATTGTTGCAACGTCTTATCATGCTGACACATTCTCTCTGCGCGTGAGCTCTGCCAGACTCGCGACACACTTCCCTAACTTGTAGCATGTGTAATTGCGGAACACGATATCCCCAAAGTCAAACGCCGCTCTGACAAACGCTCGTTTTCATCTTTGAGCCCACATCCTTCGCTCACGGTCTCCAGATGGCAGACATGAGTAAATGTGTGTGCGCGTGAGTCATACTCTGAGGTCTAGTATAGCCTAGCTAAGTGGCTACACTGCTTGGCACGGCTGTGTGACAAGGCTGATTTTTTGTGATTGACAGCGCCGAATTCTAAAGCAGGGCAGACGTGGGCCAGTGGGTCAGACAGAAACCGGGGTAGATTTGATTAAAATTTATTATATACTGGCTAGATAATAAGGAACTGCACATTTTTAACATGTTATAATGCATTAATTAGTCATTAATAATAAACATGATTTTTTTATAGATAGCCCAAAATGATGACCGGGCTTTTGCTTGTTACAGTCATCACTCATTGTACACGTTTTTGCATTGCTTTTACATTTTTCTTATATATCTCACCTTTTGCATGCCACCATCGTTGGTTTATGTACTGTACGCAAACATTGGTAAGACCACATCTCTGTCATTACACTCAACACCATGGAAACAGCCAAGAGACACAGCAGCGACTTGTCTGTCAATAGTGGTACACAGTTCATGAACTCACAGTTGATTTACAGAGAAAGTCCCAGCGTTTTCATCTTGGTTTCATCTCCATGTGAAACAGAATGCCTGACCAGCAAAGCTGGAATGTAGGTGCCAAATAAAGGTGCCGGCCACCTAGAAGCCTACATCAGCTCCACAAAACACAAATTTGCATCTTAAACGAGAGTTTGATCAAAAAGAATGACTGTGGTTTTATTTTAAAATTTATTTTTATTCGTAGCCATTAAAAGGAAGTGTCATGTAAAAGATGTACCTTTATTTTTGAAAATGTACAGTTACCATATTTTACTGCATCAATCACAACAAAAAAAAATCCTAAAACCTTGAAAAGTCCAGAATTAAAATTAAAGATCTGTTTAATTTATTCATGTGACAAAATCAAACTCATTATAATAATAACAACCACAATATGATAATAATAATGATTATGAAAAGGAAAATGACAGACACATTTAGAGGGACAGAAAAAAGGGGAAAAAAAAGACAGCGATAGATAGATAAAGAGAGCGAGGGAGAGGGATAGATAAAGAAAGAGAGAGAAATAGAGACTGGGAAATTTCACAGCGATTAGTACTTTACATGGAAAGCCACGCCACAGAAGAACTATTGGCAAAAAATCTAATTAAACCTAGACTACTCTTTCTCTCTCTCTCTCTCTCTCTCTCTCTCTCTCTCTCTCTCTTACACACAGACACTTTTTCTGTCTCTTTTTCTCACACTCTTCCTCATGCTGTTATTGAATCACACCCAGTGTTTCACCCTCGTTTTTATGCGACTCGTCCCTGAAAACCATCTTTTGCTGGAATGTTATAAATCTCTGCAGCTGAGTGACTGTTTTTAGGTAACGCCCTGCTCACCGTCACGCTGTAGTACCCATTCACACTGGTGAAGCCGTAACATCTCCTCAGCCTTGATAAGCGAGTGACGCGACCTCCAGAAAAAAGGCCCTTCATTCTTATGGAAAAAAACCCCACTTTTTACGGTCCACATGAGTAGGCACCTAGAGACATATTAATAATTCATGTTTGGCACTAGCTGTGTTAGAATTTCTATTATTCCGCTTATTTACCTTTTACAGCAGGTGAAGATGTATGGAGGGTTTACTCTGAGGAATATATTTTTTCATTTTAATTAACAAAAAAAGACAAGGATTGTTTTTCAGGTCAGTGTTAAATATTAATCCTGTTTTAAAGCAGGAACAAACGAATAAAAGGTGGAAGGGTTTGATCCAGTAAGTGAAAGAAGTGGGGGGGAGTGATGCGTGTGTGTATTTGTGTGTGTATAGAGACCACAAGGATGTAGAATAATGGAAGTCTGTTTTTGGAGGCCAGCGGTTGTAGATATGAAATTTTAATCCATCTCTGTAAACTTCTCGTCAGCGCAGGTCAGACTATTACCCACAGGTCACACACACAGACAAAGCGGGTCACAGTGAGGGTGATGGAAAAATCAACCCCGACCTTCTGTGTGTTGTTCAGGCTGTGTGCTGCTCTCAGATCTGGGATGTAGCTGGATTGAAACTGACGGCCGTTTAGAAAACGAGGGGAAAAAAAAGAAACAAAAATGAACAAGAGAAAGAGCTGGGACAATTGCAGAGAGTGCTGTTTTTTACACACACACACACACTTAAATATACAAACTGTACACATGCATACTGTACATACATTTATAATGTCCATAAAAATTGTCTATGTATAGATTTGTTGATGTTGAACTGGTATATGCTACATTATAAAGGTCTGAGCACTACAGATAGCATTAGCCTTTAGCATTAGACATCACATTTAATTTGTAACAAGTATTAACAGAATTCTTAGCCAATCAAATTTTGACACTCAGTTACAGCACGCCCATTGGGTCTAGCGGCATGTCGAGTGCTACCCCCAGCATTTGTGAGGAATTTTTTTAAAGGTACAAAAAGGTAACACAATAATAAGTAAATGATGGTGGTGGTTGCCATCCCCACTACAACAGGTTTTGTTAACAATGAAAACATCTTTTCTAGCCGCACTTTTGCAGACCAAGAGAAATGATCAAAAAACACCCAAAATGGATTCACTTACCCTAGGCTAGCATAAATGCTATGAGTGGTTAACAGCTAGCACTGAGCAGAGCTAGCTTTTTTGTTGTTTGTTTACTTTTTAATAGAAGTAAAGGAACACAAAATGATTCTGGCATTGACTGTCTATACAGCTTTACTAAGGCAGATCTTAAACAACAAGGCTCCGAGCACCATATAATGTCAGTTGTGCATAATTTGTGCGGAATTAGCATATAGAATGTGTGTATGTAGTTTACATTCGCTTGCTGAAGTCTCTAAAACCCCACAGGCATGATGGAGGTAATTTAGTAGGACCCTGTTCCTCCTTGTGCAAAGAATCAGATACCAGAGACCTGCTAATGGGCTAGAGACTTTCTAAGGTCCTGTCCAGCTCTTTTAGAGTAACTGCCTGTCTTTTGGAATCTCCTCTATGCTCTTGAGACTCAGTGAACCTTCTGGCAATGGCACAGATTGATGTGCCGTCCTAAAGGAGTTGCCTGTGCAACATCTGTAGGGTCCAGCTACTGCCTAATGCTACGAGTAGTGACACTGACCCCTAGCCAAATGCAAAAACAGTAAAAAAAAGATGAGAAAGAAAAAAAGTTCTGTGGCTTCACCTGGAAACCCATTCCTGTTTTGGAGGTTGTCTTATTTTTCCCCCTCTAGTCCACCTTATTGTTAATGTCATCAAATCTGAAGCACCTCAAATTGATTAACAACCCCATCTGCTACCTAACTGACCAGATCAATATTCCAGCGGTTTAATTGACTTGAATTTATACTCTGATCAAAAAGTGTTCCTTTCATTTATATATATTGGAAGTCGAAGCATTTGACTATTTATATATATGTGATAGGTTGCCAAGCAAATCAGCTTTTTTACCACCAGAAGTCGGGGTAAAGTGTCTGCCTAGTGCATTTGCAACTTTTGACTGCACCCACAGATTTGTAAAGACTTGTATTTTTATACAGAATGTATAAAAGTGCATGTTCGTGACTAGCGGTAAGCTTTGCCTTTTAGAAGGACTAGATTTGAGGGTTGCAGTTAGCAGATAAGTAAAACGTAGTTAAAATTATTCATATTCCAAAAAGCCAATTTAGTTTTTTATTAATATAAGTGTGTGTTTGTGATTTACAACAAATCCAAGCAGCGTAAATGTAAAGACTATGGGTTTGTGTGCTAAGTCTAACTATTTTAGACTTTTTTTTTTTGAAATTGTTGAGTTTTTTTTCAAGAATTTTCTCTTTTTATTTTAGTTAAAACATGAGTATGCTGTATTATTTCATTTCCATTACTTAACAATTTAGCTACAACAACCAAAACAACACTGTTTTTCTTAACCCAAATGTTTTATACCAGTGTTCGTCTAGTTTACATCCTCATTTATAGAGAAAACAGTTCTAAGCGGCATCAAATCGTTGGATTTTCTCAGCAAAATACACGCATGTGTATATTTTATTTAAACTATAAAAATTCTTAGGTTACTTAGCCGTATATTATCCAATTTTATGCAGAGCAACATACATGGGACACGGTATGAATGACCTAAATCATGTCACAATGATCTTTTCAAGTGATGAAGCCTGATGCTTTGCCTAAAATAAATGATTTTACTCAAAGAATACAAAATATGTCCTCTGAGCTGTTTACTGTTTTTAAGGGCAAGTTATTGAGGCATTCACAGTATTTTGGCAGGGCATCTTAGCCATTAGCAGCTACTCACTGAACATGATTTCAGCTTGGGCACTAAGTCCAGCATCGTTATGATATAAACAGATGATATAAACAGAATAACATGAAGTGAATTTCTTCTGTTCAATGTTTAATTTTTATTGTTAATGTTTGTAAATGAGTTTATATGAAGGCAATATGTGCAGCCTAAATATTAAAAATAATATAAATGTAGGATATATAAGCAAAGGAAAATAAAGGAAGTTGTTATGCAAGCCAGTGATTGCGTGAAGTAGTTTAGTGAATGTAGTGTAGGAAAAATCAATCGACCCATTAGCTGGACTTAATGATGCCACTGTAAGTGATGTGAGGGTAGGGTGGGGTGGGGTGGTAGTGGCACTACTGGATACAATGATGGAAAGTTAATTTAGATTTGGATTAACTAATTTTGAGGACACATATTAATAAATGTCCAAAAAAAAATTATAGTTTTATGAAAAGAAAAGAAAACCAGGGGAAAGGGGGACTTTTATCACTAAAGTCACTAAAACTACACACTGGCTGCTGTGATTCACACCTTTTCAACCCCACCCACATTTCATAGCCAGTATAAGCCTGTAAAAGTCTATAAAGGTGAAGTCACTTATCTATGTTATTGGTAATGTTAATGTTAATATTAAATTTTAGTAATTGTATTTTATCTGGTGATTTTAATTATAAAAAAATTACAAAATGAATGTTTTCCTCAAGACTTTGTAGTTTTTGAGCACTTAATTTATTCTATTTAACAATAATGAAAGAAATACAAAGGAAAAATATATAGATTTTAGATGCTGACTCTAAACCTGACTCTAAACCTGACTCTAAACCTGACTCTAAACCTGACTCTAAACCTGACTCTAAACCTGACATGCAACAAAGCTAGACAAAGTCAGACTGAAATACCGTGGTATAAATAAGCAATCTAATTGGGGGACAATCAACAAAACGAGACTCACCTGAACACAATGCAGAACACATGACCAAAATAAACCAATGAAAACATGACACATGGATAGAGGATTCAACAGAATAACAGATGGACTAGCGCATTAACACAGAAATTATTGCTGTTGCCCTTCAGTGGCCCGGCAGGGCAACACACCCGGCAATCCTGATCGGGTCCTGACAATTGCTATTTTCCTGCACTAAACAGGTGTATTTTACACCAGTCATTTACAGTGATAATAACAACAAGATGCTATAAAATAATAATGTAATAAAACCCAATTTACACAAAAAAATACATTCTATACAATATCTGATCTGGTCTAGATTTCCAGATTGCAGCAATGCAGCAATTTACCTATGTCTACCTTAATGAAATGAAATATTTTTAATATTACAATAATATTACAACATAAGAGAAATGTATAATTTTAATGACTTAATTAACCTTTACTGTAAATTTTTCGAACAGTATTTTTAAAGTTCTGTTTAAAAACCTAAATGTCATAATTCTAGTCAGTTCATAACCTGTCCTTGCGTCACCGTGCAGTATTTTTAAAAAAAGGGTGTAACATGCAACTGACTTGAAGTCTCAGTGTATGTTAAAGAAAAATAGTCAGCAATGAAGTAATGAAATGAACATGGTTCAACAATTGTTCTGATCACATGGTACCTGAGATCCTTCATTCCTTTCTTCATTTTCGAACTTAACACCTGCGGTAAGCTTTTACTGACATTCTAAAATCCTGGGATTTAAACCCACAATCTTCCTCAGCAGTCCAACGCCCTAACAACGAAGCTGCCACATACTTTTTATTAAATTATCCAAGCAACGCATCCCATCAATGGGAAAAGGTAAGGGAACCAGGCCATTCTGCCAAAAATATATTTTCCTTAGATGGTGATTACATAACCACTGCCGCAAATTGTAATGCTAGCCATGACACATTTCCCGGTACCACTTGCCGGACAATTTTCAGATAACTACCACACTCTCAACATGTGAATATTTAGACAATTAAATGCTTAACAATCTTTGGGTGGCCACCTGACCCTGGACAAAACAAGCGCCTTACATCACACCTAATCCCTTCTGAGCGGAGACGGGAGACTTGTTTTCCTGAACTACACCTAGGTTGCATGTTGTCAGATGTTGTGAACCTGAAGTTCTCCAAAGATTTGACAAGCCCGTGACACCAGGAAGCAGCTCCTAGATACACGGCTCACGACAGCAACTCATCCTGCAGGGATTTTATTTTCAGGTGACGAGCTGCCATCCATGATGAGACGCCTGACAGACACCAGCGGTGTAAAAAACCAAGCAAGGATGTGACCTCGGTGCAAGAGTCGGTATATATATGCTAATATCGTTATATGTGAAAGCTAGCAGGGCATGTTTCAAACTCTCGCCCTGTTTGCTACATTGCAATATTAAAGCATATGATATTAATAGCAAGATTAGAATTTTTGATGATGGATAAGAAAAGTTAGCATTTTTTGATTGAAATATATCAGACACCTAACATGTCGCATAATCAGATTCAGGTCAGTCATACTAACAAAATGAGCTTGTTAAGCCCTGTGCTTAGCCATTGTCTTTCTGATCCCAGTGCTTTTGACATGCTTCACAGATCCTTAATACGCTTGTAGTGAAAAAATAAATGCTGCCTTTATCCATGTTTTAAAGCAGGAGCAAAGGGGGACATCTGTCCCCAGGCGCAGCATCTGGGCGCACCAATTTGAGGTTACATAATTACGAATGAACTTCAGACTGAAATGTTTTTCTCAATTACCCTAATAATATGCCACGAAATGCAGGTTTTCATGTTCTTAAACGCAAAAATTTCCAGGAAAAGCCTGACAGACCCTCTTATGGCTTACACATTGTCATGGGAGGGCCAGGACTGACCAGAGACTGACTTTGTCCCTAGCTATGCCTCTGGCTGAAGGGCAGCTTTCGTGCAAGCTATCAAGACTTAGTTGATCCCCGAGAGAGCCAAAGCGATCAAGATTTTAACGTTCGGAATGAGTCAGAGGATGTCTTTTAGGAGATATTGCTAACTGCCTATCTCTCTTCTCTTTTTTATGTGAAAGACTATAAGGAAGCAGGACTCAGACTCGCAATAACAGATGAGGACCTGGCAGGTGATCATAATTTAATGTTACAACACTCTCCTTGTTACTCAACTCCGATTTAGAGATCAGTATGTGTTTTTAACAAGCTACCTATTGTTAGCTAACTAAAGCCAGTGCTTTAACCATGATTTTATTTCTGTTAAAGCAGCCTTGCTTTTTTATCAAAGTTACTTCTTAAAATCAACACTTACACTTAGCGTGCGTCCCTCACTTCTTGCTTTTGACTTTCAGATGCCTACTCATCCAAATGCTCATCATTTTTGTTTTTAAACGTTCACATTATTTTAGTTCACTTTATACGCTAGTGCTATTAAATGATTTCACTCACATTAAAGCAGCTGTAGGCAATTCTGTAGCACTTTCCTTTCTTTCTCCCTGTTAATCATTTCTTCTTGCTTTCAACTTCGACCTAACGTTTACGCGTTTACGACAAAATGCAAACGTTTCCAGTAGCTTCTGCTTTAAAAGTTGATTTCACTCACATCAAAGCAGCTATAAGCAAAAACTGCCTCATCAGCATATTCTTCTCCTCCCTTGAATGCTCTCTCTCAGAGTTCCTAAATTGTTTAAAAAAATTGATGACACTTTTCTGACGTGTCTTTGCTACAAACCGAGGATTTCAGCTCAATAAGTTTAAGTAAAGCCTTTTGGAGAACCCACAGTACAGAACAGTTAGTTAGAGGTGTCTAAGAAAATTTTCCAAAAAAGTGGACATCATTAAAAATGCAGTATGACTTTGCGTTTAAATAAGAACCCAAAGTAGCTTCTAATCTTAACGCTCAAATCACTCTAAGCAGCCATTTCGACTGACATATGGCGATGACACATGACGTCTTTCTCGCCTCAGGCTGTGCTGATGTCTCTGCATGCACATACACAAACACAAACACACACACACACACACACACACACACACACACACACACACACACAATTGACTTTCTGCCAGCACGTTTTGCTGCCACTGCAGGACCTGACATTTAATGATCTTTAGACAGAGTGATGTCACATTTATCACTCTTCATCAGAGCGAACACATCCCAATCCTCCAAGTGTAAACACAGGCTTGCTTTGCTCTTTTGCACACACACACACATTCTCTTACCCTTTTCCACTCTATCTCCCTCTCTCTCTCTCTCTCTCTCTCTCTCTCTCTCTCTCTTTCTGTCTCTCTTGCCTTCACTTATACTCTCAATCAGGGCAATTAACCAGCGCAGACGTTTATGGCCCAGATGGCACAGCGCTAATCCTAATCCTCATAATGCCAGCCAAGTCGCTGGTGTTCGGCCAGTTGCAGTCTGGAAGTGTGTATTTCATTTCTTATAAGATGACGAGCATTAGCGGATGTCTCTGCTGCTAAGTAAGCAGTGTTAAATAGAATAATGATGTCGTTTCTGCACCAGGACTTCCGTTTATTGATAATTAACTAACACCTTTGAGGGAAATTATCCCTGGTTGCTTTTTTTTTTTTATTTCCATCAATGTACTTTATGTTTCTGTTACTTAGCTTTTGTCTAGCAACAGCATGTTATTAAATCAAATACGAACCTTTTCAGTCTCTGTAACTGCCTGCAGTTTTACACGCAGGATTTGGCGTCGTGTTTATCCATTTCATTCGTTCGCACGAAAGTCAAACAGCAAAGGGAAAATCGATTCTGTAAATTAAAACAAACAAGACTTGAAAAAATGATAAAGACTAAAGTGATAGCACCTTAAAACGGTGAAATTAAAACTCGCTATTTACACGCTGCAGTGAACAAGCTGCCATGTTGGAATAAAATAAGCGCAATCCATGTACAGGATGTAACCATTTAGACATTTTCAGTCTTGTATGCATCAAAAAATGCATCTGGTGAAAAGTTTTTACTTGATGAAAAACAAAAAGGTGTTTTACATGTTCTGACAGCGTCAACTGTGGCTCCAACTTTAACTGAGATTTTGAACATAACAAAATAATCAGTTGTTCTAAATTTACTTGTTAAAACTTAATATTTTGTGCAAAATCCAGGTCACAGTTGGTGTGTGATTAGTCTAATTCCAGTGCTTCTAATTTGATAATAACACCTCATGCATTCTATTTCCTTGGTGCACATTCGCATCTCTTCCTCACCTCCGGGGGAGTTCACGCTAACGCTTTTGATCATTATCATTCTCTCCACATTGGGCTCTGAGCTCTGTCGTACACCTCTTCGTAGCTTTATTAGCTGCATGGATCCTGCAAATGAGAAAGTACCAGTGCTGCGCAGGATGCCTGGATGATTGGAAGCAGATGCTCCTTTAATAATGTTTGAGTAAAACATTGAATGTCTTCATGTCCCTGAGTAACCACTGTGTTATAAAAACAGCCGTAAAGCAAGCGTCTGTCAGGAACATGCTGCCACGAGCTTTAGGCTTTGAATGGTTCAGACTGATGAGCAGGTTTCTACAGCTCTAACTCGCTCAGCTCTGGGCTCCAACAGCTTCCGCTGCAGATTTATAGGACAATAATGCACCTTGGCCTGACTTCCTTTTGCCCCTCACATCATATCCTATTAACCCTGCTGATGTTTAGCAATGTAAGTATGGCCACCGGGGTAATAGTGCTGAAATAATGTTTTCGAATCCTCAACCCCTAGGGTGTGACCCTGAGGGCTGTGACGTGATTGAAGAGAGAGAGAGTCGAGAGGTCAAAACGAGACTGAGGAAAGTAGAGAACATTCACATCATTGACTTTCAATTTCAGAACCCTATCTTTTCCTTCTTCCTTTTTTTTTTTTTTTTGGTCACGTAGATAAAAGAAGTGATGGAAAGAGGCCATGTTTGCCGCCCAATCTGTTGGATCTGGTTGATTGCATTGAATTTACTCCCTCAGCGACAGTAGTGGAAAGTAACTAATTAAAAATACTTTCGTTACAGTACTTGAGTAGATTTTTACTATAAATTCATTTGTTGTCTGCAGAAGATACCAACAGACCAATGAAGATGTGATGATGAAGCACATCCCTGGCCTCATTTTTTCTTCCTGTTCATGCTTTTACTTTTTTTTTTTTTAATTCCGAATTGGTTATAAATGTGAAGCATTTGTTGGGGTTTTTTATAATGTAGTATTTACAGGAGAAATACTGAACACACACAAAAGTAATTCAGAACGCAGTAACTTGAGTAGCTTTTTAACAAATAATTTCTTTACTTTAGCTTAAGTTCTATTATTTTTCAGTTTTTATATTTGTACTTAAACTATTTCTTTGCGTAACAATATGTTTATTTAAGTTGAAATGTTTATTTGAGTTTAGTTTGTTTGTGCACGGAGAATAAAAAATACATTTTCAAGAGTTCGATAAACCAGTCTATTGTATTCATATACATTTTTTAAATCGTAACCAAGTTTTAACTTAAAAGCAGCCGCTGGTAACAAGGACATGCTTTTTATGCAGACGATACAGCAAGGCAGCGGGATAAAAATAGGAGGATATGATGATTAATTAGCGCAGTCTTGGCCCATCGTATTAATCGTGTCGTACGTTTGAAGAAGAGCTTGCTAAGCACAACGGCGCAGTCTGAAAAACGGCTGAGCACAGAGGACACGGAGGGGATGAACCTGACATGAGCAAATATTTGGAATAATGCTTTCCATTACTCGGTTAAACAGACGCAAATTAGACAAGGGCTAAGAGCTCGCCAGAGACGTGTGCATCCAATAGAAAATATGTGGAGCCTGTATGGAATATGCCACACAAAGCACACATGAGAGGGTTATAAGATTGGAAGGTTTCATTTTTAGCCACCGTCTTATAAAGCTCATTGCGTTTGAGGATGGACTGTGGGGGAGGTTTTTCTTAGCAACTTTACTCTAACCAAACTGTAGTTTATCTCTTGGTGGTGTGTATTATTGTGTTCAATTACAATTTAAATCCAAAGTTACTAAAAATATAAAGCTAGTTACATTATATTTAAAACTTAGATTAGCAAACAGGCTAGCTTGGTACACTTAGCGGTATTAAAGGCACCATGGCTGTCTTCCAAGCTTTATTTGGAATGTCTTTATACTCTGTTATTTGGTTTTGTCTAACAGTTAAACAGTAAAAAGTAAATAATGACAGGAAGTGAAGCTGTAAGTGGGGAACTGAAAAAAAGTCTAGGAAAACTGTTGCTTGCTCCTAAACATATTTTTCATACAGTTGCAATTAGAAGAAACCTTTTATTTTGATCAGATTACAGCACAGCACAGTACACTCTGGTCAGCTATGCAACAGTGCCCCTAGTGGCTAGAGAGAGTTAAAGACCTTGCCCACGGACCGAAAATAGGCAGCTTGAACCTTAACCTTCCAACCAACAGCCCTAACCATTCAAACCATCACTGCCCAATTAGGACCTCATAGAATATATTGGATTTTTTTTGGAGATAATGTTAATGTTGATTGTCTAATCAAAATGTTCGGTCTAAACATTATGATAGGCTTTTCTACCTGCCTGTCAACATATGTATGTGCATAACTCTGTGCACCCTGTTCACAAAGATACGTCATCAACATATTTATATACAGTAGAAAAATTTCTGAATCAAAACAAGCAAAAAAAACATTAATTATAACCATAAATTATTTTCAGTGTTGTGTTTCCACGCTGGAGTAGACTACAGGAGTCAAATGGTCTGGAAGATGATGTCATGTTTGCAGTATTTCTTTTGGACAGGTCGGAATATGGTGTGATTAGATTTTGGTGTATTTGGATAGTAACACAGAGCGAATGTAGTTTGTGTAACTGAGTTCCACTACAGCAGCAGTGTGTAATCGGGTACTATTTTTATGTTTAATATTTTAGTACTGTTACTAACTGTACCACAAACCTTTTTTGGTCACCGGTGAAAGACACATGATGTACTGTAGTAACGTTGTCTCTGTGGATTCAACCATTTAGGGGGCCGTGGGTTTGGACGGTAAATTGCTTATCATTCTCCAGTTTCCAAGATGTCCCACTGCACCTTTAGGAAACGTATTGAGAAAGTTGTTTTTTTTTATTCTGACGCCAAACATCAGAGCTCTTTTGCTTTTTGAAGGTAACGTTACAATGCATTTGAAGACCGTTTACTCATCCTGACTGCAGGTTAAGTTTGTTTTGAAAAGGTAAAAAAAAAAAAGCAGAAGGGGAGAAGATGGGATCGATAGTGGGAAAGAAATCTCTCATTCTCTCTTCTGCTCTCTGTCTTTATCTCTTCATCCTTTGGAGCTCTAAATGTCAGTAATCACACTCGTGACCTCGAGTGTCTGTCAGGTTTTATATCCTCTGACAGACATACAGACAGATGGATAGATAGCTAGATTGATAGATAGAGAAATATAGACAAACAGACAGACAGACAGATAGAGAGAAAGGAAAGAGAAAAAGGTAGTGAGAGAGAAAGATTGAGAGAGAAGAGAAAGAGATAGGGAGAGACATAGAAAGAAAGAAAGAAAGAAAGAAAGGAAGGCAGAAAGAGGGAGAAAGAGAAAGAAATAGAGAGAGGGGGCAGAGAGAAGGGATGAGAAAGGGACAAAGAGAGAGAGGACAGAAGAGAGAGAAATGGAAAGAGCGAGAGAAAGAGAGGGAGAGAATGAGAGAGAGAAGGGGAGATAGAGAAAGAGAGAAAGAGAGAGCGAGAGAATTAGAGAGAGGCAAAGAGGGAGGCAGAGAGCGAGAGTAAAAATATGTCTCCCTTGTTTGAGTACACTGGTGTAAATAGCAGAAGGTATAAAAAGAACATCTTTCCAATATAACGCTAGAAATAAATCTTTTCTTGATGAACTCATTAGAAAGTTATGATTCTCTCATGTTAACGTCTATGTTGACTATGAAGACTTGGGAATTATACACTGATGTTTGAGTTTAATCACATCAAACTTTATGTCTTGGTTCTTCAAGGTCATAGAGGACATAATCAAACAGAAATAAACATTTACACATTAACACGAGTATTACACAATACAATACTACAGCATTAACATGATTAACATTAATGACTAATAGAAAACTAGTAATAAGCATGAACATTAGATAAAATAAATAGTCTAATCTAACCTGGTCAGCTGGTGTCATGTACCTTGTAATATTAATTTATAATATAAAATTAATAAAATGTCACACACACTTGCACACACAAAGGTATAAACTTACAACACAAGCTCTCAGTCACATACAGTGCTAGAAGTAAATACCAGGCTGATCACATGGCCGGAGTAATAACCTGAGCGTCAAAAAGTCTCATCATCTCTCATTGCATCCCGTCCTAATCCAGCCCAGCTCCTCTCAGCGAGAATCCGAGGATCGTTGCTTCAGCTGCAGGTATGTCTCAGCTGCGAGACTGCTTGATAATTCAATAAGCTGGAAGAGGAGAAAATGGCTCAGATGAGACAATGTGCTCATCCTGCCATTATTCAGAAGTAATGGTCGCCAGAGTCGAACGATCCGCAGCTGCGACAATGCTGTCTTATTAATTTATTAGCTTTGATTTATGCCTTCCTGTATTTATCAAAATGAGTTCTGATTGGAGGAGACTTGCTGGCCATAAAACCCCAGAATCATTAAACTTACATATATTCAGTACTGTTGACGAGATACAAAGAATTTCTTCAGCAGTTCATTTTTCAAGCTAATCTAATCTTATCTAATCTGTTTTACTAGCAAGTCTGACTGATCTGATTTTACTTCAAACTTATATTTAAGTGCTGTCAGTGAGAGGAATATGGTGCAACATGGCCACAGAGCAGTACTTAATATAGACATGGGAACTAGAACCAAGGTTATCATGGCTACTAAGTGGTTTGTTGGGTCCTGTTTGTATTCCGTTATTTAATTTATTTCTCTATTCTTTCACTGGAACTAAAAGACATAAACACTGTTCCAGCATGGGAATGTCCCTGTGCACAAAACTCCTGAGCTCCATGGGGACATACTGTGTTCTGGTTAGAATGGAGGAATTGGAGTGTCTGACTCTGACTCAACTGAACAACTTTGGGATGAACTAAACACAGACTGAACCCCAGACCTCCTCATCTCAACATTAGTGTCTGATCTCACTAATACTATTGTGACTATATGAACGAATCCCCACAGTCACATGACACAATCTAGTGGAAAATCTGCACAGAATTCTGGAAGTGATCAAGTTCTGGAGGTGACAAATACTCTGCAAGGTCACGTAAAGCATGAATGTTATTCCATTCAGCAGACCAGGGTAAACAGAGTGCTCACAGGATGACATGTTGGAACATTATGTGATTTGAGCGTCTCTCAACATCGTTAGCAGGATTATAGGTGGCAGTGGCTGTGTCGCTCAGCCGCGTCTGTCACCCAACAGCTTGTTTTTCCATGCAGCAGCCTCGCCAGAGCTGACAGTACGAGGCTGAGAAGTGGCCTGTGTTTAATGTCTGGTGGGTGGACGTCAAATACCTTGAGGCCAAGCACAGCTGATAGACAGGAGGGGTGTGTTTTGACAGGAGACATGCTGAGCAATCAGGAATTCGAAATCGTATGTGACATAATACACTGACACAAGTTTTTGAGAGAGTACAGCTGAAAACAACCGATGCTGAAGTCAGAAAAAACCTTTCTTTTAGATAAGCGATCCCTGTGGTAAAATGTTTAACCTCGTATATAATAGTATATAGTATATAATAATGTATGCCACTATATTCAGAAATTCTGGGTTCTGATTGGTCAAAAGAAGTTGATTCATAAAAACAGATCTAAAAAGATTGTTCACGAAAGTTAAACAAGTAATAATATTACAAATAACAAGCAATGAGTCTCCAGTTTTAGTGATTTGGGATGAAGGCAGAGTTTATTTTTTTTGAGCAGTTCGGAAAAAACAGGCTGGTAATGAAGTGAAGTTTTTTAAATTCATGAAATTCATGTGTAGTCGCATTAAACGCAACTACACATGAATTTCAAGGTGAAAAAAATATTTTTTTGTTTACTTATTCTTTATTTAAAAAAAATGTCAAATTATTTATAATTTTTTATTAATTTACAGTTTAAAAATAATCACATTTGATTAACGGATATTGTTTTTTCATTACATCCACACAACAATTTTCCACTTTAGTATGACAGTAAATGTTTGGTGAGGTGAGGTGTCAGGTAGTCTGAGGTAAAGTGATGGGAAGTAAGACAGGATGGAGGTGTGTTAAAACTTCCTCCTGCTGTAAAGAGTCGTTAGCTGATCCGGCAGACAGTAGCTTGGAGTCGAGCCAAAAACAATCTCCTGACTGATTGTCAGAGCAGATACCAAGAACGCACAGCGGCGGAAATGAGCGGGCGAGATGTGGATGGATGATATCACTGTTTCTGTGTGTGTGTTTGGATTGTTATGTAATGCAGTATCACTATAGCTGTCTATAACTCTATTATGAATCTATTTACTGCTCCAAATATCTCCATCTAACTTATGCAACTAATAAAAAAAAAAACTAAATTAAATATCTAAATGATGTTTAGAAATTATTAGTTACTATTAATCATTATTATTTATTATTAAGATTATTACAATTATTATTTTAATGTGGTTTTTTTTCACTACTGTTTTTTCGTTTTTTATTTTTTTTACATTTATAATTTTCAGGGCAAAATTCAGGTCATCCTGACCTAAATAAATATCTATATTATTTAAAAATGTTTTTAGGTAAAATTCTTATTATAATTCATAATATAATTATTATTATTATAAGTATAGATGTTATATTGCTGAGTTGCGATCAAATTTACATTTACAGTATTTGGCAGATGGCTATATCCACATTTTCCAATTAAGCAATTGGGGGTTAAGGGTTTTCCTTAGGGGTTCAACACCTTAAACACTAAGCTACCAGTTCCCCACATCATCTTCATATCATCTCCATATCCTCTCCACTGCCAAAATGTTCTCTAAAGAACACAGCTCTGTTAAACAGCCACAGTAAATGATCCGGCGCTGGCTGCGTTATGTGGTCAGAGCTGATTCTGTTGTTTTTTCATGCAGAGGAACAGATACGGTCCTGCCTCTTGCTCTCAGCTGGAGAGAGATGTGTAAGGTAATGGACTGCGGTCAGGAGCGTGGAGAGGCATCCTGATCTCGGTGAGGAACGGCAGGATGCCATGCGTGCTTCTGCTTCTGTGGCGCTTTCTCAGAGAGGGGCTGACATCTGCTGTGTATTTTCTTCCTGTAGGAACTTTGTGGATTGATAGGAATGAAGGCGCAGATTGGAATGTCCCACTGAGTCTCGGAGAGAAGTTTTCGATCCCTCGGTTTCAAAGTATGTAAGCGGAGTGGAGCGCCAAAAGTTGTTTCTTCATGCTCGAAACATTTTATTGTTGCTTCACTCCGCTCCGAATTTTGATTCCCTCTCTTTATGCTCTCCTTCCGCTTCTTCCTCACCTACTTCTTGCTCTTTGTTTACCATGGAACAATTTGTGCCTTATTAACGTCCCACTGTAAATATTTCTTTACAGATAGTATGAAGAAAAGCCATGTTGTTTAACTTTTTAGAAAAATATGAATTTTTTCATGCCCTTTTTTTACTTAAGTTGAGTTTGTAATAAATCCACAAAAAAAATACTGTTCAGAGCTCATGGCAAAAAACGTCAATATTGTTGACCACAGCTTGCTAATAAGCTAGGGTATATGAAATTTTGGTGGTGGTAGGTAAAGCTCTGGGTTGCTGATCAGAAGATCAGAGTTCGAGCCCCAGCACTGCCAAGCTGTCACTGTGAGACCAAGCGAGAACCTTAATCACAAACTTTAGACTCGAATCCTCTGATTAGTTGATAAGCCCTAGCTCCACCAAGCCGCCATTGTTGGGCCCCTGAGCAGGATGTTACTTGCTCATGCTGTTTGGTGGTGGTATTGGTTCAAATGGGTATGGCTCTGGTTTAATTATCAGAAGATCAGTGTTTAAGCAGCTACATGCGCTGAGTAAGGCTCTTAACCCTCTTCCTGGTCTAGTGGCACCACATTATGGCTGACCCTGCAATATGACCCCAGCCTCCTAAGCTGTGATACATAGAGAAACAAATTCTATTATTCTGTAATGTACATGTGACTTTCTATAAAGCTTTCTGTAGATTTTTGGAAGTTTTTCTGCTAGCGCTCTTTTGAAACAGCAAATTCAGCGTTAACCCAATCAGCAGGTGGTAAAGGATGGCAAAATGGCAGTTGTGGGCTGTGTTTGTTGATCCCCAAGGCAGAAGATTGAAGATCAGGGTTTGTGAAAAGCATGTAAAACTCCACAGCTGTTTCTCTGCTCTCTTACTAAAGCCATTTATTTAATCTGCTCAATCGAGCACAAGGCCGTGCTTTATACACAACCTCAGAGTTCTTTTCTTACTTTTTTTCATGCTCTTTATCCTTCTCCTCTACCTCACACCTGAACACTGTTCATATCCACTATCACTCATCCATCATCTGGCACAGAGCAAGTCTACTTATACAGAGCACTAGCACATCCCTTTGTTTGTGTGTGTAAGTAACTGTAAGAATCTTAATGACGCTATGCTAGTTTCGTGAATGCAACCTACAGTAAAGGTACTGAACAAAATATTAAACAAAAATATTTATCAGACATAATTGCTAATTATTGTTATTTGATGGTATTAAAAATGTTTTACAAAAAAGAAAAATGATGTAAATAAAAGAAAAACCTATGCAATATGTAAAAAAAAATTAATAATTTATTTCCAACAGTTTATTTTCTTCATTTCGTAGCGTTTCTCTTGCTGCACTGATTCCAGTATGTGTATGTGGATGTTAGATTTTTGGTCCAATCAGATTTCAGTTTCTATTTGCTGCCACGTTAATCTAATCTGCCAAAGCCTTCAGAATCAGTAGTGCTGATTGCTAATTGGTTATTATTATTAAAGACTGTTTCTTTAACCAATCAGATTTTGAACCCGCCTCCCAAAGCCCGCTAGCTGGCACACGATTACATCAGCATTTTTCTGTTCTCTGATTGGTTGATGAGAGTAAATTCTTACACCCTAGCACAGACTAGCAAAACACAACTGTACAGTTAAATTAGAATTTTTAAAACCCACAGAGGAGAAGAAATTAACTTAGTTTCGGACAAATACGTTTTCAAGTTTCAACTTTTCCGGAAAAGTTAGACATCGTAAGGAGAGGTCAGCTAACCCTGAAGTAAACTAGCTTCTTAACTAATTTATCTGCACTTCCAGACCAGCTTTTACGACCGGTAACACTAGCTTACAGCCTTTAAATGTATTATATATTCAATTTAAATTGTTTATGTTTTTGTGATGGTATATTAATATTAAGATGAATATTGATTCTGAACTGCTACAGATGATGTACATGGTACAGTTGCGGTTCAAGTGTAGAGATTTGGAGTTTTTTCGCTTTAATAAAAATGGTTTTCAACCTCAATATGTAAAATATCTCTGCTCTGTAATGCCAGGCCGTGTTATACTGTTTTTGTTTTTTAGTATTGATGGCTTCTATAATTTTGACATGATAGTGGTGGTATTAACAGGTGTATTAGTTGGGTAAGTCTTCAATGAAGGCACAGGTACAAAATGCACCGCATTTTGAAACATTTAAATTTTTTTAAGAAAGAAAGTTACATTTTTTTTTTACATAATTCTAGTTAAAAATAATTATAAAATATCACACAAAATATTTATTATGTAATTTCAGTCAAAACATGTAACAAATATTTTTATATTATATTGATTTTTTTTAATTAGATTTACTAAGATTTTATAGCTACTATAACATATGCTAGAACCAAACTAGCTGCCATTGAAGTGAGGATGGGTAGAAAGACGAGGACCCAGGAAACAGTCGACCAGGCTGAGGTGCGGCTGCAGTACAGTGTGCTATTGAGACAGCGGTGTCAGGACACAGGGCTTGTCTGAAAATCTCAGTCATCTACTGGTTAAAGAAGAAACACAAGCAGGCCATCACCACAACACACTTAGGCTAAATATGGTCCTTAGGCTAAATATGGTCCTTTTTTGGAATTATCAAGGCAGGTGGTTCAAGGCAGGAATTCTCTGGAATTCACAGGATAGAACAGGCATATAATGAGGGCCAAATACAAGGAATTGTCAGGCGAAAGCCATAACAGTGGATACAGGGCCCTCAAGCTCTTTGGAATCAGAGGACTGCACAAGAAAAAAGCCATCAGGAACATCATGGATGCCACTGAAAAGGCATCAAAATGGCTGTGGATTAAAAGCGTGATCAATGGACTACACATGTTACCACAGGATTGATCCCCCTGGCTGGGTCACCTAGACGAAGGTGTATGATGTTGAAAGACCTTCACTATCAATCACTGATGATGTTTTTATGGTGCTCCTTGCAGGTGTGTGCTAAAATTATTTGGTGTATTGTTGTGATTTTAAAGTCTCTATGTAGGTGTCCCTGTTCTGCATCACACTCCACTCCACATGATGTCACAAAAAAGTTTTTGTATCAATAAATTTAAAAATGTTCTCAGTTTAACCTTGTAAAAAAATCGGTTGTCCGATCATGCGCTCTCACGCAGGAAAAACTCTTCATCTGGAAATATATGAAAGTCTGCGTGTAGAAGATGGCCCGCAGATAGAAAATTCGATTCTATCCTAGAGATCAGTTCTTCAAGTTTCCATTCGGGAATGCAACAGAGATCAGAGAAGATAGGCAAGGACTTGGGGATTCGAGACAGAGCTTATGTGAGAAAGCCACCGTCTTCCTGCGTGCGTTGTCCTCAGTTTGGAGAGGTTTGTTTGCTTACCTTTCGAGCGTCTCGGCTGAATATTATTTATCTTGATGCTCATTATTCATCGCTGCAACAAACCTGTGGGATCACCGCATCTTCGTCAGATGAATACTAATGACTTCGATGCCTCCTAAAGTTTATCTGTGTTCTCTTTAAGAAAAAATAACACAGCAAAACATGTTTTTCCCCTGAAGAACTATAAATATTTTTGACCTATAAAATTGTCCGCAGCACTTTTCTCTCTCAGGCTATAAACCCTTTCAGTATGATGTAGCGTAATCTTCTTTCAGCTAATTGGTGTGCTTTAAAGATGCTGTATTACTGCTGCGGCTCAGATCAACGGTCCATTTTTATCATAAACCTCCAAGCATTATTGTTCCTTGGTGTCATGAAGGCTTTCTGAAATCCAGTCAAGGTTTAAATCCACTGCTAGACAAAGTTATGCTAGAGAACCCAACATCAGAAACGCAGCCGCTGTCAACATGAAGTGTAGGGAAAAGCGAATAAAACGTTGCCGGTGCTGCGGTTAGAGGTGAATTAAACACATCAGGATGTTTCATTAGTGGAAGATAATCAGCTTCTGTAGCTTTGCTTTAATAAAGCTACTGCTTTGTTGATTATTTTCCTACAAACATTTTACTCTTATATTTATTTAATTTATTTAGCACCTGTTGCCATTTTCTCTAAACTTCCTGCCAGCTGGCTTTTGACCAAGTGTAATAAAGAAGGATTACGTTCTTTCTCATCCCGAGGAAGCGTCCAGATACTGACTCCTGACCCTGACATTTTATGTGTGGTCTAATAAATAAAACTGTCAATATTGATAACATCTGTCTCTGACATCGATCACAATTTCATCATTCACAAAGAACATTTATTAATGATTTATTTTATTCTTACCTCAGTTCTCACTATTTAAATAAAACCACTAAAATATGTTAAAAATGTAGAAATCAATCAATAAATGAATCATTTAAGATCTGTGAGCCTTTTTTTCATTTCAAAATAATTAAAAATTGGAGATGACATTTGATAATCCGCCTCTATATGATTCAGCAGCTGGATGTTACAGAGAACCCACCTCTGCCTCACATGTTTCTGAATCAATATTTAGTCAAACTGTTGGAAACAGAAATGATTAATTCACTGCTTAGCAGCGTCTTTAAGCTCTGAAGCCTGTTAGTTTACCAAGTCTTTTCTGCTTTTGTCCTCTTGCATTCTTTTAGGCTAAAACCATGCAATTTGTTCCAGAAAAAAGAGTTTAATTTATCTCTCAGGTATTCGAGTTCGAATCGTTCGTTTATTGAGTCTTCGAGTTCGAATCGTTCGTTCATCACGTTCAAAATAAAAAAATCGTTCATTAATGACATCACTACAATGAGCATTTTCTACATGACCGTTTTGGGACAAAGTTCATCTTTTCCATCTGTTTCCTTCTTGTTCTGTTAATTAAAGGGAAACTTTAGATGGACGTAGTTTTTAATGGAGTTATCTTTAGAAGAAATGTTTGTGCTGACAGATGTGTATGACAGATACTTATCATTCTTCCACAGTATGGTTTCTTGGTCAAAAGAGAGGAAAAATATTCAGTGTTCATGATTTTGAGTATCAATAAATGTAACTATAAATGGATAAAACTTACAAAAAGCAATAGAATGATCATGTAATGAAGTCATCAGTGTGGGTAGTTTACTTAAACAGCTGGACATTTTATTAATGAAAGGTCCACCCACTCACTCACTCACTCACTCACTCATCTGGACAGGTCACCAGTCCATCACAGGGCCACATACAGACAAACAACCACACACACACACACACACACACACACACTCCTATGGACAATTTAGATTCACCAATTAGTCTTATATACATGTCTTTTGGACTGTGGAAGGAAACCCAGGGTACCCGGAGTAAACACACACACAAACACGGGGGGACATGCAAACACTATACAGAAACACCCCTGCAGGGAATACAAACATAGGACCTTCTTACTGTGAGACAACAATGCTGAAGAATAAGCAAACGTGCTGCCTAATGAAAGTTCATTTATTTAAAATCGCATTTGTCTCACTATCACTTACTCACTCTCACTTTCTTTCTCCCTCTCTCTCTTTCTCTGTCGCTTTCTCTCTAATATAATTTAATATAAAAACCTCATCATTAGGTCAAGTGCTATTGCATCCACCTAGTTTATTTTCACAGTGTGTACTTGTCCTGCTGTGAGATAATTTTAAAAAACAAATCACGAGCCTGAGCCCTGATTCATTATTCATCTATTCGTTTTTCTTCACGAATCATTCTTGTAAAACCACAGCAGCAAATATCAATTATGTTCAAATGTACAATTCTTTATGGCTTTGATGTAAAATTGTTCCTACTCGTGTGTGTGTGTAAATGTGTTTGTGTGAAGGAAAACACTGCTTAGACAGGGTTATATCAGGGTATTTTTCCACACAACTTTTGCTCTGCACCGCACTCAGGTGCGATGGAGTTAGAGAAAAATGAGGTAAAAATGAAATGGTGGCTGATTATGATTAATACCACTGAAAGTAAAACGGGGGAACCCGTCTGACAAAAAAGAATGTAATTAACAATGTAATGTAAATTTCAATGTTTCAGTGTAATTAACAGTCAGCATGCTTTACGCAGTAAATGATGTGCGATTGATGTTTGTACAATATGCAATATGTAATATGCAAATCTCAGCACCACCAAGTTGCCACTGCTGGGCCCCTGCACAAGGCCCTTAACCTCTAACTGCTTCGTAAAAATAAATAAATAAATAAATAAAAAAGGAAGTCGTACATGCCGTAAATGTAAATGTCCTGGGAGGTTAAAAACCCTGCTCAAAATGACTGTGTGCATCCCTTAATTTGTGGCAACTGTTGGAGAGAAACCCCATGTAGATATGACTGTGAGGTGTCTACAAATGATTGCCAATATAGTGTATTAGTTAGAACACTCACAATAATATAACATAAATGCTGTTTGCCTTGAAGCCGGAACTACTTTCTGACCAGTTAGGATCGAGGATTTTAATTTACGGCAGCGTTTTTGAAAGATTGCCCTTTACACAAAAGCCACTTGACGTTTACGCCTCTTTAAGAGGGTTAAATGTTCCAGACTGGTACAGAACAGTATTAGAATTCTCTGGAGTTCCTTCATGACTTTGCATTCCCGGTACACTCAGGTAGGCTTCGGTTAAGTGCGCCCGGCACGTGCGCCCCGCAGGGAGATCGCACTTGCTGTAGTGTAATTGATTTTCCGGTTTATTCTGACACTTAAAGACAAGCATAAACTTCTGTCCTTGTCCAAGGCTACTCATTTTGGATTTTCAACTCTTCCCCATGTGTCCCGAACCCTTGCCGATGGGGAAATCGACCCTCAATCAATACTCCTGCGTCCCAGAAGCACGAGGGGCTGACGAGAGTGAAAAATCAACAACTTCAAGCCTGCATGAGGGACTCAGGGATCGTGATTGATGCGCTCCACGTCGGCCATCACCGCTAATTTATTTCCAGCTGCTTCGTGGATCTGTAATTATCTCGTATTGAGTGGCGGTGCGAGTCGAGTCCTCAGAGGGTCACTGTAGTCTCCTTGCGATCTTATTGAGTGTAAGTGGAAACACAGCCCAATTTCTCTGGATTTCAACCTGCTCTTGTCAGGAGTCTTGAGTATTTCAAACACTCTCCAGTTTTAATTGTGTAAGTTTAATTCAATGACAGGAGCGTCCTCGATTTATTTATTTATTTATTTATTTTTTGCAAAAAAGCAGGTTCTCGATATTTTTTTCTGTTAATTAATAATGAATTCTGTTGCTTGGCAAATCAAGTTTTTAAAAAAAATTAAAATTAAAACCATGTAGCTGTTAAATTTTTATATGTTATAAAAAAACTTTAATTTATCCAACTAATACCAAGAAAATAAATGATTTACAACAATCCATTAAACACTACTTTCTAGTAGAGTTTTCAGTTTTCCGTGAGTACTTTTTATATCTTTTGTTAAGATTACAAAATTAAAATTGTAAATTTATAATACAGGAATATTGTAAAAGAACTTAATATTGTAAATTCATAGTGTAAAAATGTTTGGCTGTTATTAAGTATTTTTAAAACCTTAAAAATCTACAGCTGTCTCTAAATTCGAACACCTCGCATGCTTCCTGAACAAACCTGACACTACAGCGCTGTATAATTGTCAATTCTGATTGGTCAGAAGGCTAAAACCAGTACCCTTGACAGCAGCAGGCAAATATATAGTTATATAAAGCAGATCACCGGGGTTCTAACAAACACTTACATTGGGTCTCACACTCACACTCACACTGTGTAGGTGAAAGCAGAATTAATGTTTGTTTTTGTGCTTTACCGGTGCACAGCCTCAGCGATGTGATGGATGCTCCTGTTGCTATATCTTTGGGCTGTCAATGTCATGTCAAAATGATAGAGAAGTGATGGAGAAGTGATGGAGAAGTGGAGGAGTAAAGATTTTTTTACTGCAGAGGAAGTTTACTCAGTAAAATATTCTGCTGCAGTAAATTAAGAAAAAAGATTCAAACTCTCTTCTGACTTATTTAAAAATAACCCCATGCCTGAAAAATCCAGAAATTCGATCCCTCCTTCTTCTGCTGTTGCACACATCCTCGCTTTTCTATCACCAGTTCATGTCCCTCTGAGAACCTAAGTTTAATTAGTTCCGGTTCGGGTGAAGGGCTTGGCTGATCTTCGGCCCGGCTTGATGGTGAAGTGTCACTTCCAAAATTCCCTCATCATGTAAGCTCACAAAATTCTCTCTCTCTCTCTCTCCCTCTCTTTCACACACATTTACTAGCTCTTTCTTTCTTTTAATCTCAGACACACACCTATACACACAATCTGTGCCCAACCTCTGCTCATTAAAAGCGAATTATCTTCATTTGCATTTAAGCCTGTTGTTTTCATCTTAGCATCCCGGCGTCTAGACGAGGTGTGAGGGATGTTTAAATAGAGGTTTTAATTGGACTCCAGTCTGAAAAGTAGATATTTTACATCACACCCCATGACATGAATTACTCCCTTACAAGGAAAATAATCAACAGCACATTGGAGTGATGAAGTCAGGTTGTTATTCTTATCCATCACTCCTACGCTGATTTTATTTCCCTGTAACAACCCCATGAAGTGGTTTATTGCTTTTACTTCGCAACAAGTCAGGAATAATTATAGTTATTATTAACAAAAACGACAGATTGGACCATTTATCTGGTTATAATTGTGTTTAATGTTGTGGAACGTCCATGAAACAATTATAATATGATATAAACGGACATTATCTTAAAAAAAAAAATCTATTATTACTCCTATGTAAAAAAAAAAAAACAAAAAAACAATTAATCAAATAATTATATTTCCAACAAACAAGAAATCAAAAACTAAAAGTGTTAACAAGAACAAAAGATCAACCATTAGAACAGCTCTGAGTCGCCATTTGACTATCCAGTGTCGTCCATCCTTGGCTGCAGGGAGCCCCACTAAAAGATCCAATCAGCAAAAAGCGATAAATCAAGAAGGTTTAAAGACATGACGAGGAGCACTGGAAGCTCATACGCAGCATATTTAGCTCCACAAAGAGAGACAGGTGAAGCGAATGTAATAAGGAAGACGAGGCAATGAGTATAATGGAGATTTTTTTTTGCAGATTTGGGTTGAGACGTGTCATGTGACGTCATCACAACACAAATTAGTCCAATCGGTCTCTCAGTTATGTATGAAAAATAAGTACAGCTCTTATAGAAAGTCACGTTTTAAAAAAAAATCCTGTGCAAACTGCCAAAATAAACCCTTCAAGTTGCATAATAAAATTTAAAAAAAGATCTTTGTTGCGACCAAAACAAGTAAATCACGAAAACTGACTTATAAAGTCCAGCATACAGATAATATTTGACTTCCAAAAAATTCTGTGATGTGAACACAAAGTGTCTTTAGCTCTCCCATGTTTTTCAGCACACCTGAGCCACATCTTCAAGTGGGAGTGGGAAGGTAAATAATTAGCACACTGGCACCGCTGTGCTCCTAAAGGACCAACGTGGAGCAATGATTGTCCAGCAAACCCAGCACGGCTCGCTGAATGTGCCATCATCTGCTGCGATTTGTTCCAATCCATTACAATAACCCCTTAGAAGAACACCTGAGCATCACGGTTAAAGAGATCATTAGTGGAATATTAGCGGAAATCTCAAACAGTCGGGCAGCCAAGGTATCATGACAGAAGTCTAAGTTTTTTTCTGCTTTAGCTAATGTGCCTTAGAAAAGGGAGTTTATAGCTACCAATTTAGCATCTTTAAATCAGTATGTGAGCATGTCAACAAAAATGGCTCTTAGCTTGGTGTATTTGACCATAAAGAATCCTTTTTTATTCTAGTTGGTGATACAGTTATGGAAGGAGTCTCCAGTACCAAAGAAGTTATTTTCTTTTATTCTAAATAACATTATGCAGACATTGTTAGCAAACATTAACCAAGGATGAACACCAATAATATTAATGCTTAGATGCATAAGTGACTGGACCCTACACACTTCCATTTTGTTATTTTGGTGAAGAATAATCACTTGTGTTATATCTTGGTCACAAGAATGATTTCATGTTTGAAATCTTTTACATTTTCGTAACCTTTTTAAACACAATATAAAACATGGAAACACAAAACAATGTCAACATCCAATGTGTGTGTGTGTGGTGTATGTGTGCGTGTGTATGAGAGAGAGAGAGAGTTTGTAACTGTCCAGTTTGTGACAGTTCCTCTTTCTTTTATTGCCTTTTTGTCTCTTCACTAGATGCAGTTCTATCTATCTATCTATCTATCTATCTATCTATCTATCTATCTATCTATCTATCTATCTATCTATCTATCTATTGCTAGCTAAAATAGGCACATTTGATGACAAGACATATACACTATTACACAGTAGTCCTTAATAAGACAAACAGACACAGTAAATACAGTAATGTTAGCTAGTTTAGTTAAGTAGCTAGTGTTAGTTTGTTGAGACATGGTAAGACATTTATTTTCACACATTTCTGAGGTAAAAAATTAAGATAATACTGGTATCAGATCTTGCTGTGTAAAAAAATCTTCATGAGGTGTGATATAGTCTGTGTGGTCCACAAAGTATTTATTCCTGACAGTCACAAATAAAAAAAAATCCTAGGTTTCAATAAAAAACCTTAAAAAATAAATGCAGGCCATTTTTGGCTCACTTATCCATCCAAGGGTTAACGCTGTTGTGGGTCATGATACAAAGCAGCAAAAAGAGAAAAAGAGAGCATTAGAATAATCTGGTGTTTAAGTAAATTGTATATTTAAGATTAAATTCTTTTTTTTTCTTCTATTTTTACTCTGACATTTAATATGTATAAAATTGCAAATTAATACATCTGGAGATTATTCAACCCACTGTTTGTGTTTTTGCATCTGTTGATGTTTAAAGTTGTCAGGGAATTTTAATCAAGTGCTTGAAGGCCTCATTAAAAACCACCCTCACCATCTTATGAGTTTAAAAAGAAATGTAAATCGTGTATTCTAGCATATGGGCTTCGTTAACTAACTGTACACCTACAGTGTGCACCTGCTACACTGGCCAATGTGTGGGATACGAGATAAATTAGGGTGTAAAGAAAAACGGATTCGATTTGATTAAAAAACTGATGCACATATTAATGACCATACACACAGACTCGACATTGCACAGTGTTACTGATGGACGTAAAATCTGCTCAACTTTGAAAAACAAACTTAATAAATCTTCAGAATAAAGAAGCATAAAGATTTTCCACAAACTTTTTTTTTTGATAAACTTAAATTTTATATCTCTCTTGAATCAAATTGTATCAATGCTAAATTAGTGCTGAATCATAAGGCTGCTGATTTGAATCGCTTTATCTAAATGTCTGAATCAGCACTTATTTGAATCATATAAATGCTGAACCAAACTGTAGAAACACTTAAATGAATCATAATTCTTCTGAATCTAAATGTATCAGCAACACAACGATTCATTCAGGTGCTGAATCAAATTGTAAAACACTGAATTGAACCATGTTTCAGCTGAATCAAATCATTGATCATTGTGCTGCTGATTCAAATAGTATCCCACAGTGGCGTGCAGTCAGGCCCAGCAAGTCCTTCTCTGCTGCCTAAACACTATCAGAAGCTGATCTACATTTACAACCTAATTCTAATATTTGTTCCAAGAAATTGTAGTAATTTATTCCCAACAGTTTATTCTCTTCATTTCGTACTGTTTCTCTTGCTGGACTGCTTTCAGTACGTGTTTGTGGGTGTTCGATTTTTTTTGTCCAATCAGATTTCAGATTAAACTATTTTAGAAAGTAGATTGCTAATTGGTTAAACACTATTCTTTTAACCAATCAGATTAAGTTCACCTTGACAAGGCCAGCTAGCTGGCCCACAACAACTTCAGCATTTTTCCGTCCTCTGAATGGCCATCAGAGTAAAACTGTTCATCTACCGAAACACGTCTGTAGAGTTAAATTAGAATTTTGGCTGATGGAGGAGGAGAAATCGACTTGATCTCAGACATACTTAAAAAATACGTTTTTAAGGAGGACTTTTCCGGAAAAGCAAGACATCCTGAGGAGAGTTCGGTCAACCCTGAACATAACTAGCTTGTCTCAGACTGGAAAAGAGTTTGTTGTCGTGTTATATTGTGTTTTTGTATAGTTTTGATGGTTTCTATAATTGCGAACGTGATAGTGGTGGTATTAAGAGTGTAACAGTTGGATAAGTCCTGAATGCCCAGGTACCAAATGCACCGTCCGCCACTGGTATCCCTGCCCAATCTAATCATAAGGCTGCTGATTTGAATCATTTCTGTGATTTGTTTAAATGTATCAGTGCCGGAGTGAATCATATAGGTGCTTAATCAAAGTGTATAAATGCTGAATTGAAGTATATTGGTGCTGAATCAAATCATTAGCTTGAATCATAGTTAATATGTGATGAATCAAATCGTAGTGCAGTTAAAGTGAATCATATCTGTGCTGAATATAAATGTAGAGAAGCTGAATTAATGTTTGTAAATGCTTATTCAAATTTGTGATGATTTAAATTATTTCTGTGATAAATTAATGTTTATTGTATCCTATTTAGATGAATTGTTATGCTGTGGGATGAAACACGAATGCCGATTCCAATTCTTTTAGTTCTGAACAGACAGTACATAATTAATTAATCAAATTGTTTAGGTTAAATAGTGATCATTTTTGTATACGGTCATAAATCACATATCAGGCTGTGTTTTAGATTAGATTAGATTAGATTCAATCTAATCTAATCTAATATCAGGCTGTGTTTTGAATCCTCTGAAAGAGTAACATTCACCCCTTACAATAAATAAGCCGAATCGAGTGTTCCTAACAGCAACACCGTTTGCAAGTAAATAAAAATAAAAAAGAAGAAAAGAAACCACTTTTCTGTGCACATCTATTTAAGGTAGTCTTTAAATTCAGGTGGCAAATAACGATTTATGAATAGTGCATTGTTACAGCATCAGTGCCCCTTCAAAAAGCTGACATATTTACATCTCTGCAGCTGGCATGCTTCTGTTTGTATACGCTTTATCTGTCTCAATTATTTTCCTTTCAGAAGCTTTTTACGGCTAAAGAAAAACTGTGCAATCCAGGTCAGGTGAGTAGCTCCAGATTACCCAAACAATATATTTACAAAATTCATGTTTCAGCAAATGCTTTTAGGCAGAACTCATTGAACTCCAGCACAAAGCTAGGCACAGACTCCTAACTCTGGGACTCAGGCATGAGCAGCCATGCACGACCCATGAATTAATAATTAGGCAATAAAACCTGAGCTAGCGGGGACGTCAGTTTCATGATGCATTGAGATCGTAAAGAGTTTGCATATTTTAAAAGCTGAAATTTCATACCATGTACTTGGGATGTTTTTAACTGTGTCTAAAAATGTAGACATTTTTGCAAAAAACAATACTAAAGTCATGAAAAGAGCCAGGTTGGTGCAACCTTGAAGCAAAAATTCTAATAGGGGAGGGGTAAATATTTAAAAAGGTTTTAAGAGCAATTATGGCTGACTAGGCACCTTAGGCTATGCTATTCACTTTGAACATAAGGGTGATGCCTTGACCGGGATGCCTTGACTTTTAGAAATATGTTTCATAATAAAAGTAGACTTTCGAAACCTGTGTTATGCATCTAAGAACTGCACGGTTGCATATCACGGCCCACCATACTAAACACTACGTTAAGATATAATTAGTGTTTAAAATATTGCATTTCCCTCAATGTGCTTAATATTTGTTTATGTCTTATCACAGGATTTTCCTGTCCAGGTGTCATGTTTCCATTGGTTTAGTTTGGTCATGTGTTCATTGTGTTCAGGTGAGTCTTGTTTAGTTGATTATTTCCCCCTATTTTGTTACGTATTTATATCCCTTGTGTTTCTGTCTGTCTTTGTCTTGCTTTGTCGCATGTCATGGTTGATATGTATGTCAAGTTCTAATTTAGATTCATGTTTATGTCATGTCACGCCATGTCAGGTCAAGTTCTGTTAGCTTAGTTTTATGTTCTTGTTTGTTCATGTTCATTTGTTGTTTCTTTAATAAAAATACTGAGTTCCAAACCTCATGATACCTTATGTGACAAAACCAATGTTGTTAAATAATTAAAATAATGATTAACATCTTATGCTATTAGCTCGGGAATGTAATCAGCTCTATTTTGTGTTTTTGCTAATGAGATGATAAACTCAACCCTGTTACTTGTTTAGGAATAGCATAGCACATGGAACCCTGTAATAATTGTCACACATTTTTTTCTTTGATTCAATGCTGAAAACCGTTTTAAGCTGTGTAAATTACTGCGATCATCTTGCTAATAAACACTACTCCTTGTGCTTGTCTGCTTGTCAGATCGCGTCATCTCTGTTTTTATTCCCCTCCTTTAACGACGGAACAGTAAGTCCTTGTGGAGTCCTGTTGGTGTTGATTATTAACCTTCCTGTGAACCGTCAATTAATCCCCTTAAGCAGGGCGCTGAGGCGGAGTGAAACACTGAGCTTCTCGTCCTTGTTGATATTCTGCTCTGAGGAGATTGTGTACTGAGACTTAATTTGTTACATATGTTATGTTCTTCATGCAATCTTGGCACGTGTTCAAGCCCACTCTTCTGGGATTCCCGATCTGTGCTCGGGGGCTGATTCCTCCTCTCCCAGGAGAGTGGTGCAGGAGCACAGGGATGGAGGGAGGGAATTACGAAATTAAAATGATTTACTGCTCCGAAGGATTAACAGGTCAACCGTGCCTGCGTTTCTGCGCTTCCACAATACGGCAACTCAGATAAATAATCTAAACTGTCAAAGCCAGGTTATTTTTCTGTGCACTTTTGGAGAGATATTAAAATTTGGTCTGGAAAGTGATTTAAAAAAGCACTCGTGGTAAGAACAGAAAAGGAGAGCAAGAGAGGAAAAAGAGGACACAGACACAGCCGAGCTACAAAGATTTTCTCCACGAACCGTTTCTTCAGGTGCAGACTGGGTCAAGCAATATGCTGTCTTACTCTCGATGCTGTTAAATAAAGAGGCCAGAAAAATGCAGCAGAGACTTGTAGAGATTCCGGTTTTCATGTGTGAAAGATCTGCACTGGTCCTGTCGCATTTCTTCACCTTCTTCATATACAGTTTATCCGCATGAAAGTTTTTAAATATTAATGAGCCTCTAACGTCATGCTGCTGCACACATTAGATTTATTTACCTTCAGGTGTGTGTTCTGTTGCTGATGTTAACCTAGTTTAAGGTGATGCCAGATTAGACCTGGCTAAGAATCCTTTTACAGTAATCATTATTATCATCATCTTCATCTTCATCTTCATCATCATTATCATCGCCTATCATAATTCCAAAAAAACAAAATGGCTTCCTGTTCACTGTATATTCCTGCATTTTAATGAGTGGATAAGTAAAAGTATTTGATCCCTTATCAGTTAGCAAGCTTTCTGGCTCCCAGGTGTCTTATAGACAGGTAACGATCTGAGATTAGGAGCTCTCTCTTAAAAGGACTCTCTTAAAGGGGAATGCTTCTAATCTCAACTCGATACCTGAATAAAACACCTGTTCACAGAAGCAATTAGATCACAAACTCTCCACCTTGAACAAGACCATAGAGCTGTCCAGGGATGTCAAGGACAAGATTGTAGACCTACACAAGGCTGGAATGGGCTACAAGACCATCGCCAAGAGGCTTGATGAGAAGGTGAAACAGGTACACACAACCTTAACCTTGCTCTGAAGCTTTATGCAAGATCTTACCTAATGGAGTTTCAGTGATCAATGATCAACAAAGGAGTGGCTCAAGAAAAAGCACATTAAGGTCCTGGAAAGGGCTATCCAATCTCCAGACCTTAATCACATAGAAAATCTGTGGAGGTTCAAGTTGTCAAATGTCAGCCTTGAAACCTTAATGACTTGGAGAGGATCTGCAAAGAGGCATAGGAAAAATTCCCTCCTGAGATGTGTGCAAACTACAAGAAACGTCTGACCTCTTATGTGTGATAGACGACCAGGGTTTGACTAACAATTGCTATGTCATGTTTTGCGAAGGAGTCAAATACTTATTTTATTGATTAAAATGCAGAAAAAAATAACTTTTTTAGTGCATTTTTTGTATGGATAGATAGATAGATAGATAGATAGACAGATAGATAGATAGATAGATAGATAGATAGATAGACAGATAGATAGACAGACAGATGTTTTATAAAGTCCTTTTATACTAACGTTATGCAGATTATTAATTGCGAATTTTGTTTAACTTGTGTCATGTGATTTAGGAACTTAATGCAAGTAAAATGTTATTCTTTTATGATTCATAAATATTTAATAAAATAGTTAAATATTATATGATTTTTAAAATAATATTCTATTCCTTTTTAAAATAATACTTCTGACACAAGTACAAATGAATAACTTTAATGGAAAATCTTTGCCTGTTCACCGTGCAGACTGCTGTGGGAAATAATTGGCTCTTTGTAGTGTGCTATATCGAACAGGGAGATTTAGATTAAACATTAATAAATAATACTGAAACATTATTAATCTGATTTCAACTCTTCCACTATTTCCGCCCCCATGACCCCTTTCCTCCAGCCTTAATTACACTGTATATGCATATTTTGAACCAGAAGTGCTGTACATTTCTCAGACATGTCCTGGTCCGACCTTGTCTTTCTTCCTTTGTCTTTTGTCCCTCTCTTTGTCTCAGACCAAACGAAGCAGTCAAACACATCAGTGTCCGACCTGTCGTCTCTGGTCGAGGTTCAATCCCATCCTCTCTCTGCACACCGAGTTGTTTGACACCTTCTGTTTGGCTCTGATTGATCGATTGCTTTTACCAGCAATCAAAATAAGAGGAGACGGTTATGTGACCTGTCTCTAACTCAGCAGGAACACAACAGCACAGCATGTGTGTGTGTGTGTGTGATCTGTGCTCAGAGACTGAAGCCTCCCATGAGATTCAGCTAAGCGACAACGCTGCAATGAGGCTCCTGATGAGCGGCGGGTCTAAAAATGGAATGTGGTGTTCCCATCAGAGTGAGTGATCCTCTACTGGGAATTGGTTTGGGTCTGGACCCTGCTGCACTGCTCGTCAGAGAGAGAGAGAGAGAGAGAGAGAGAGAGAGAGAAAAATTATATGTATAAAAGTTAGGTCTTTTTTCCCACACTTTTGAAATGATCTCATCTCATTAAGTAGCCATGTCAGATATTTCATTTTAAAGGCTGAAATTTGCTTCACTTTCCACCACTTATCATCTGTCGCGTTATCTGAAACGATCCTGAGCGCCTCGTGAGCACGGCTGAGGGCAGCTGGAAACGATCAGGGGGAAATGTTTCACTTTAATTTATCCTGACTGCCCATTACGGTGTCTGTTTAAAACGTTTAATGTATGAATTTTAATTTCAGCAGCTGGATATAAAAAAAAAAAAAAACCTCACCATCATGAGCAATAAGACGAGCTGGAGGTGAGAAGCGAGCCATGCTGAGTTGAGCCTCTTATTAAACATGATATCGCTGACCTTTGCATGTGCTTAGACATTTCCTAAGGTGAAAGAAAAGAAAGCTCGGAAGTACGGGAGACGTGTGTGTGTGTGTGAGACACCAACACTAGGGATTTTTGCTTTCTGAAAAAGACTGAGTGATGTAGCTTCAGATGAATTAATGAATGTGTTATAAAGCAGCAGATAAATCTGGAGAAACACAGTGAGAATAATGGAACTCTCTTCTAAATCATGGCGCGCTAATGGGTGTTGTCAACCACAGTTTGTAAATGGAGCCGAAAAAAAGATCTATAGGCTATTAAATTGGCGAGCGACGAGGACAGCGTGTTTTGTGTTACAGGTATGAAGCCTATTTTCCGCCACATATTATAATGAAACACTGTGGAAAACTTTTTGTCATATAGGCCAGATTTGAGGGGCCCTTGAATACACCAATCTGGGAGCATACGTGGGTAGAAGATAGTTTTTTTTGTTATTCTGATTTTTTTTTCTTTTTCCCGAAACATCCGGTAAGAGGTCTAGCTAACTTTTCTATCAGTGTATAAGCATAAGTCTTGTGAAATAACTGATTTTTACATCATCCAATTCTTTCTGTTGAATTGAATAGAAAATAATTCTGCTCTTGAGTTAAAGAACCTCTGAATTTCACACAAGTGTGATAAGATCCGATCTCCAGTAAGCCCTTTATCCTGGACAGGATCGTGGGTCTGGAACCTTAACTGAAAAGGTTAAGCATGTGGCGGCCATACAACTTAAATCCCCTCTTCCCTTCAAATTACTAGAGGTATTTGGAGAAAACCGAAAATTGTTGAAAACAAAAAACCTTCACTCAGACAGAAACCTGAATTCCAGGAACGTGGAGCTGTGAGGCTTTAATTATTTATTAATGTTGTGTTGTAGTCACAGAAATAATTTATCAAACAATCTACTAGCAACACTCTCTAGCATGAATAAAAGTCAACTCAGCGGCAGCTTTATTGTAAGTAGCAAATCTTTATCATTTGACAACTGGCTTTTTGTTGAGTTTTGATCTCTTCACCCTTAAGAAAAGAGAGAATGAAACGAATAACACAGTAAAACCTGGTCTGCGGGATGCATGTTAATGACAGTCTCCAAAGCCTGGGTTAAATCCTTTATTTCATGCTGTGATTTGCATTCTCTGAGTTCACCAATGTGGTTTTAAATTAGATTGGGGAAATGGAACTGGCAACGCTGTCATTTAAGTACAGAAGGGCTGCGACCCATCTAAGACTACGGGGACCGAGCACGATTTAATAAAGGCTTCTACTGAGACTAAAGTCGTGATATTTGGAGCAGAGCCCTCGTGCCAGAAGCTGGCTTTATGAACTTTTTTGACCTCATGTGACTGTCCAAGGTATTGTTTTAGGTGCCTTTGGGCCATCACAGGTGTTTGAGAGTCATTTCAGTTTACCAGTTAGAGTATCAGGCTGAGGTAACATACAGATAAAGTATGTTTTGTGGTAACTAGCAGATTTAAACTATTTTAAAAAATCTGTTAGAATAACTTGCTGCTGAATACTGGAATCTGATTATCACTGACATCTTCTCACTATCACTACTTGAAGCTGTTTTCATTGGAAGATCCGGGTTCGATTCCCAGTGCCACCAAGTTATCATTGCTGGGCCCCTATACAAGACCCTTAACCCTCAATCGCTCAGTTGTATAAATGTAATAAATGAAAGTCACTCTGGATAAGGGCGTCTACCGAATGCTACAAGTGTAAATGTAAATAAGAAGCTGAGCCTTCTAAGCCTGAACACCTCTGCAACTGGATCCTGGACTTTCTGAATAAAAGACCTCAGTCAGTCCGAATAGGAAGCAGCATCTTCAGCACGATCACACTGAGCATTGGGGCCCCACAGGGCTGTGTGCTCAGCTCACAGCTATTTAAACTGCTGACTTATGACTGTGTAGCATTGCACAGCTCAAATCACATCGTCAAGTTCGCGGATTACACGACCGTGGTGGGTCTCATCAGCAAAAACGACAGGTCAGCATACAGAGAGGAGGTGCAACAGCTAACAACCTGGTGTAGAGCCAACGTGTCTCTAAACATCGACAAGACTATGTAGATGGTTGTTGACTTTAGGAGAGCAAAGAGCACCACTCTTCGCTGTACATCGATGGCACCAAATTCCTTGGTGTTCACCTGGCGGAAAACCTCACCTGGTCACTCCATCAGCAAAAAAGACCAGCAGTGCCTCTACTTCCTGAAAACGTCAATCGTCCACCTCCAAACCTGACCATGTTCTACAGAGGGACCATAGAGAGCATATTAAGCAGCTGCATCACTGCCTGGTTTGGGAAACCGCTTCGGATTTACAGGACCCTGCAGAAGATAGTGATCATCAGAGTCTCTCTTTCCTCCATGGCAGATATTTACACCATGCGCAGCATCCGCAAAGCGAAGGGCATTGTGGACGACCCCACACACCCCTCACACCTACTCTTCACACTTCTGCCATCTGGAAAAAGGTACCGTAACTGACTAAAAACTACTCTAACTCTCACACACACACACACACACACACACACACACACACACATACTCAATACAATTGATGTTTACAGCAACACGTAAACACTAAAATACATTGTTAAGCACAGTCACTTTAAATGGAATTTGCACATTAACCTTGGTTTTTTACTTGCACATTTCTATTTGTACCTTCTATCTGCACATTTTTATAATCTGGTTAGCGCTGTTTAATTAAATGTTCCATGCAGCGTCCTGTTTTTGTATTGTATAGTCTGGTTTGAATTTTTTAAATACTTCATGTATTTATTGCATTTACTTATTTAGGTTAGTTCTGTTTGCTAGTTCGAGTGTCAATAGTCATGTCTTATAAACTAGAGATTTCAATTTGCCCTGACGACTCAGTTACGGGCGACAAGCCACAAGTTTTATACCCTCGCTTTGTGTCCTGCTGTAAACACTCAGAAATGAGATGACAATAAAAATCGATTTGACCTGAAGACCAGGTGGATATAATAAAGTCTGGGTGATCTCAGTGGTCCTGTAAGTCTGACGGCCAGGCCTAATTCCCCAGGACTGTGAGTTAAACAGGCTCCTAGTGCCCTCTGGTTAATGGACTCTAAACCACTGGGCTGCTTTCATCGCCTTGTAGACCTTTCTATTTAGGTGTTTTATTTGTCTCCCACTTCATCAGTTTACGCCAAGTTATAATAAAATAATCAGTCACTGATGCCAAAGTGAGTCAGGACTGAATATCCCTCAGAGGAAAAATAATCAGTTCTCTTTTTTCCCTTAGAATGATGATAATAATGCAGATTTATAAATAATGCATAGATTATATATTTTATTACATAGAATTTATTCATCACATGATTATTGGTTTTCTTGGGGTTGGACAGGATTAAGAACGAGTTCATCAGGGGGACGGCTCATGTTAGATGCTTTGAGGAAAAAGTCAGGGAAGCCAAATTGAGGTGGTTTGGACATGTACAGAGGAGGGATAGTGAATATATTGGTAGGAGGCGGTTAGAAATGAAGCTACCAGGCAGAAGGCAAAAAAGAAGACCAAAAAGTAGGTATAGGGAAGCGATAAACAACAACATGAAGTAAGTGGGCGTGGGTGAAGAGGATGTAAAGAATAGGATTAGGTGGAGATAGATGAAGACGCTTAAACAAGAAGAAGAAGAAGATAAATAATAAATTCCATGTTTATGTTCTCAGTGACCACAGAAATGCTAGGTGCAAATACCTTGTCGTTAAAATATTAACATAACATTTCTGAGAGGAATTATTATTATTGCCGAGGTAAAAGTTGATGTTCTCGTTAAATCTTTAACATTTTTATCAATGCTACTCCTTTCCATTCCACACAGAAAACAAATAAAAGACCTGTTAACCAGCTAACTCGCCAACCCTGTCAGTTAGTTAATACTTGAAGTTTATGATTTCTGGTTGCCTAGCAATATAATTCTTAGAATCGCTCATGCTGTTAAAGTACGTTATGTTTGCCTTTACATGCTTTTATAATGTGTAGTACGTGATCAATGATCTGTGATGTGATTCTGTCTAATAAATCATCTTGTTTGTTTTCTTGTTTTTATTTATTCATATTTTTATGACTAATGAGGCCCGAAAGCAGCACTAAATCTTTTCATTCATGCTTATCAGTGTGTCATGGCCAGGGTCCACAGCAGGGGTTTGAAACCCAGGCAGGCAGTAATCAAAGGCAGAGCCATTATCATAAATCAAAGTACAGGGAAAGGTTCGAAAGCAGAAAATTATATACACAAGATGTGGAGAGTAGGAAGAAAAGAAAACGAAGACAGTAGACGGTAATAATGATTAACTGGAAAATAGCGAGACAGGGAATGACATACTATACAAAAGGTCTTTGTTGTGGTATTCTAATTATGATTATTATTAGTGTGTTGGGCATTATTATTGAAATAAATGTAGTTTAATTATTTTATTCAGTTTAAATCAGGGGTGTAAAGCATTTTTTGGCAACAGGCCATGTTGCATTTAGCCTATTGAACATTTATTTCAACAAGTTGATAGAACATCTGGATTCTCGACTCCTTATACAGAATATTTTACTGATATTTGAACTACAAAACATAAAAGCAGGACCTGGAACTGTTGACGAGTAGCCCAACCTTTCAGCCTCAGAGTTAAGTGCTTAATCAGTTTAGGGAGGCGGGAAAACATAGTTCTCAGTGTAAACGGTGTGTTTGGAACATTGCTAGCAGCCGTGTAGCTCTTTGATTAGGATTCTTGATATGAATTTGCAACCTACAAAGCCATACACACGTAGCATAGGAACACATGTTTAACTCTTATGGCTAAGGTGCGATAAATATCCCAGAGTTTTGTTGGATGTTTTGTCAGAAGCATACAGTAAATATATAAAATCCAGCAGCGAGATCTATATTCGGACACTGGATTTTTAAAATCAAGTGCTGTAAAAAATAAATGATGCTGTGCGAGTTGATGATCTTTTTCTTTTTTTTTTTGTAGTTGTTGTTCTCTGAAGGCTGATTGCAATTATCTGCTCCTTGTTGCTAATTGTTATTGTGTCAGAAAGAACAAGGGGATTCAAATCCAACACAGGGATTATAGGGAATGAGGCAATTACGGCTGTTTCATTTCAAACTCAATATCCGTCAGAGTGAAAGTGTGGAGGTGATCACGGCTAAAAACACTAGAATGGATCATTCCTGTTAAGGGAACCTTTAAGAAACAGTGCTTTTTTAAATTACCCAAATCGATTCTGAGGTGGTTAAAAGGATTGGAATTTCTATTATGGACTAAACAAATTAAACAATTTGTTGGTGGGATTTTCTTGGTTTGCTTTCAATCCAAAAACCAGGATTGCTAGCAGCCCTATTTTTTGCTATTCAAGGAACATAGTCATTAACAGGGTTGTGTGATGAAACAGGAAACCTGTTTACACTGAAAGATCCAAGAAGATTCAAAAGAATATAAGAAAAAAATACATCCATGTTACAAATGTCTCATCATTGGGATCATTGGGGTGTAGCTGTAAAGTCATCCTACCAGTGATAACTACCTTAATGTCATTCATTATATACAATTCTTTATTTTCGTTACTGTATGTCAGATTCTTTTTTATTATAGCAGCTATAAACATCCATTCGGTTACAAGTCCCAACTTGTCACATTTATAGTATAATTGAATAGTTTTCTGTCATAAAGATTAGGGTCACATGACAAGCAGCATTTACAGTTACATGAAAATACAAACTTAATATTAACTGTAGCTATAAATGTATAAACATTTTTTACCTAATGAAAAAATGTCATATTTTGCCAGTTGCTGTGGTATTTAAAAAATGTAAATATTTGTGTTCATCATGTGTTGGTACCCGATTCGTTAAACAGGTTTATAAAGGAAATGCTGGTATGTCATCACAGCCTCTTATCAGTCCAGCTCAGAGCTACATTTCATGATAAAACGGATCCCCTGACATAAAGTGAACCCTCTGTCCGTCAGCAAATCTTTCTTGCAGCCGTTTCCTCGCGGTAACGAGGCGAGCCGTGGAGCGATGGCAATCTAACAGAGTGTGATTTAATAAGAAATAATTGAATTATGTGGGGGCAAAATCCTCGCAGCGGGAGACGAACGCAGGTGAGACATCTCAGCGGCTGACTGATGACGTGAGCCTTTCAGGCTTGTGTGTGTCTGCTGCTTCTGACAGATGCACCTTGTTTCGCTGGTGCAGATAGAAGCAGGCGAATTCAGGCATAAAAGAATTTACTGATGTTTCCTGGTGCTTTGATGAACCATGTAAAGGCCAGGCTTGGAGGAGTTCACATCATCTCAAGATCAGCTCGGCTTCTTCTGAAGCAGATTTTATTTCATATTTTAGAAGTAGAAATCCTGCTAGAAAGGTTCAGGGCATCTGGTTGAGAGTAAAGCTGCGTTTCACTTGCGTGGAGTTACACACTATTTTGTTGTGAAGTAGAAATAATGTGGGTAGTGTGTTGACAGTGGAAACTCCAAGATGTAGAGGAAGGAGAAGATAAAGAAGTGATCTTCAACTGCCGGTATGCTTTTTATGCTTCCAGCGTTGCCTATAAAGTGGAAAAGAATTTGAGAAATTATTTTCTGTTTTCAGCATACTGGCACATAGTGAAACCCTATAGGGCACTTCATTGCACACTTTTGCACCCTTAAGGGCACTTCTTCATGCATCCTTGTGTGCTGCAGTGAGCTAACCTACATTCTCCTACACATAGTTGCATCCTACAGGGCATTCCATCATTATTTTCTTTTCTTAGGCAGTCATTAGGACAATTCATTACATTGATTCCACTGTAAGGACCCCCTAGAAGGCATTTTATCCTGTTTTAACTCTTGTAGGGGCATCCTATGAGGAATTTCATTAAATTTCTCCTACAGAGGATAACCCTATACGGCACTGTAATATGTTTTAGAAAGGTACCCTAGAGGGCACTTCAGTATGTTTTATTGCACGTTGTAAAATAATTCATTGTGTTTTACCACACATAGTGGCACAATCGAGGGCATTTGAAAAGGTTTTCTGGCACATAAAGGCACATTAACATTCCCTCATACTCTTGTACATAGTTGCAACTTAGAAGGCATTTCATTACCTTTTCCTACCTGAAGAGAGGTCACATTGATTTTGCTGTTTACTGTTTTATGTGCTGTAGGGGTACCTCAGAGGGCAATTTGTCCCTATAATCCTATAGAACACTTTATGATGGACATCCTTCCCACCATTTGATGGCCACCCTTTAGAGCACTTTAATGTGTTTTATTTCATGTCCTAATTGTGTTCAGTTACATATGTTAATACCCTATAGGGCACGTGATCATGTTTACTAGTACAGGAAAGTCTTCATATTCTTTTGTACATATTAGCAACCTAAGGGACATTTCTTTGCCTTTTCTCATCTAAATGGCAGCTATTATGGGCACTTTATTACATTTATTTCAACTTTAAGTACAGCCTAGAGGGAAAATAATCTTGCTTTATCTGCTGTAGGGACACGTTGCAGGACTACTTTTTAAAAATTATTTTAGTGTTAAAGCACCATAAGGAGACTCTTCGATATGCTTTATTGCACATTGTAAGATGCTATAGGTCACGTCAACACCTTTATTAGAAGACCACTGTCTAGAATGTGTTTTATCCTAAGGGGCAGTTAATAAAATTTTCTTTATAGGAAGAACTATTGTACTATTGAGGGTAAATCTTTTTTACTATTTTAGTTTATAATAATTCAAAATTTTGTGGTTTTATTGGCTTTTTTGCTTCTCTTTAGCTTAAATCTCCAGACGATGATGCTGTTTTTTTCCAAAGTCATTTTGCACTATATCACACGTCCATTAAACAAGCTCGATACAAAAGGCACGTGGCGATTTGACCTGTTGGGAAACTCGACTCTATTCCCAGGCTGTGATGAAGGCCCACCCCTAAGGCTCTGTTCATTATGATTAGTCCTTTCCTGTTCATTTGTCTGCCACCAGCTCTCTGCTAGCGCCTTAGCCAGCGGCAAGAGATTTAATACACGCCATTTTCAATGAAGCCGTCTTCCTGAACAGAATCAGAAATGTAATCAGGAGCTCGTACAAACAGATATCGAGGGACATCTTCTAATGCGCCTGTGAGACAAACAGCGTGTGAACAAAGCGTAGGTGTTGATGTACGGTTGTTTGTCTCTTCCTGCTGTCACAGATGTGTATCTTTAATTACGTGGACAATGACACAGTAGAATCTGCTTCGTCCCACCAAGAGCAGCAGAATAATTATGGCATTAAGTCTAAAGCCTTGCTGAGAATATTTCAGCTTGCACACAATCTACGCAGGAAAAGTCGCAAGCTTTTATAAACACCTGCCTCGCAATCTGCCTTTGTGTTCTAAACAGTTATTGGTATTCTGTACACCACACATACACACACACACACACACAAACATATACGCTCGAGAGCATTGCCATCTTCTACCACACATCAATTTGATCATGATGAAAAAAAGGAGCAATCGTATACCCTTAACATCTTCCGGCTTTCACATTAAAGCCGCTCTTATTAGAGCAGCTGAAGGTGAAAATGGAGTTTACATTTAATGGATCTGTGTGTGCGTGTGTGTGCGCATGTGTGTGAGTGTGTGTGTGTGTGTCTGTTTAATTTATTGTCAGTGGTTTATAGCCTTCAAACTTGCTGCTTGTAATATTACACTGAACTGTGAAGTTTATTTCCTTTTAATACTATCTATCTATCTATCTATCTATCTATCTATCTATCTATCTATCTATCTATCTAAAGTATTTATCTGTCTGTCTGTATCTACCTATCTGTCTGTCTATTTATCTATCTATCTATTTATCTATCTATTTATCTACAATATTCTATCTATCTGTGTATCTTAATCTATTGAGTTTGGTGGTTTTAAGTATATTAATTTCTGCGGTTGCCTTTAAAATCATTAATAGATGATGACTGATCTGTGATTGGTAATCAGTGTCTAGTGATAAGTGCGCAAAACGTAATCATCCAGTGATTGGTGATTTAATATTATTTTTTAGTAATTGATTAATCATTACTGATATATGATTAGTCATTAGTAATTAGTGATCAGTTATCATTTATTAGTTATTGGTCATTAGAAATTGATGGTGATTTGATTAATTAGTTATTATTTATATTATTATTCATATTATCTATGATTAGTAGTAAACAGTGATTACTTATGCATTACAAGATGATGATTAGACAGTAGTGATCAGGGGTTGGTGTTAATTGATTGGCTATTAAAGATTAGTCAAACTATCAGATTGTGGGTTCGATTCCCAGTATCATTAAATTGCGACCGCAGGGTTAATTCCCTGTTAACCCCTAATTGCTTGGTTTACATTACTAAAAATGTAATAAGGAGTGATTAGTGATAAGTCACTTTATTAGCTATAACAGAGAAATGTACAGACAAAAAAACACACTCACTCTCACTCCTACGGGCAATTTACAATTACTAATCAATCGAAGTAAACACACTCAAGCACGGGGAGAACACGCAAGCTCCACACAGAAAGCCCCCTGCAGGGAATACGAGCCTGGGACCTTGTTACTGCGAGGCAACAGTGCTAAAAACTAAGCCACTAAACTGCCTTTTAAGTGATCAGTGATAAATCATTAGCAGTTAATGAATAATACAGTAAGTAATGAGAAGTTGTTAGTAATAAGTAAGCATTGATTAGCCAGTTATTTGTCATTAGTGAGCAGTCAGTTCTACACAGTCCTGAGAAAATATCTTAGTCTTAATAAAATATCTCAATACTTTTGTCAAGGCTTTGCAGTGCTGAAGGTTTTAGCACCCCTCCATTGCTGCATGACCCCATCATCCAAAACCTACGCCACAAAAAAAAGCAAAAAGCTGGCTGGTAGATTGTATGTGTATGTGCGTGAGTTATCGTGAGTGCTGATGAGACTGTGAGATTCAGTGTGAGGATGCGAGAGGAACCCTCAGGCTTTAGCCTTTTGTTGAATCTCTTCTCATGCGTTGGCCGTGTTTGTTTGGCCTTACACTAATCCTGTCTTGTTTCTTTTCATCGCGCCCTTTCCTCCTCTCAAAGAGGATTTCCATGCTCTAATTAGGTGCATCACAATAATTCACGAATCCCTTACCGCATCCCTCTATACTTTCAGGGCGGCCAGGCCATTGTAGCGCTGACAGCATTAGTGTGCTAACTCCGACCATTCAGGGTGGTGTGGCGTCTCCATATTGACTGTATCAAATTTAATCCCATGCTCCTTTGTTCGTGTTGACCCCGAGTACATGTCAGAGGCGGTTGAAAGGGCTTGTTCGCTTTGAAACTCTATCCCAAAAATTTTCTCAGTCCTGCCGGTGGCTGAGCGTGGATATGATTGGCCCAAGAGCAGCTGCTTCACAGGAGGGGAAAAGAAAAGACCAGGATTTGTTCAGATACGTGCGAGCATGATGAGAGTGCGACAACAGGAATAAAGGCAGGACTGGATCTGAGTGTGCATAGAGGCAAGACAGGGCCTCCTCGCTTTCAGGGAGATCGCTCAGGCGTGTACACACACACACACACACACACATCCTACATGAACAGAGCCATACAAAAGCAGGCATCTGAAAAATCCAAGTCTGTAGTCTAACTAATAAAGAGATTTTGTGTGTGTGTGTGTGTGTATGTGAGTGTTTCATGATTTTATATTATGTTCATAGGTTATAACTTTAGAATTTTTGTTTTATATTTTTTAAACAGATGAAGGAGGGAAAAAATTATTTGGGGACTAAAAAAAGGCCTCAAAAGTTCTAAAAATTTGGGGAGATTTTTTTTGGGTGCCCTCAAGGAAAATTTAATTTCTTTTCTTGTGGACCAAACCTGTGCCACATGATTTTATAAAGTTCTTTTTATTCTTTCTCTCTCTTTTTTTTTTTTCTAAATCAAAACTCACCAAGAATAAAAAGTTGTCCAAATGATTATCAAGACGTGTGGGTCTGTGTGTAAATATTTTTAATACTTTTATGTTTTTTTTGTTTGTTTTTTACATAAAAGCTTTATTTTCTTTGTGGATGCCAGAAAAATATCTTGTTTTTGGTACTGAGGGAGTAAAACTCTTTTAAAGGAGACGGAGTGGGATGCATAATGCAGAAGATGGCTTTTTTTAGAAATGGGAGAATAATCCAAGTAGTCTAATAAGCAGGCAAATTTCAGTACACAATAATCCAGGAAAAGGCAAACAAATCCAAATCGCTAGGCAGAAAGACGAGGTCAGAAACAGGCATAAATAAAACCATGAATATGAAATAACAAAGAATATAACGCTTAGCAAGTCGCTAAAGCAAACAATACTTTGCAACATGGTTAGCAACATGGCTCGCTTATATATGTTGAATGCAGGAAGTGACACCGGTGACGGCACCCTCTGGCGGTTGGGAGTTAGAGTCCTTACACCTCTTAAGGACATTAGATGAAATTAATGTTTCGGGTTAAGAATAAAAACATTTTAAGGTCCTCATTTAAGGTCCTATTTTTGGTTTTAAAATCAAAAAGGTACCAAAAAGAAGAGTAAGTAACTTTGTGTGTGCGTAAGGATGTGTGTGGCGCGGCAACTCAAAGCTCTTGCACCGTTGACATTTGCTCTCTTCACTGTGCACCCGGTGACAGTTCATCTTCAGAAAAGATTAGGCCTTTGAAAAAAAACGAAAAAGAAAGCTTTAAATGAACTAACAGTGCAGCGGCTCGTTTTTGTTCTCCGGTTTTTCAACTTGAGGAGAAAAAAATAGGAGATTGATGCAATTTCCTGTCTTCGGAGAGTCGAATGTATCGAGGCTCTCCAATTTATTGTGTGGTGTCTGTCATGGCGCTCATTTCTGCAAAGCTGACGAGGAAAGTGAGAATTCTTTTTCCTCCCTGAGCAGCAAACAGCACGAGAAAATGAATCTTTATAATTATAAAGTTTAATAAATGCGTTCTGAGGGGACCGCTTGCCTCGGTGTGTCCTTTGGGCAGAGGCTCGGTTCTGCTTGACAGCCGCTCATGTGCAAATAAACACATCTTTTAAATATCTTCACACTTATTACTTTGTGCCACCTTAGGTGTTTGCTGCTTTTGAAGCATGACGAGATAAAAAAAAAAAAAAAAAGCTATTTTAGTTCTCCGTGAGAAAAAAATATTTGTAAACGAGATTATCATCGTTTGGTCAGGCTCTTGCTAATCAGACTGGCAGCTACGTTTTAGTGAAACTCTTAGAAATCACCTGTTAAACTGTTCCATAGATTCTGACGCACACAGTCGTCTAAAATGTCTTGTGTCAATCCATTCTTTCTTCATTGGCCCTAAGAGACCCAAACACTGTTCCAGCATGACAATATCCCTGTGCACAAAACCCGATTGGTGTGAAAGAACTCGAGTGTCCTGCACAGAATTTTGACTCTGACTCAACTGGAATAAATTAGAACACTGAGTGAACCCCAGACCTTTTCAGTGTCTGTTCTCACTAATACTATTGTGACTCAGTGAACACATCACCACCAATAGTGGAAGAACTTAGTGTCCAGAAGTGTGGAGGTTATTTAAGAAGGAATAGCGACAAAAAAATGATGATCAATAAATTCTGACAGGATGGGCAAGTGTCCGAATACTTTTGGTCATACAGTGTGCATATGATGTTTTATACACTTTTATCAAAGGATCATGTAGAGTATAAAAACTAGCTACGGAGCCACAAATCCACCGATTAGTGTAAATGATTTCTGGAATAAAGCACAGACATTGAAGACTTCTTCCATTTGCAAAAGGAAAAAAAAGAAAAGTTTTTTTTCTGATAAATCTTTAGAATTTTGACAAACTGAAAATGAGTTTGTGTAAAAAAAAAAAAATTGACATCGGTTGTTGGTTCAGCTGACATTTCGATGTCCTGATGGATTTTTCTAAGACAAGCTCATGGAAAATAAACAAATTCCTGATGTCTCTGGGTGATTACCTGTTTATAGATACCAAAATGATGGTCCGGTGAGGCGTAAAGCGGCGCTATCTGGCCGCCAGCTTGCCGTGAACACTAATATGTGAGTGACATGGAGAAGAGAAGGTCTCAGCATGGCCTCTGTGGAAATCACAGCACTACAAAAGCAGTATTATCTCAGCGTCTGCTCGGGGGCTTGGGTTGCCATGGCGACCAAGTGGTGTGTTTGGGTGGGTGGGTTGGTTTGTTTCATGACGCTCACTCGGCTTAGAATCTAGATCAGATTTGAATTAAACTTTGTCTTTTCCCAGCATGCGGTGCACATAAATCAAATCTGTATCCAACTTTATAATTATTAGCGCTCTTTAAAATTCTCTTTCTCTCAAAAAAAAGAAAAACTAAGTGCCAAAATTATTGGATGGCTTAAAGGTGGTTAAAAAGTAATCATATATTTTTTAAATGCCCATTGTCTCTATTTATTAATTAGTCAGTCTGTCTATTAACTAATTCTTTTATCCTTACGTCCTCAAATACCTCCAGCAACCTGTCCATCCATCTTGCTATTGATATTTTCTTCCATCTGTTCATTTATTCATTCATTTATCCTCTATACCTGCTCATACCCATGAATTTGGGTTCACAGGGATCTGCTGGAATCTATCCCAGCCGTCTCTGAAAGGCGGCTGGAGGACACCCTGGACAGAGGGGGACACCATGGACAGGTCCTATCCGTTCATTATATTTCAAATATGTATTTATAAACCAATCCAATTTCTTGTCTACCTATCTGTCCATTACCCCATCCGTTTATCGGTCAATCCAGTTTAACAACAGACATTGTCTTAAAGCAGCTTTACACTGAAAGCAGTAACGGTGAGAAAGTGTAAGTTTGTCCCTAATGAGCAAGTTGGAGGCGACTGTGGAAAGAAAAACTCCCTGAGGTAAAGTAGGAAGAAACTTTAAGAGAAACCAAACTCAATAGGGAACCCATCCTCATCTGCGTGACACTGCATGTTATCCATCCATCCATCCATCCATCCATCTATCTATCTATCTATCTATCTATCTATCTATCTATCTATCTATCTATCTATCTATCTATCTACATAGATTTATCTGTTCATTAGTCCATCCAAACATTCATTTATTTAACTATCTATCCATCAATCTGTTTAACATCAGACAACATCCAGCTATCAATTCACCTACAGTATCTGTCTTTTCATCCTGTCCATTCTTCAAGCTCCCAAGCCCCTAATCCAGCCATCCGTCTATTCAAATGTCCATCAATTCATCACGTATCCATCATTTACCTTTCATTATCACTATACAATCGTCCTCCTGTCGTCATTCTTTTTTTTTTTATTTCCTCATGCCCATGGGACTCGTCAGCTGTCTTTGATTGTAAGAGCACTCCATAAGCACATCATGTTTCTTATGCCACAAAAAGAAAATTTTGTACCAAAATTCCAATCTAAAAATCTAATGTACCACCAACTGAATCTTGTATGAGGATTCTGCTCTCTGCATAATACATATTTCACCAAACTGAAGGCTTCACTCCCGCTTTCTGTTTTTATTTTACTCAGCATGTTCCTCCAGTCTCCTTTTAGCTCTGGGCATTTACTAACTTTACGGTTTCATAAAATTCATTTTCATGGTCACTAATGCTGGTGGTTGATCACTGTTGCTTTCACCCTGCATGAATATTTGGAGAAACCCTCAGTTGCTGCTGTGTTCACATTGCATGATGGACTGACGACAGAAGGTTAAGAATCGCAGACAACTCTGCTTTGTCCACAAACTACCTTTCACAACCAAATGCACACGCAAAGTGATGGGTTCTCGCGTGAGACTGGAAATATTATTAAAATGGTAATGCGCAAGGAGTTCGTGATACGAATGGTCTGTGCTCTGATTTGCAGCGAAAGTGTAAAAAGAAAAAAAAAAGATCCAAACTTGCTGGTATTGTGGTCTATAACTCCTCGTCCTGCTGTTCTCTATCTTACTCTTTCATTGAATGTAGGTCCTCGCCAATGTATTTTTCAGTCAGATCTCATTTCAAACAGCACAAATTTAAATCATTAACAGGCCCAGACATTTACAGTAGCATGCCAAATATTTCTCGGGTTCTCCCAGATCATATTTTTGATCATTCACACGTGCATTGATTTGCCTCCGATTTCAGGGCATTTGCCGTAGACTTTGCAAAACCTGTAGGTGAGCGAAACTGGGCCTAATTAAGCAAAATCCACAGCGATAAAAAAGACCAAACATAGTGCTATGTAACTTACAGCTGTTCTAATCCAGTCGAATCCAGTAGCTCTGAAAGTGCGGGAACAGCAGCCAGAAAATATTAATGTACTTTGTCACAAAGTTATTCTAGCGGTGAATATGCAAGACCCACTCACAGAGGGGATGAGGCTCGAATCTCTTTAACAGCATGGCACGCGCAGATACCAGCATCATTCTTCATACTTCCTCAAACACACACACACAGTCTCACTCAAGAGCTAACTTACTCAGACACAACAATGGTGCATAAGCTAAGTGACAGATGAATTAACAACACACTCCATTTCTGTCACACTTTTTTTAACACAGGCGCAGGGCATTGAGCCTGTCACCCGGAGAGGAGCGACTCAGGGAAAAATGCAATTACTCCATTAACGACTTGTCCATCTCTCTCTCTCACACACACACACACACACACTCACACACAGACTTATCTTCCTTTTTCACTCACGCTCTCTCTCTCTCTCTCTCACACACACACACACACACACACACACACACACACTATCTTTCACTTTTCTTAATGTCTCTCAATTTCTCTTCCATGGAGAGAAGATTTCTCTTTGCATGCACAGCGGAGTCCCTGGTGTCAAATTAACACATAGAGCCGAAACAAGGTCAACAAACGGAGAGGGAGAGAGAAAGAGAGAAAAAGAGAAGAAACAACAGAATAACAGTTAATTTACCTCTGGGTATTAATGCAACAGACAGGATTGTGTGTGTGTGTGTGTGTGTGTGTGTAAGTATTTGTGTAAGTGTTTGTGTGAGATGTGAGTGATAGTCATTATAATAAAAAGATGCCTTGAGTAGTAATGAGAGTGTGAGTGTGTTGTGCGCTGAATCACAACTTCACATGTCTTTCGATTCCCATAAGTGTCACTCTCACAAAACAACGGAACTGCTCCTTCCAATCGGTACCTTTGGTACCTTTAGTACTTAAACACAGTGGTGTGTATAAACGGTGGGCTTCAAAACTGACCAACTGACCCTTACTTTAGTTTAGTTTTGTTTTATTATATATGTGTATGTGGCAAAAAAAAGTGCAACAAGCATTGCCTTTGGGGGGGGAGGTTGTTAGGACTATTTTAGGAGCCCCCGCACACATTAGGGGATCCCAGACATGTGTTATATTTCTAGTAGCAATACTTGCAGTAATGTAATAGAAATTATAGCCCAAATCTGCTAGCGGCGCCCTGGCAACAAGTGAAAGAACAGTTTAATGACGTTTAACATCAGCTCATCACATTTGACGTCATAAAATAATAAATATAAATAGGAAGTGTTTTATTTATTTTATTTCAGACTTACATTTCAATAAGTCAGAGTCAATTATTTAACTGGTGATTTTTTTGTGGGTTGTTTTTTTTTTAGTGAAAAAAATTATATTTATTTATAATTTAATAACGCTGAAATCAACATTATAACAATTATTTTATTATTTAGTATTTATTTAATTATTTATTGAGGAGATTTCGGCGTACGCTCATTTGAGCTAAAGTTGCGCATGGCGACTCGTTCGAAGGAGTCGAATCAAGACGAATCGCTCGTTATCATCAACTGGCTCTCTTTTAACTTTTGATTCCCTTTAGTATTTAGCAAAAAATGTGACTTAAATAATAAATAGTTCTTAACCGAACGTGCAGCAGAATCATACATGTTTTAACAAACGCAAACAGTTTGCCTAATGGAATAAAATAACTGGATTTTGCTGTCGATTTCTGTTTAGTGTTTAATGACAGCACAGACAACTTTGTCTTAATTTATTTGTAATTTAATTTTTATATCTAAAAATAATGTGTGTATAAAATAGTGATTAAACTGAAATGACAAAAGAAGCAAGTTTATATTGTGAGAAGCGTTGAGTGTCGATTCTACAGAACGGCTCCTTCAGAGAGTCGATTCCGTCTCGAATCTCGCATCAGTAGGGAAGCAGGGCTCGGCGAGCGACACTTTTGGCTCTGCCTGTGACAGAGTGTACATCGGGGGCGCGTTGCGTGTGCGTGCGTGTGTGTGTGAGGGGAGAGAGAGAGAGAGAGGCAGAGGCAGAGAGAGAGAGAGAGAGAGAGAGAGAGAGAGAGAGTGTATGTCTTCTGGCTGAGCTTCTGTGCAGCTGCGACTCTTCAATGGACCTCATTGTCGCGGTGGCGCGCTCGTAGGCGTGCGGGATCCTCCGCGTACACAAACCTTGCGTGCGGAAACGTCGCGTGCGCAGCGGAGGGTTTGAGGGTTTTTTTTTGCGGTTTTGCGTTGCGTGTGGCACCGTCCGGAGCGCAGTGGGTACCTGCTACACTCCTTCTTCTATGTTATCCTTCTCGTTGTCTTCTTCAGTGTGGGGAAATCAGAAAAAAAGGTTTGAAACTCGGACCACGGGATCTCAGGGCTTTGCGTTCTCACCCGCTGCACACGCGCGGAGGTGAAGGTAAGGCAGTTTTACGCAGAGATATTAGAGTTTATTCCTTGTATTTCTTAGCAGTTTCGTGAGTTTTTTTTGTTCTTAAATATTTGTATTTGTGCCTGGTTCCTCCTTGCATGATAAGACTTTTATCATTTATAAATAATTTGGAGTAAAAGCTTCAAGTCGCAGATGTGCCGTATAGTTTATGCGCTTCGACTCGATCGTGCTGTCCTGCTGGACTCGAACAGGCTGCAGCAGTTAACTGCACACTTTATCATAGAGTTTACACTTAATTACCATTTAATCATTCGAAACTATTATTACCCCTCAAACTACACCGTGTGTTCCGAGTCGACAAGATTATACTTGATTAATTGTATAACCATGATCATAATTGTAATCATAATAAGCTGACAACTCAACGTGTCGATTTTGCCGCGCTGCCGGGACGAAATGATGATGATGATGATGATGATGATGATGATGATTTTTATATCAAGTTATAAGTGATGAAGTTTATTCTAAATATGAGTAGTATCATGTCTGTTGTTCTATACGATTCATTCATTATCAATGTACACATTTGGCATCCTAATGCAAACTTGTAGCACGCGCACACACACACACACACACACACACACCCCTCGCTTTCTTACTATCTCTCTCTGTCTCCCTCTTTCTTTTTCCTTACACGCACTTGCAAACCCAGTCTCCACATTTTCTCTCTATATCCCTTCCTTCTTTATTACACACACAGTATCCCAATCTCTCTCTCTCTCTCTCTCTCTCTCTCTTTTGCTCTCTCAATTGTCAACTCAATTTCAAAGCACCTTATTGACATGATTGTTAAAGTGCAATATTGCCAAAGCATCAAAACATCTCTCATATCATCTCTCTCTCTCTCTCTCTTTCTCTCTCTCTCTCTCTCTCTCTTCCCCCCCCCCCCACACACACACACACCACTCATTAGCTCCTAGTTTGATCCACTGATTTATCCAACACCTCAGTGCACAACATGAGGACACAGTCTAAAGTGTCCAAGAACTAATTTGCATTCAGTGGATTGGTGTCTGTCTGTAATGTTATACACACACACACACACACACACACACTGATGAATATTACGAGCGCGTCTCTTCTCAGGCCATTAAGTTCATTTGGCACAAGATGGGCTTGTAAGGTTTGTCCAGTTATGTCTCTGATGTGTGATAGCTTAATGGAGTTATGAATATGTGTGTGTGTGTGTGTGTGGGCAAGAAGTTTGATATTTTTACCGCCTCATTTGCATATTTATATTTATTGAGCGCAGTAAACGAGCTTCTGAATAAATGAGTGTCTGCGTCTCTGCAGTAAAAACCTCTCTACTTCTTTTTTATTCCTTGTTTAAACTCTTTATTTCACCTACAAGTTTTATGTTCTTTACTGTAGCAGCTCGTGATTGACCTTCAGGAAAGAAAAAAAAAACAAAAGCTAACAAAAGCCTGAAAGTTTAGGCCGGAAAGTTTGTCTGCGCCACTAGGGGGAGCACTCCGTTATTACTGCATTGAGTTAATGGTTTCCAGGCTGGTCATCATCTGAACCGCCACAGCGTTTATTCCTCTGTAATTAATCACAGGATTATTCTGCATGATTAAGGGATCTGTTGCTTCTGGTCTTTCCCATCAGGCTGCCTGATTAAGGGATTTTTTTTGTTTTCTTACATTAATTACATTTACAGCGTTCGGCAGACGTCCTGATCCAGAGCGACTTACTGTTCTCTCTTTTATACAACTGAGCCACTGGGGTTTAACATCCTTACTCAGTGGCCTAATGGTGGTAAGCCTGATATTCCAATTAGCAGTCCAACACCTTAACCAGTGCGCTATCATTTTTTACATTCACTCAAGTTTGACTTTAATGACATTTAATACATTTGACAGTCGAGAGTTTGACGATCCTAATAACTGAACCTACAAACTTTAGTTCTGCAGTCCAACAGCTTAACCTAATAATAACAGCAGCAGGTGTTGTGGTGTTGGACTGCAGAACAAAATAATTAATTATTATAAAATTAATAAAATATTATATTATATAATTATATTCTCTCTCTCTCTCTCTCTCTCTCTCTATCTATCTATATATATATATATATATATATATATCTATATATATATATATATATATATATATATATATATATGTATATATATATATATATATATATATTTGTATATATATATATTATATATTATATATATAAATTATTATTATTCTAAATTATTATAATTCTCTCTCTTTCTCTCTCTATATCTTTCTTTCTATTTCCCTTTCTTGCTCTCTCTCTACCTCTCTCTCTCTCGCTCTCTCTCTCTTTTTATTCTTTTTTTAAATTTGATGTTATCAGTGTTTTTTAGAAAAGCTGCCCAAAGTTAAATAATTCCACTTATCATGATCAATTTGTTATGTTAATACCAAGATCGATCAAAAAGTCCACCTAAAACCTTTGAGAATCCAGAAGGTGTGATTACTAACCTGAAGCCAGCCAGTTGCTCAATTCGACAAATGAAACACATTTGTGAGTTTCACATTACAACAATAATCTTCTAACAGCTGAAAAAAACAATAACAATGCAATACTGTACTCAGGCGAGTTGGTTAGCATAAAGCTGCTATTTATTTACAGTCGCATCTGATGCTGTTATAGTTCAGTAATGAACACTTTCTGACCAATCAAAATCCTTTAAATACAATCTGGAGGTAACAAATGGAGTCAAAGTGCTGCTTATTTTTTTTCCTCTCAGTGTTAAGCAGAAATTCTGAATCAGAGTAAAAATATCTTTTAATCAGAAGCCAGAAAAGGAAGTTTCTCTCTGAGACTTGCTCATTCCGTAAACATCTAAAATTTGATCTTCAACTATTAAAATTCAGTGTAATTCACAAGTGAAAAACAAAGGTCTCACACTGAGCGACAATACGTTCTGATTCCGTTTAGAACTCATTTAAAAACTCTCATTTAATTGTTGCCGTTGTGCTGGCATCGCTGTTGTATAAAGTGACCTTCTGTTAAGTTTCTATAAGAAGTTTGAACCGACTAAAATTGAAAAAAAACAGCAAGTCTTTAAAAAGATTTTTTTTTTCTTTTCAAACTTTGCCCTTTGGCAGTCTGGCAGCTCGACATGTCCATGATCAGCCCCCCGAGCCCATTAAGAGTGTGTAAGCCAGACTGGCACTTGTGGCCTCTCCCCGATGAGCAGATCCACCAGGAGGCTGTAATAATGAGGCCATATGTTGCCCATCCTCACCCGTGCTGTGCTTGATGCCCCTTTGCCAGGATTTCTGCCCCTCAGCAGATACAAAGGTCTGGATCAGCCCAAGCATGGAAGTCCAAGAAGGCCACCGGTTCCTCTTCATCACACATCACATGCTGCCGACAAGGTAATGAGGCTTCATCAGCTGCTTTTTATCGGGTGATCGGCTTTGAACGAGGACCGAACCACATGGAAGAAAGAAAGAAAAAAAAGGAGTGGAGATAAATATAGCACAGAGAAGCAGACAGAGAGCTCGGAGCTCAGCGCTCAACGGTTTATTTTCGGCTTCTTTTACTGCCCAGGTGTGTTCGTTAGTCTAGATCAGGAGAAGAGGAAGTGATCCCACGGGAGCAGTGAAGCACAGAGAGGAGATCTGCACAGGGATCGGAGAGAAGCGTGGGAAGATGGAGAGAGAATTTCAGTCATCTCACTTCAGGACTTAAAGATGTATAAAAAAACGCAAATACTTATAAGAACTATTTTGCGGAATTATACACGAGAAAAAGTCAGCATTTACAGTGTTTGTTGAAATGTATGGAGAAATCCAGAATTATTTTGGATACAGTGCCTTTTTTTGTAAAATCAACTCATCAACATCAAGAAAGACTTAAGTGAAGACAGAAACTTGGACTATTCTCCTGCTTTTATTGTGTCTCTATGTATCTTTGAGTGTCTCGGTCATGTCTCATTCTACAGTTGTGGTTTATATGAAGATCATATAAAAAATACAGCAGTATTTGATGTTTAGGTTTTTACAGTATTTTTTTCAAGCCTACTAGGGGTAATATGGTAAAGTTATGGCAAATTATGGCAAGCCATTGTTGCTCTCTGAGACGTCCAGAGTGAGACGCCCAGAGTGAGACGCTAGAGAGTTTGCTGGTTGGAAACATCCAAAATTTTTCTTTAACCACTAAAATCTTAAAAAAAGCTAAAGCGTTTAGACCGAGCAAGTGTTACAAAACTAGTTTGAGAAAGAAAGGAAAAAAAAAAAGAAAGACTGAGAGAACTCTTTAAGATTCTATAGAGGAGAACCTTTTCTTCTCTAAAGGTGAAACCTTGCTTTATTCCTGACATTATGATTGTCGCTGATAATTTTCCCGGGACAGCAAAACATGCTGTGCGTTTATTCCTTTACTCAGAACCGATCCTCTTGTTACTTGTTGTCTCGCAAAACACGGGCTTTAGTTATCTTTAACCTCTTAAATCCCAACTGAGCGAGAAAAAAAACTGTTGGCCTTACACAACTTCTTATTTACCCTTAAAAAATGTTGCTCTTTCAACAGTTTTTGTGGTTGTTACACTTTGATTTGTGATTTATTGTACCAGTATTGTGCTTTTTAATGATATAACTCACAGCACATCGGTACATCGCTCTGGACAAGAGCGTCAGCTAAATGCTGTAAATGTTCATGTAAATGTAAATATTAACCCCTATAAATCATAATAGTCATGAGTTTAAGGGGAATAAAACACTCCAGAACATGTTTTTGAAAAAAAAAAGCACTATCATCATTATTATGTAATAATAATGAAAAAAATTAATTATCGTTATTATTATGATTATTATTATTATACATTCAACTGACTGATCCTAAAGGTGTGTTTACAGCATAAGCATAACTCGCTCACCCAGAGTAGATGGAGTACAGAGCGGGTTCTTTTACCCCAAGATAATTGAGATATAGCTACATCGCATCTTCTTCCTCTTCTCCTTCCCACATCTATGACATCGTTTTTCCGTCATTTGTCAAGTTTATCTAGCATAACGACAACGACCTAATCAGGAAACAAAGCGCATGTAATTCCCAGCTAAAGTGTGTCTTCTAATGGAGATTAGAGGCTTTAGAAGAGATGTTTCCCCTCTGGGTTGTGCAGATAATCCAAAGACAGTATGTTCTTCTCCTGTCAGAGTTTATGTTAAAATAATAAAGGACGAAAGATGAATTTGTAGAGAAGGAAGTAGCAAGATACTCAAGGTCTCTAAAGAATACTTTCTGAATTACTTTACCTCACTTTTCCTAAACTGGATGGGTGTGTGTGTGTGTGTGTGTGTGTGTGAGAGAGAGAGAGAGAGAGAGAGAGAGAGATGAAGAGAGCAAAACAACTGAGAAGAAAGGACACAGGATCCCTGGAGGGTTTTTTTTAAAGCAGAACTTCACAGCGTGTCCCTTACACCAGGGTTAACGTCCTCCTCACACTCACCTGGAACAGAAACTCAAGATGTGCCGAAACAACGGAAGGGCTAAAGTTCTATTCTAAAGCACTTCTATGTAAATGGCAGAGAAAATAAAAGCCCCAGAAAGCCTAAGTGTGTGATTGCTTTCTAATGAGATTAAAGTCGATCCTGGGGTTAGGAAATTTACAGGAAGTGTAAGTGCTAATTAGCAATGTTTTCAACGCCACTGTACTTTATTTCTTCTCTTTTAATGTAGAATAGAAATAAGTTTCATCTTTATCGGGGAAAGACAGAATCTTATTTAAGCTTTATGCGCAGCTGCAAGACATCTTGAGGCTTAAACGTGTGTTTTTAATGTTCAAACGAACATTATAAACAAACTTACAAGATGTAAAACAACAAGCAGGTGAGCAAGAGCTGACAAGAGTGACAGCAAAAAGCTAAACTACCGGGTAAAAGCAAACCTGTCCGAATGAAATGCTAATCCAGTGAGCGAAAGCTACACAAACTACTTTAAGCACTAGAAGAAAATTAGCATCTTAAATATAATTTACAGAATTAAAGCTAAACCAATGCAAGTAAAAACTAACCTAGAAGCTAAAAAGCCAACGAGGTAAGCTAACAAGTGGGATTGGAACCTGCGTGTGGGAATTCAAGCTAATGATTGAAAAAGAAGCTAAAATCCTTACGAAAGAAGCTAAAAGGTAAATCCAGCTAGTGAAAGAAAACAGGCGGATTCCCAAAATTCTAAACCCTATAATAATCTAATGTTAAATCTTTAACATGAGTTCTATAAGGAATTTTTGATTTGTTCTACATATGTATCTGCTTTGAGAACCCTTTAAATGTCTATAGAGAATATTTCCATTAAAAATGAGAAACCCTGCTTCATTCAAGGTCCGATCCAATCCGATCCGATCCAATCCCAGTTACTGTCAGACTTCAGAACTCTCAGAAACATGTGATGTCTTCTGTTTTTTTGAATTGGCGAATCTCAGTCCAGGCTGCGACACCATGGTGACATCAGAATGATTTGCAAAGGCAGAAAACGTTCTGCTCCAAGGACGCACTTGAGTTGTTCTCCGTTTGAACTCGTCCTTTGATTGGGGTTTTAAAAGGCTGTTTGCAGCCAGGATAAGCTCTGCTGAGAACCCAGAGGGCCCGAGTCGCTGTGTGACTGGAATTTTGCCATTTTATCCAAGGTTATGCGTATCTGAACTGCAAATCTGCATTGCTAATGAAGCACTATGGCATGTCAGGAGTCAGGGCTGCTTTGTTCTCTCCAACTGAGCACAAAGACGTTTAAAAAGTGTCAAGCCTGACTGCTAACTCTGTAAACTCATGAGCTATTGTGATACAGTAGGAGGAAAGGTGCGCAGTTATGAAGCCAGGCAGAGTTGGGTGTAAGGATCGATGTTAAGACCAATCAGATTAAACGAAATGCTTAACAATTTATAGTTTTAAAATGTTCAAAATCTTTAAAATAAAGTATTATTGTTGTTTTTGGAAATTATACGTAATTTAAGTTATAATAAATAATTCAAAAATCCTATAAAAGTGATATAATTTTTTAAATAAAGATTATTGATTATAATTGATTTGGGTTTCAGATCTGTAACATTGGGATATTTTAATCAATTATAATTGTAAATCATAAAATAAATAAGGATAATGAGTATCATTTATCTGTCATTTAAGCAGTTTACTGTCTTTATCGTGAAAATGTATACATTTTAAATTATTTTAAATATACATTAATAAAAAAAAATTAACAAAAATTATTTTGGCTTCTTAAACCTATTAAAATATATTTGTATATATTTTTTATTTTTAGTTTGGTAAAAAGTGAGATTTCAAATGATTCTTGTCATACTAAAAATAATGATAAGAAATAATTTATTAAAAGTAGTTTTAAATCTGTCTACAAATAGGTATTTTAATAAATGGAGGATTTTATTTATTATACTTTTATTATCACTAATAAATATAGACATTGATTATAATTTATTTATTTCAGCTTTTGTTTAAAGGTGAAAAGTGAAGCCAAAATTTTCCAGTGATTAAATGAGCTGCAGGTTTGAGTTTCAGTATTAAATATAAAGGAGATTTGTGATCTCAGTCTCGGGCGCTAGCAAGAGCCATTATTCCTCATTATGTGCTATTTCACATGACATTCCTTAGAATGTACATTACTGTTATTCGAGATGAAATAGTCTTTGAATTATTTTACAAGGCATATTTAGAGTTCAGGCCTTTCTTGTATAATGTGTCTTTTTTAGAACAAATCAAGTCAAAGCTTCAGCGACAGGCCACAGTTCCACCAAAGAATACAGCTATTGTGTATAAAGTACAGTATTTAGGTAAAACTGGACTTCTGGAGGACGTCTGCAGTTGCTCTGAGCTGGCTGGAGGTGTGTGTGAATGTGGGGGCTTGTGTGTGTGTGTGTGTGTGTGGGGGTGTTCTGTATCAGCGGGTTAAAAGCAAGCGAGCTGCAGTGCTGTGGTTGTTTTTTTTCCTGTCTGATCTCATCGGCTCCTGCTAAAGGAAATATAAATCTCCAGAGATGCCGTCTGTCCTGCATGGAAACGCTATAGCGCCCTTCTGCTATCAGGCATTTTCATTTAGCTGACACCTCGGATATAAGCCCCGAGTGGCACACATCTGTTTTACTGCTGTCAGCAAGCCATCTCTCCCACACCCTTTTTTTACTATATCTCTCTGTTTGTCTGTCTGTCTGTCTCTCTTTCTCTCTTTTTCCTAAATTCTCACTCAGTCACTCTTTTTTAATTCACTTGTTACTTCCTTCTCTCCTTCCTTCCTTCCGTTCATTTATTCATCCATCCGTACATTTGGATCACTTACCAAATGATAAATTAAAAATATTTTATTTTAAATTGAGTTTCAAATTTAATGCTAGTTTTTGTTCAAATCAAGCGTTTGAAATTTGTGCCTGTTTTATGCACTTCTTCTTGACAGTAGATTAAAAACAGTAGATTCTCAATCCTACTATTTCCACCCAGATTCTGAAGTCCACATACAATGAACACTTTACTATCCCATGATCCTGCAGGAGAGACGACTCGTCATATTCCAAAATAGTGAAAAGCGGAAAGAAAGCTTAAAGTAGCTTTTGTTGTGATGTTGTATGTAAATATCAAGGGCTAAAGTTCATTCATACTATTAATAATGATACTATATAGAACATGCTTTTTTCATTAGGAAGTAAATACCCTTCTCTTTACTCAAACTTTTTGTTCTGTCTCCCCAGGATTGGCGTTCCCCATTCAATCGAAATCAACGTCCACTTCTTCTTGGGATCTTGGTCATCAATCACTCTGTTCCACAAAACAAACTCTGGAGCAAAGCATCCACTGCTACTCTTTGTCGACCCCACATCGATTTTCTGCCCTTTAGTTTTTCTGCTCCAGCCCACACCATGACCGGGAGGAGCCGTGGGGTCTGGAGAGGACTGACAGCACTCAGCATGATTCTGTTGGTCCAGTGGGCCGGCAGCTGCACAGCCATGACACTGAACTCGCTTCCTCTACGTCCGGTACCAGACACAACGCTCGGAGTTCAGGATGAGGACACTGTACTTCAGAGACAGAAGAGGAACTGGGTGTGGAACCAGTTTTTTGTCTTGGAGGAGTACACGGGAGATGACCCTCTCTACGTCGGCAAGGTAAACATGCTCTTACCTTCTTACAAAGCTGATCCGTGAGTCATTCTTGCTTTTCTGTACAGTAGAATCATCTGGTTAAATTTAGCTAACGTTTCAGCAGAATCTACAACTAGCTTATGGATATTGTGCTAGTCACCTGTTAATAAATCAAATGATTATATTTTCTTCTGACTGGCTAATAGATTTGAAAATGGTTTTAAAAAAATTATGAAGCTATCAAGTTATACCTAGAGCTCTATGCTTTATACTAAGATAAACTTACTAAAAATATCAGTTAACGCGTGTCATATATTTTCTCCTTAACTTAGTGTGTACAGGTAACCCTAGCTAGGTATTGTAAGACTACAAATTGGCAATAAAAATGCTAGTTTGTGTTGGCTAATTAGTGAATTCAAGCTAAATAAAGTTGTATTTGTTGTAAATGTAAACCTAAATTGTGAATCAATTGAGTTCTAGCTGAAGATTTTGAATATCATGTCAAAAGATTAGCCAGTTATGATATTTAGCATACAGCAATGGCCTTTCTGTGTGGAGATTGTATGTTCTCCCTGTGTTTGCCTTGGTTTAATCCGAGTTCTCTGGTTTCCTGGCACAGTCCAAATGTTAGTTCATGTTACTTGGGTTAGGTTACTTTAAATTACCCATAGGAGTGTGTGTGTGAGTGTGTGTGAGTGTGTGTGGTTGCCTTTCTGTATGTGGTGCTGTGGTGGACTGGTGACCTATCCAGCATGTACCACTGCCTTTCAACCAATAGGGATAGACTCCAGCAGATCCCCATGACCCTGATTAGGTGTCAGTGGGTATAGACAATGGATGGATGGATAGATATTTAGCATGACTCAGTATGATTAAAAGCTAATTGCTGATGTGTCCTGAGACAGACAGGACACAGGAAATTTCTCCAGTTAAAATCCTCTAAGAAGAATTCATTTTTCTAAAAGTGGTTTTAAAATAAAATGTACAAAATGTTTGACAGGAGAACGTAACCCAAGTTCAAACCCTGTGATTCTGTTCTACCTCCGTGTCGAACCTCACACTGAAGATGGAGTCCTCTCTCTCTCTCTCTCTCTCTTTTGTTGTTTTTTCTCTGATGTCTGTCGTATTCTTTCACCCCATCCATCATGGCCTAGCGGAGGCTTGATGCATTTAAACTCCTACGTGTTCCGGGGAGAAAAGAAAAAAGAGTTTCATGGCTCAGGTATGAGTCAAAGTCGAAGTTATTGCTTCTGACGTCTACATTCGCTGTTTTGACTCGATGCCTCGGGCCTTCCATCAGCCGCTGCTCTCAAACCTGAAGTCAGTGAAGGCAACCAATAAAAAAAGACAAGTTTATCCAGGCAGTGTGTGAGCTGTGAATGACTTACATGGGTTCGGTTTTCAATATCCACCCCTGCGCTAAAAAAAGGTATATCTCTTAAATAGGCTAATTTTATTGTGTAAATTAGACAAAAAATTAAACAAATTCAAATGAATGAACACTTTACATTTACAAAATTTGGCAGACGCTCTTATCCAGAGAGACTTAAATTTTTGTAATCCTATTATACAACTGACCAGTTGGGGGTTAAGGACCTTGCTCAGGGGCCCAGCAGTGGTGGCTTGGTGGTGCTGGGATTTGAACCCCAATCTTCCCAGGGGCAGTCCAGCGGCCTTACCACTGTGCAATCACTTTTCCCACTTTCTGACCAATCAGAAACACCTAAACGATTTGAGATTGCACATGATGTAAGTCCCGTCCAGGAACCATCATCACGTGATCGCCCTCAGACATGGACAACGGTAAGAGATCAGCGCTCTTAGATACCACAGAAAAAAAGGTGTCGTGTGTATCTGTAGATGTAGGTGTCGAAGATGCTTTAAGAGAGCAGTATAACGATTGTTCTCGGAGGAGCTCTTGTGCGACTCTGCAGAATTCATTCTATATCTGACGTGAATTAGTAAATATCTAGTATTTGCTTCTTCATACGGCGGAGTGTGAGTGTGGAGTGTGTGCGTAGATGTGTGCATGCATTTTTTCCTTCAAAGTCTGTCGCTGCCTTTTAAAGTCAGCCGAATAAAATGTGTTTGTGGGATTAACTTCTTTTGTAAGAATTTATTTTAGTCAGCAGGCTGATGAAGGTGTTAAATGTGTAAGGGAAAAGTCTTTAGAAAAACCCTACTTTAGGTTTGCATTGGTGTTATTGCATCATAAAATAAAACAGCCAGTCATGTCCCAGTATGCAAATGAAGCAGGGGAGAACAGAACAGAAGGTAGAGTTTTTTTTTTCCAGAAAGTTCTGTCCAGGTTTCTAAACATTGGCATGAATCTGAAAAAAGTTTTCAACTTAGAAAAACGTATCAGGTAACATGTTTTTATAGTCACATGAACAGTTGTGAAACACTCTATCACAATTTGTTGCCAGAGAAACAATAACAACCCTGTGATTGGCAGATGGATGCTGTTTTTGTTATGTTATAATAGAGTTTTTACCTGTTAGCGCAGAGGTTTTTTAAGATGATTCCACCATGTTTCTGAGATCAGAAAAGAATATCATATTTATATAATGAGACAAAAAACCCAATTGAGAATGGGATCCTTTTTCAGTCTTGTTCCTTTCAAGTTTTCTTCCTCGTACTATCTAAGGAAGTACCATCTAAGGGAATACCGTCTAAGGGAATACCATTTAAGGTTGCCCCAGGGACGTTTTTGATAACATTTTCAGATTTAATAACATAATTCGTGAATTTTGTAATGTTACTTATGTTCAGTAAAGATGCTTTGAGACAACGTCCATTGTTAAAAGCGCTATACAAATAAAACTGAATGAAATTTTTATATCGGGAAGCTTATAAGCATCTCACAGTCATTCAAATTCAACGAGCTTTTTATCAAACAAGGTATTTAATGTCGTCGCACTGACACTGTCGCTAATCAACAGTTATTTTTTTCTTATAGACAACATAAACTGGAAGTTCATCCTCTAAAGTCTGTCTCAGCGACATTCGCTGGCAAATGACCGGCTGTGTGTTTAATGAATATCCAGCTTACTGTTTGATCACAGCTCTTTGATAGCGAGCGGATTGAAAGTCCTGTTCAGAATAAAAGGGATTAGTGAGGATTTGTCACACAGGAGGAGTCGAAAGATTCTGGATGGGTATGGAAAACTGTGGTTTTGTCTCCAGGTTTGGGTAATATTGTCATGAAATTTAGAAACTGTAGACTTTTCTGAGAGATTAGTTTTTTTCATCAAAATGTACTACAAGCAGCTTAATTTTGCCAATTTTGGCTTTAATCTCACTAGGTATAAAGCTTAATACCTAAAAATTAAAGCAGCAAATATAAATCTCAAGTGTGTTTAGTTATTTTTTTAGGACAGTTGTGGGCAAAAAGGCTTGATTTCTTTCAAATTTCTGATGTAACCCACAGAGATTTTTGTGAAATTCATTATTTGTGGAACTACTTTAATTGGTAAAGACACATTTGTAATGACTTTTTGTTTACTCATGTTTCATGTTAGCACATCACAGAACATAGACACTTTAGCTGAAAAACTAGGCCTGTAATATTTGTTGTTGGATCTCTAACAGTTGAGTTTTTGAATCCTTATCAAATACGTTGGATTCTTAAGGTTATACTGTGGTGCTTAGATGCTTAATATTTCAATTTTTGGACCCTATTTTTTTAGTGCTTGGTCTTCTTAAATTGAGTTCTTGAATGCCCAACAATTGAATTCTTGGATCCCTAAAATGAGTCCATTCCATTTGGTCCGATCTTATCCTATAGATTCCTATTTTATCCTATTTTAGTTTCTGGACATCTAATATTTTATTTAGTGCCCGGACCTCTAATATTTTACTGTCTGGACCCCTAATATTTTAGTGCCCGGACCCCTAATATTTTAGTGCCCGGACCCCTAATATTTTAGTGCCTACCCTTATATTTTAGTGCATAGCCCTCTAATTTTAGTGACCCCTAATATTTTAGTGTCTGGACCCTTAATATTTTAGTGCATAGAGGACCCCTAATATTTTAGTGCCCAGGACCCCAATATTTTAGTGCCCGGACCCCTAATATTTTAGTGTCTGGACCTCTAATATTTTAGTGTCCGGACCCCTAATATTTTAGTGTCTGGACCCCTAATATTTTAGTGCCCGGACCCCTAATATTTTAGTGCCCGGACCCCTAATATTTTAGTGTCTGGACCCCTAATATTTTAGTGCATAGACCTCTAATATTTTAGTGCCTGGACCTAATATTTTGTGCCCTAATTTTAGGCCCGGACCCTAATTTTTAGTGCCCGGACCCCTAATATTTTAGTGGACCATATATGTCTGGACCCTAATATTTTTAGGGCCTAATTTAGGCCTAATAGGACCCTCTATATTTTAGTGCCTGGACCTCTAATTTTTAGTGTCTGACCCCTAAGGACCCCTAATATTTTAGTGTCTGGACCTCTAATATTTTGTAGTGCCCGGACCCCTAATATTTTTAGTGCCCAGGACCCTCTAATATTTTAGTGCATGACCTCTAAATATTTTAGTGCCTGGACCTCTAATATTTAGTGCCCCCTACCCGGACCCCTAATATTTTAGTGTCCGGGACCTCTAATATTTTAGTGCCCTCTAATATTGGTGTCTGACCCCCCGGACCTAATATTTTAGGCCGCCTTGCCCGGACCTCTAATATTTTAGTGTCTGGACCTCTAATATTTTAGTGCCCCTACGGACCCCTAATATTTAGTGCCTGGACCTAATATTTTAGGCATGGACCCTAATATTTTAGTGTCTGGACCCCTAATATTTTAGTGCCCGGACCTAATATTTTAGTGCCTAATATTTAGTGGTCCTGGACCCTTAATATTTTAGTGCATAGACCTCTAATATTTAGTTGCCCCGGACCCCCTAATATTTTAGTGTCGGACCCTTAATATTTTAGTGCCATAGGACCTCTAATATTTTAGTGCCTGGACCTCTAATATTTTAGTGCCCGGACCTAATATTTTAGTGTGCTGGACCTAATATGTTTAGTGCCCGGACCCCTAATATTTTAGTGGCCCGGACCCTAATATTTTAGTGCCGGGACCCCTAATAGTCTACCCCTTTTAGTGCTGGACCTCTAATATTTTAGTGCCCGGACCCCTAATTTTTAGGTGCCTGGACCTCTAATATTTTAGTGCCCGGACCCTAATATTTTAATATTTTAGTGCCTGGACCTATAATATTTTAGTGCCCGGACCCCCCCGGAATATTTTAGTGTCTGGACCCCGAATTAATATTTTAGTGCATAGGACCCTATAAGATTTTAGTGCCTGGACCTCTAATATTTTAGTGCCTGGACCTCCTAATATTTTAGTGCCTGGACCTATTTAGTGTGCTGGACCTCCTAATATTTTAGTGCCCGGACCCCTAATATTTTAGTGCCCGGACCTCTCCCGGAATATTTAGTAGTGCTGGACCTCTAATATTTTAGTGCCGGACCCTAATATTTTAGTGCCGGGACCCTCTATATTTTAGGCCTGGACCCCTAATCTTTTAATATTTTAGTGTCTGGACCTTAATATTCGGTGTGCCTAGACCCTTAATATTTAGTGGTACCCTTTAGTGTTTGGTATCTCTTATATTTTAGTGTTTGAAAACCCTAATATTTTAGCTTCTGGACCCCTAATAGTTTAGTGCCTGGACCCCTATAAATTTAGTGCCTGGACCCTAATTATTTTAGTGCATGGATCCAATTATTTTAGTGCCTGGACCCCTATAGTTTAGCTCTTGGGCCCCTAATTTGAAGTGCCTGGAACCCCAAATATTTTAGTGTCTGGACCCTTAATATTTTAGTGTCTGGACCTCTAATATTTTAGTGCCTGGACCCCTAATATTTTAGTGCCCGGACCCCTAATATTTAGTGTCCGACCTCTAATAGGTTTTAGTGTCTGGACCCTTAATATTTCGGTGCCTAGACCCTTAATATTTTAGTGTTTGTATCTCTCTTATATTTTAGGGGCCTGGGAGGTTTGAAACCCTAATATTTAGCTTCTGGACCCCTACATTTAGTGCCTGGACCCCTATAAAGTTTATGCCCGGACCCCTAATCTTTAGTGTCCGGACCCAAATTTTAGTGATATATTTTAGTGTCTGGACCTCTAATATTTTAGTGTCTGGACCCTTAATATTTCGGTGCCTAGACCCTTAATATTTTAGTGTTTGTATCTCTTATATTTTAGTGTTTGAAACCCTAATATTTTAGCTTCTGGACCCCTAATAGTTTAGTGCCTGGACCCCTAATACTTTAGTGCCTGGACCCCTATAATTTAGTGCCCGGACCCCTAATATTTTAGTGTCTGGACCCCTAATATTTTAGGCCTGGACCTCTAATATTTAGTGTCTGGACCCCTAATAGTTTAGTGCCTGGACCCCTAATACTTTAGTGCCTGGACCCCTATAAATTTAGTGCCTGGACCCTAATTATTTTAGTGCATGGACTCCAATTATTTTAGTGCCTGGACCCCTAATAGTTTAGCTCTTTGGCCCCTAATTTGAAGTCCCTGGACCCCAAATATTTTAGTCCCTGGACCCCTAATATTTTAGTGTTTCGACCACTAATGTTGCAGTGTTGAGACTTCTGATGTTTCAGTGTTGAAACCCCTGTTGTTTTAATGTTGAGACCCCTGATGTTTCAGTGTTGGGACCCCTGATGTTTTTTTGTGTTCCAACCCTTTTTCTGTGAATAGACCTCTAATATTTTTGCTTGTGCTCCTTGCAATGGATGCCTTGTAGTTTTCTCTGTTACTTATATTATTGACCTTTTTTTCTGATCTTCATTAACATTGAGGTATTTGCATTCTACGATGTACGTTACACCTGCAGAATATTACGAACATAAATATTCGAAATTAATGCACCAAATTTCAGTAATCATCACTGGTGAAGTGCCAGCGGGTGTCACATTAAAGCTGAATTAAAACACAAAGACCTTGAAAGATGATCTGAATACATCAGGCTCCTGTCTTACAGCTCTGCATGTCTTCTTACACACATACACACACACACACACACGGCTCTTTAGCAGTACACACTGCCAGACTGAGTTTTATTAGGATCTGACTCATCTCCAGCCTACTCGAAACCAGGAAAGACCGAACACGAGTGTGTGTCAACATGGAATGATAATGAGCAGAGTCATGTGCATGCTCTGTGCCGCATAGCTCTTTCTTTTTCTTTTCTTTCTTTCTCTCACACGCACACACACACACACCAATCTGTCACTTGGTCTTGGTGCTTCTTTCATTGACACATGGTCTATTGTTTACTCTCTGTCGCTCTTTCTCTCTCTCTTTCTCTCTGACACACACACATACACACATTTTTTCATACATATCGCTTGTATTTTATTTGCTTAAAGTCTTACACACTCATATACATATACATATATTTTCTTTTTTTCCACATTCACACATCTCACACACATTTTGTACACACACAGAATTACTCTCATATTTATACACACATACTCCTGTTTCTTCCTTTCTCTCTCTCACACATACACACACTTTTACAATACGTCTCCCATATGCGAGTAAAATGTTTTCCTCATCTCAGGCTACTTACATTTATTTCACCTTCTTTTAGGAGAATTTTTAAGTCATAAAGGATGAAACTTTCTTCATTTTGTTCCTCGACTGTTTAATTATGAAGCAGGAAATATGGAGATCATTTCTATCTCATCATTCAGGTCATTCAGAATATCTGTCTTATACAGGGCTGATATATCACTGCCAGCCACTTCATTACTGACAGATCGTACCATTGACGGATGGGGACTGATAAATAGAGACTGGGGATGGTAGAGATATTTTAAGAGTAGGTGTAATCAGAATACTCAGATTATCAGGTTATAAGTGTCTTTATATATTACAATATATCGTAGTGTTTTATTAGTATTTATTAGTATTTGCTTAATGATAATAACAATAGTATACTTAAAGTTGGACTATAAACAAATAAGTACATCAGTAGTGTGCAGTCAAAGCCAGCAAGTCCTTCTCTTCTGGCCTAAACACTGTCAGAACCTGACCTACATTTACAACCTAAATTCTAATATTTGTTCCATTAAATTGTATTAATTGATTCGCAACAGTTTATTCTCTTGATTTCATAGCGTTTCTCTGCTGCACTGCTTCCAGTATGTGTATGTGAATGTTAGATTTTTTGTCCAATCTAATCTGCACAGGGCCTTCAGAATCAGTAGTGCTGCCCATGTAACTTAAACTATATAAGCAGTGGCAGATTGCTAATTGGTTAATATTATTGAAGACTGTTTCTTTAACCAATCAGATTTTTAAACCCGCCTCCCAAAGCTCACTAGCTGTCACACATTGACATCAGCATTTTTTTTCATCCTCTGATTGGTTGATCATAGACAATAGAGCTAGCGTAACTCGTCTGTACAGTTGAATTCGAATTTATACACCCGCAATGGCTGACAGAGGAGAGGAAATTAACTTAGACTTAGACATACTTAAAAATTCAATCATTTTTAAAGTTTTTCCGGAAAAAAGTTAGACATCGTGAGGAGAGTTCGGCTAACCCCCGAAGATAACTAGCTTGTCTCAGCTAGTTATCTTCGGGGGTTAGCCGAACTCTCCTCACGATGTCAACTAACCGTTTCCGCAATGCTGGCTTACAGCCTTAAAATGTATTATATATTTTACGTTTATGTTTTTGTGATGTTACTAGATAAATATTGATTCTGAACTGTTTCAGATGATGGATGCGGTACAGTTGTGGTTGTATTGTAGTGGTTTGGGGTCTTAATGTGGTTTTCCTGCTGGTTTCTATAACTGTGGCATGATTGTGGTGGTATTAAGAGGTGTATCATTTGGGTAAGTCCTGACTAAAGGCCTAGGTACCAAATGCACCTCTAACAGTTACGTGTTTAAGACACAACAGGCATGAGTTTGTGCCCCTAATAGTAATGGCGTTTGCACCCTTAACATTTATGTGTTTAAAGCCCAACAATCATAAGTTTGGACCCTAACAGTTATGAGTTTGGACCTCTAACAGTTATGGGTTTAAAACCCAACAGTTTTAAGTTTGAACCCCTAACAGTAATGGGGTTGGAAACCTAACAATAATGGGGTTGGACTCCAACAGTCATGGTTTTGGACCTCTTACAGTCATAGGTTTTGACCTCTTACAGTCATAGGTTTTGACCTCTTACAGTCATAGATTTGAACCTCTTACAGTTATGGGTTTGGACCTTCAACAGTCACTGTATTGGACCTTTTACAGTCATGGTTTTGGACTTCTAACATTCATGGGTTTGGACCTCCAACAGTTATGGGCTTGCACCCTAAGAGTCATGGTTTTGGACCTCTTACAGTCATGGTTTTGGACTTCCAATAGTCATGGTTATGGACCTTTTACAGTTATGGCTTTGGACTCCCCTCCCCCCAAAAAACAATCATGAACAGCCCATAAACAGTGCTTTGCCGAATTTCTCCTTATGCTTCTTACTACACATCCGCAAAAAAAATCTCACAGAGCCAACAGGCTATGCATCAGAAAGAAATAAAAAAATAAAAGAATTTAGAAAAGCAGGCCAAAAAAGGGCAGCACCACCCGTTGTGCTCTCTCTCTCTCTCTCTCTCTCTCTCTCTCTCTCTCTCTCTTTCTCTCTTTCTGTCTTTCTCTCTCTCTCACTCTCTCTCTCTTTTAGCTGCTCAGGTGAGACAACATATAAAATAGATCAGTGCAGATTCAGAGTACAGCTAAAAATAACTTCTGTTCCTTTGTAAAGTTTGACATTTTATCATAAATCCTTGTTATGAATTTGCCAGTTGGACTAAAAATAGATAGTAGGTTTAAGACAAAGAACTAATCTTATTTCTCTATTAGTGTAATATTAAAGATATCAGCCACTACTATAATATTACAGATACACATGGTTTTACATTCATGAAGGTGTTCTACATAAAATAAAATAAAAGTGGTTTTTTTTGTGTTTATTGGTTCCAGTTTGAAGTTCTAAATCAGTTTGATGTGAAACCTGTAGAAAATTATTTAATAAAAAAATGTACGTTTTTCGTTAAGTATCCTTGTTTTCTGTTAAACCTTTAGATAACATACAGTTAAAAATACAGTTAGAAATTCTCTTTCTTCTAGTGTTTTTGGGTTCTAGCTTTAGAGTTCTACTCTAAAATATAAAATTATCAAAGTTAACTCTAAAAAAATAAAGACCTAAGGATCTAAATAGACCCTTTATATCTACTTTGTTGTTAATGAGGAACAGTGGTGGTTCCCTGACATCATTCCAAAGTCATGATCTTCCTGTCATTATCCGTTTAATGAAGCGTAAGTCTCTGATGAAAACAGCCAGGGCATTTGTCTCCTAATGTCCAGAGAAAAAGGAAACAGGAGCAGATGCAGTGCCGGGAATGCGTATCCGAGGTCTGAGCGCTGACTGACTGACAGCATTGGACAAGCGGAACCTTTAGAATAAGCATTCTGTCATATTTTATCTCGCTGACAGATCCTTGTTTGAAACGGTTCTGATGGGTCTCGGGTGTATTCCTGTGGCTGCTGGTAAAAGGATGACACGCTGGGAGAAGCTCACAGAAGATTTTCATAGACCTGTGAAAGAGCAGATAAAATAGGATTTGGAAATAATTTGTGACTACGGTTATGTGAAGAAAAAGAAACTAGGGTTAGGGTCAAGAAAGAAGGCGTGGCCTACTGTTTAATGAGGTGTGGCCTGTGTGCCTGCTACATTAGAAGAAAAGGTGTGGTCTCCTATTGTATTTCTGGTAAAGAAGCCTGTGGCCTGTGTGTACATCTTATGTAGTATGTGATGTAGTAGTTTCCTGTGTGTTATTTCCAGTAAAGGAGGACGTTTTCCTGTCAATCCCAGTAGAATCAAAATTCACATCAAAGGAGACCATGTCTTATTAATTATGACTAAAAAGACTGTAACATTCTTTATTGGGTTTGACAAAAAGAAGACTCTGCTTCTGTCAGTCACATCAAAGTGGGTGTGGTCTGGTCAGTCACAGTGATGTAGGTGTGTCCTTTGGACCGGTAATCAGCAATAAAGGTGTGAATACCCTTCTCATTAATAACAATAAATAAGTGGTGGCCTGTGTGCTATCTACTTTCTGTGAAGCAGGCATTGCTTGTGTGACTTTTACTTCCAGCAAAATAAGCGTGGCTTTGTTATCAATAAAATTGATATATTCTTGGCCTCTGAAACCTCAGTAAAAGAGGTATGGCTTGTGTACCAGGGCAGCTGAAATGTTAAAAATTAAGCTGTTTGTAATCATTAATGCTGGCTATAATATCTAAAATGATAATATTAAGTTAACGGTTATATTATGCAATAAATGCACAACAAATCTGTCATTCAAGTTTAATGTAAGTTTATTATCAGTAATTTAGTGGTTTATATCAATCAGGAACAGAGATGAAGTACGGTGGCCCAGTAGTGTACAGCACAATAGCATCTAATAATAAGCAAACCTAACTTCACAACACAACAAAATCAACTCACCACAACGGAAATGCTCCCAACCAATAGGCAACAGTATTGACATTAAAAAAAACCAACTTAAAAATAAATTTAAAAAATAATTTCCTCCAGACGACAAAAAAATATCTATTATAGTTATATAATCTTAATATGTGTAGTTTATTTTAGATAAAGTTTAAAAAAAAACATACATTTTAATGATTACTTTTTACTTATTTTGACAGTCTTTTTGTATGCGACAGCAAAGCAGCCAGAACATTAAATTAAACGCCTGCCTGTTTCTGAGCAGACCCTATTGGTCGGAAGCATTTCCGTGTTGTGCCTTAATTTCATTATGTTTTAGCTTGATTCCATTGTGTTTTGGTTTACTTCCGTTATGTTTTGGCTTGATTCCGTTCTGTTTCGGTTTGATTCTGATATGTTTTGGTTTGATTTCGTAATTTTTTTGGCTTGATTACAGTATGTTTTGGCTTGATTACAGTATGTTTTGGTTTGATTACAGTATGTTTTGGTTTGATTACAGTATGTTTTGGCTTGATACTGTTATGTTTTTGTTTAATTCCTTTATGTTCTGGTTTATTTTCGTTATCTCTTGGCTTCATTACGTTATGTTTCGGTTTGATTCCGTTATGTTTTAGCTTGATTTCGAAATGTTTCTGCTTGATACTGTTATGTTTCGGCTTAATTCTGTTGTGTTTTGTCTTGATTCTGTTATGTTTTGGCTTTATTCTGTTGCATTTTGGGTTGATCATGTTATGTTTTGGCTTGGTTTCTATCATGTTTTTGCTTGGTTTCCATCATGTTTTGGCTTGATTCCATAATGTTTCGGTTTGATTCCGTTATGTTTTGGCTTTGTCCCCGTTGTGTTTTGGCTTGATTCCATTATGTTTCGGTTTGATTTTGTTATGTTTTAGCTTGATTCCGATATGTTTTGACTTGATTCCTTTATGTTTCGACTTGATTCCTTGATTGTTTTTTCCTTTTGGCTTGATTCCGTGATGTTTCGGCTTAATTCCGTTATGTTTTGTCTTGTTGTGTTGTTTATTACTGGGCCACCGTAATAAAGTCCATAATATTAATGTTGTCCACTAGAGAACAAAGGGGAAAAAATAAACAGCATGACTTACATTCCAAGGGTCTAATCATATAAGGCGAAAAACAATAAAAACAATATAGATTCGCCAACAACAAAAGTGGCAGGGTCTGTGCCACACTGACTTGTTTGACAGTGAAGAAGGCGTGGCCTTTGTGCCTCTGTTTAATAGTAAAGGACTTCCATCCGAAGTTTAACGTTATTCACAGCTGCTGCGGGACGTGTTTTGTTAAAGACAATGAGGTGCTTCTCATTTCCTTTTCTCACAGTCTTCACAAAGTCGGGACAAGGCCTTCTAAAGAAGTTGATTATAAGCATGGCCTATGTGCCTTTGATTGACAGTGAAAAAGGTGTGCCTTGTGTGCCTTTGATTCACAGTGAAGGAGGCGTGGCCTGTGTGTCTACTTAACCGTGAAGGAGGTGATGGGGACATGGTCTGTGTGTGTTACCTTTGGTGATGCGGATGTGGTCCGTGTGTGATGCTTTCAGTAGAGGAGGTGTGACCTTTTTCCACTGTGTTGCATTTACATAAAACTATTACTTTTACTTAAAAACATTCTAATTTTCGTTATACTTCGGCTTGATTCCGTTATGTTTTGGCTTGATTCCTTTATGTTTCGGCTTAATTCTGTTGTGTTTTAGTTTTATTCCGTTATTTTTTGGCCTGATTCTGTTGTGTTTTGGTTTGATTACGTTATATTTCGGCTTGATTTCGTTATATTTCTGCTTGATTCCGTTATGTTTCGGCTTGTTGTGTTGTTCATTACTGGGCCACCGTAATAAAGTCCATAATATTAATCGTGTCCACTAGAGAACTAAGGGGAAACAATAAACGGCATGATTTACATCACAAAGGTCTAATCATATAAGGCCAAAAACAATATAGATTCGCCAACAACAAAAGTGGCAGAGTCTGGGGCGCACCGACTTGTGGAAGAGAAATATGAAACAAGCCAATAGAAGCTCCCTTTAAAGTCACATACTTCTTCAAAAATGTATATAAACCTACATAAACACTAGTTTGTCCAGCGCTTTACCCAAATGAAGTATAACAGTGAAATCGTATAACTAAATGGTTTTCGTTTGTTATTAATTTGTAATATACTTTTAACTGTAAAAGTATTTAAATTTGTTATTATGCTAAGTAGGCTGGTTTTCTTCTCTAGTGGTCCAGCGCCCCCCAGTGCCCTTGATTGACCGAACCCAGCTGCTCTCCGCATATTTGTCTCCGGTTAAATTTAAAATATAAAAGTGCAATGCAAAAAAACAAACAAACACACACACACACACACACACACACACACACTTTTCTCTACAGATCACTTTCTCTGGTTATGGTGGTATGCTAATTCATTGTCCTCTCCTCACAAAGAGAACGTTTTCTAAAAACAAAAGGAAAGCGCACTAGACAAAGCAAATGTAGAATAAAAAACAAACTAAATAACACCTGCATTAATGAGCTCCTGCTAATGATTACTGCAGGATCTCTCACAATCTCTCTCTCTCTCTCCCTTTTTCTGTCACTGTGGCTGAAAACATAAAAATGAGCAGCAAAGTAAATGAGAATGAGAGAAAAAAAGAGATGAATAAACAGACAAAGGCAGAATTAAATAGGAAGACGCATTCATGTGAATAGATTTTCAAATGTCGATTGTTAACAAGGCAGTGGAATTCCATGCCGAACCTCTGGCGCTGAAAGAACCGCCCTTAAATTATTCACGTAATTATAGCAGAGTGCTTTTAATGAATATTCTTTTGTCATCTCGATATTGTAACACTATTAGCTTGGATTATTGCCGATGACCCTGATGAATATTGATAGGACCGCTCCGGCTCGGATAAAGAACTCAAATGAAGTGATGTCACAGAGGGCATCATGAATAATACATATCACCATGTCTGGGGTGTGTTCTGTAATATCAACAATTATTAACAGCGACCCCGGTGCTCAGCTGAAAATACACTTTTATTAGCTTCCAGACTCGTTCCTGTGCATTCCATCCAAAGTTTGACGTTATGCACAGCTACTGCGTGACGTGTTTTGTTAAAGACAACTAAGTGTTTCTCATTTCCTTTTCTCACAATCCTCACAAAGTCGGGACAAAGCCTTGTAAAAAAGTTGATTATTCTTCAACCAGTCCTATCTTTTCATCCTCTTAATTATAATGGTGTGAAAAGTTTAGCAAACAAGTTAAATTGAAATTTTAGATTCTGGTCTGTAGATATTTTAAAGAAGGAAGGAAGATTTCCAAAATTAAACGTATGACCTGTATGATTGTAATTACCATTAAATAAGGTGTGGCCTGTGTGCATGAGATTACAGTGAAGGAGGCGTGGGTTGTGTGCCTTTGACTGTCAGTGAAAAGTGCGTGGCCAGTGTGCTTGTGATTAACAGTAAAGAAGGCGTGGCCTGTGTGCCTCTGGTTAACAGTAAAGGGGGTGTGGCTGGTGTGTCTTTGATTAACAGTAAATGGGGCGTGGCCTGTGTACCTTTAATTTAAATAAAAAGGGCATGGCCTGTGTGTCTTTGATTAATAGTAAAGGGGCGTGGTCTATGTACCTTTGATTGACAGTGAAGAAGGTGTGGCGTGTGTGCCTTTGATTTACAGTAAAGCAGGCGTGGCCTGTGTAACTCTGATTAACAGTAAATGGGGCGTGGTCGGTGTGTCTGTTTAACAGTAAAGGAGGTGATTTGGACATGGGCTGTGTGTGTTACCTCTGGTGACGGGGACGTGGTCTTTGTGTGTTACCTCCAGTTAAGGAGGTGTGACCTTTTTATCTATTGTGTTGCATTTACATAAAACTGTTACTTTTGCTTAAAAACATTCTAATATTTAGTTTTAAATTTGGTCTCATTGTCAATTTTTTGATAGCCAATTTTCCAGTTCCTAGAAAAACTGCCTATGCTTTAGAAAAATGTTTGTATGTAGAAAAAAAAAGAAATTTAGGTTAAACCGCTTCCCTGCTTCAATATGCTTCACTGTCCTGAATACAGCAGCTGGATAACATCAGGAAAAAGAGCAAATGGAGCATAAACTGTCTGTTTCCTGCCTGTTTCCGAGCTCCATCTGATGATCGGAATTTATCAGGATCGATCCCTGATCTGGCTGTCGAGCTTCTAGCAGTATCCAAACGCCCAATCTCGTGTTCTTGACACTTAGAGGGATTCTTTTACATTTTCTTTTTTACTATATGGACTGTATCTAAAATAAATATATGATTATTTGATGAGAGTATCTCAGGTCACAACTGTAATTATATGAGGTTGCCAGATATCAGATTTCCAACTTTTGCCACTGAAAATTCTCTTGGTCTGGATGTAATTGAGCAAAATGTCTCGTCTCTTTGTCCTCTACCGCACACATCAGTGATCGCGTTAAAACTAAATCAAATGCTTGAAAAAGGAGGTCTTTTTCATGTGGCAGCTCGGCTCGTGCAAGCCAAATCCTAGTCAGAGTGATTTTTGACATGTGTTTGGAAATTAAAAGGAGTCTTTTCATCTGCTGAAGCTCAACGCAAATGGAAGTCATCAGGTTTCCAATCACGTCTTGGCATGCGGTGCAGGAAAAACACATTAAAGGAAAAAGCGAGCACATGTGCAATAAATGCAGTGAAATACAATGACACCATCTGAATCCAAATCTGGGTTTGTTTAGTGCACCAAATGGTCACATTTCTGTTTTGTTCCAAAGAGGCTCAACTCAGAAGCCTTTATTTTTTTCTTATTTTCTTTTTTCTTTTTCTTAAAGCACCACAATTCATTAAAAGATTTTTATGTCATTTACAAAATAAAATTTACTGCATAAGTAGTCATTTTTTAAAAAAAAATGTTTATAATATTTTTTTGTTTAGTCTTTTTAAAAATTATTGCATTTTAATACCTTTAATGAGATTTTAAAAACATTTATGTTTGCTTTTATTCCGTAAACCTGGTAGCCTTGCTCAGACAGCCACTATGGATGACTTCACTAAAGCTGTAATTATATAAATATAAATTCATCCCATTCCCCAGAGCTCCGAGGACCATTCTGATCATTTAGGAATATAGACAGTGTCGCTTTTCCTCTCCTGCAGGAGGAAATGAGATGACACGTCTGAATCTAATGACAGGAAATAAGAAAGAATTTCCTTACAATACCCTCCAAATGAGCCTCAGAGTCCCCGAGCTCAGGACTGCACCCAAACACAATGCGCTAACATTTGCATTTTTATAGCGCTTTTCAGGTGTTGGTTTAGGTGAAATATTACAATGGCTGGTGGATCTGTCACCTCGAGACCGCAATGGAGAAACCAGAAGCTGGATCACTCCCACAAACGAAAGCTCTCCGATTCAAACCATTAACTAATCGCCGGAATCCAGGCAGGCGCATTGTTACGCTTGATTAGGGACAGGTTTTTTGTGTAAAAGAAGAATTTCATTTATTTATTTATTTATTTTAATTCAGACGACCTGAAAAAGCCGGAGCTAAAACGTTCCTCGTCCTGGATCTGTCGCTCGATGGTAAATGTCACGAACAAAAGACCCTGCCAGGATCGAGGCTCCTGAATGCCAGACTCGATTTTAATCTGATGAACAGTAACAGAGGGACCAGCGCACACGCCTCAGGAGGAGGGATGAAACCCTCAGTTTTGCCAAATAATGAAAGTTGGGCTCGTAACGACTCGACTTATTTTTCATGCAGAATTGTTGGTGTTCCGTTTAAGGCAGGAGCTGAAGCTCTGTGCACTCTTCTATTTGCACCTTCACTCGGCTGTAACACATTTCATCATCTTTTATTCTGTGTTAATAATTTCAGTTTGTTTACTCATCACTCACTGCTGAAGTGTTGCACTGAAAAGCATCACAGTTAATAAATAATCTGAAGAATCAAAATGTGTTTTTTACCAAACTTTTACCACACAATTCTGTCTCTCTCTCTTTCTTTTTTTCCTCACTCTCTCTCTCTCTCTCTCTCTCTTTTGCTATTTTTCTGCCTCTCTCTCTCTTTTTGACTCTCTCTTTCTCTTTTTTCTTATTTCTTTCTGACTCTTTTTCTTTTTGCCTTTGTCTCTGTCTGCCTCTTTTTTTTCTAATGGTCGCTCTCTTACTTTCTGAGTCTCTCTCTCTGTCTCTTTCTCACTCTCTCTTCGTCTGATTTTTTTTCTTTCTGCCTAGTTCCTCTCTTTTTTCTGCCTTTCTTTTTTATTGTCTTTTTTTCTTCTCTCTTTTTATGCCTCACGCTTTCTCTTTCTGAATCTATCTCAGTCTTTCTGAATTTCTCTTTCTGCCTCTTTTTTCTGCCTCCCTCTCTCCCCCTCATCTCACTCTCTCTCTTTTTCTCTCGCGCTCTATAGCCTGCAAACAAATGTTGTCTAAAAGGAATAAAACACTTCAGATATGTGAAGTTACAATTAAATGTAATAAAATTACCCTCTTAAGGCAGAGAACCAAAATCATGTGTAACGGGTAAAAAATATTCAACTTCGTATCCAATCAGCAGCCAGAATCGATTTCCTTTTCCTTTCTCAGCACTCGATTCTTTAACGAGACGCATGTTCAGCAGTGTGATTGAGTAGATTGAGCTAATTAAAAGTGGAGCCTCCATCTGTAACGGCTCTGAGTCCAAACCCACTCTCTGAATCTCAACTAACAAATTACAGCGAATCAGAGGCGACGCCTCGCCAACGCCGCCATGAGCCGATCGCGCCGAGATGTACGGCCTCGCGAGTGCCTCACTCATTAACTGCGGATGAGAGGAAAGAGTAATGGATATGGGGTGAACAGGCAGGAAGGAGCTTTCTAATCAGCAAAGAGAGAAGGAGAGAAACAGAGTAAGTCAAAAAGAGAAAGAAATACAGTGAAAAGAGATGGGCAGAGAGAGAGAGGCAGAAAGTCAGAAAGAGTGTGAGTCATATAGAAAGAAAGAATGAAAGAGTCAAAACATAAGAAAGAAAGAGAAAGAGAGAAACTAGAAAAGAGAAAGAACGAAAGAAAGACCGAGAGAAAGGGGAAGAGAGAGAGATGTGGCTATTCAGGCGGTTTGTGAGCTCCACAGTGAGAAGACAGATGAACAGTAAATTAGGTGCATGTAAAACAGGAGGCGTTTGTAATCTTGCGCTATAATTGGCCTCACAGTGTGTGTCTGTGTGTTTGTGTGTGTAGTGTCCCAGAGATAGATGACAGTGCTGCCTTCATTTGTCTTGCTTTATTGCGGTGTAATGCGCCGGCCGGAATCAGCACGCGTTCACTAACCCGTCTGTCTCGCTGCACTTTTATTGGACGATTGTTTGTGTCTTACTGAGACACCGGTGTTCGAGTCAATAACTCTGGTAATGGAGCCTGACTGAACATGGAACACCAGGGGTTTAATCAGACGCACGAGAGAGCCGTCACTGTCTCCACCCAAGCTCATGGCTATCCTATCCATGGCCGTGTGCTGATTCATCAATGGGGAAAACCGCTCTCACTGTGGCCTTCATGTACCTTCATTCACCGCCGTCAGGCGCTCCAGCAGAAAAGTTTACTTTTATGCAAATCACTCTTCTTTTCTCGCTGATGAAGGCTCCAAGGTTCCATCCCTTTAAAGGCCTGAAAAAAATGAAACCAAAACACATTCGCTCATTTCGGTAAAAAAAAAAAAATGCTTTCTTTAGTGTGTTCTGTCATCAAAAAATAATACATAAAAAGTAACAATTAATAAAATAAATGAAGACATAAACCTTTAATGAGCTAAAATGTCTAAGCAGTTGTGATGTCATAATACACCAATTATATTTAAAGAATAATATTCAAAAAGATTCAATTGATTTTTTGCACAAAGTTTTCCTTGATATTCTTCTATAAGGTGCACATACATCCTCAACACAGACAGACACACATGCACACACACACACACACACACACACACGGCACAGTAGTCGCATGGGTTCTGTCTGTAGCTACTGCGTCACACGGCTTCACTGATTAGAGCTGTAATGTAACTCCGACCGTAAGGAAGCTCTGTGATCATTTCACCCGATGACAATTTTATATCAGACAGCATGTGAAACTGGAGTTTAACCAAACAACTCATCCTCATGCTGTTATTAGGCGCAGCAAATCAGTGAAGCTGCTGTTTTAACAGATACACACTTTATACTAATTAGACTCGTCTGTTATAACTAAACACATCCTTGGGAAATGCAACACTTTCCATCCAGCTGCCTTCAAATTCTCACTGTTTTTATTTTTTTTAATTCATTAATGCAGTTAGTATTCACTCCTCAGCTTTCTCCACAGCTTTCAGATTCAGTTCTGCCTCTGCTCCTCAATATTGTTAAAAAAAGTCAGTTAGTAAAAAAAAAACCAGAAGGATCTATGATTCAGGGTAAATAATTCACGACAAACGTTAGAAGTCAAGGAACGATGTATAGGACCTGTGTTTTATTTATTAATAATGGGAAGTCCGGTTCTTTCTGGCAAACCGGTTCTTTTCATTCGTTTCATTAAACCAGTAAAAAAAAAAAAAGTTAATAAAACACCAATAATTCTATGAAATTATATGCAGCTACAACTAGGTTAAAAATAACCTAACTTTGAAACAGCCAATCAGGATGGGGGTTGGGGGCGGGATTAGTCAACATCTTTTTAAATGTGATCGATTAAACTTAAAGTATTCATACATTTAACTATGTTGACAACAGTAGTAATCAACTGATTAACTGACTAATCAGCAGATTACAGCTTCACCCACTGGGTAAAAGTCATGACTCTTAGCAGAACCCCAATGTGTACACAGATTGGCCTAAAGACCTTAAACTTTAATCAGCACCTCTGTGCCGTCAGGAACGCTAAACGGCTCTTTTATTACTCATAGTATGTTTGAAAGAGGAAAGCAGAAGTCTGTTTATTTTCAACCTTACAATCAGTTAACAGACCAAAGATAAGGCAGGGGGAGCAGCTGGATTCAACCCAAAACAAGACGTAATAGAGTTCAGAGGTGTAATTTCTGATAGCTGAGAGAGTTTCTGGTAGATTTAACCTTTCTGGTCAACTGTGCAAATTTTGCACTCTTGATTTAACTGTTTTTAAAGCATGAAATAGAAAAAACATTTTAACGCCAAGGAAATATTCGGGAGGTGGTAGTGCAGTGGTTAAGGTGTTGGACTGCTGATTGGAAAATCGGGATTTGATTCCTAGCACTACTGGGTCCCTAAGCAAGGCTCTAACCCTGGATTGCTCAGTTGTATAAAAGAGATGAATATAAGTCACTTTGGATAAGGGAATCTGCCAAAATACTATACATGTAAATACTTAGTTTAATAGCAACAGTTAAATGTTACCTTTTTTGTTTAAAGTCTGTTTTTGTGGTTGGTTGTTCTGTTCTTTTTGCAAGACTTTTTCTGCTTCGTCTCTATTTTGTAGAAGCTTAACAATAGAGTTGTAATGTTAGACCGTAGCCCTGTTTGTATGGGATTTATTTCTTTGCCCAGCACCAATAATAACATTCTGTAGGTCTGCGAGGACTGCATTAATGCAGTATAAATGCAGTCATCGCAGAGCTACAGAATGTTGATTAGTTAGACGTTTGTTTACATACTGTGTCATGTGATCATGTCTGGATTGGTCAGAATACTAAATAATACATTCAGTTATTAATAAACATTGCAAAATCTAATGGCATACATGAATATAAATTACCTGTAGCTGACATTATAATAACACCTTTAACGAGCTTCAGGATTTTAGTTTTTCTTCGCTGCTAACAAGTTTAGTTGTGTGGAGAGTATAGAGACGTGAAGACCTAAAGCTAATTTATGTAGAACAGGTCACTCAATTTATGTTCCTGCATTTTAAACATTTGAAAATGATTTCCGTGTGCTTCATATTTCTAGTTTAGTTTCTCTGTATGAGTGTGCTTGTTTAAAAAAAAAAAGAAAAAAAAAGAAAAAAAAAGGCGCTTGCCATCTGAAATGGCAGAATAAACAAGTCAATAAAACTTACCGAGAGAAGCAAAAAGAAGCTGAGCTGCAGCAGTTCCTTATTAGTCAACTGTTGAGTCTGTAAAGTGTGAGTAACACTCATTAAAGGATTTCGGTACAATTCAGCAGAAAACTAATGGGACTGTGCAGGCAGAGTGTTTTTTTCCGAACAATATTCTCACACAGAGATGCTGTTAAGAATGAAAAGAGGAAAAAAAAAAGTTTTTCCATAAATACAGAACCGACATTAAAATTCATTGCGTTTGGACTAAAGACAGCGATATGTATCTGCTGGACTTTCTCAGAAGTGTACAGCTTTTCCACTCAGAGCTCAAAAAGGTTTCTAAAAGATTTAACACAAGTCAAAGAGCAAATAGCTCAAAGTAATTTTTCTCAAGAATAAGTACAGGTGAAATATACGATGTCTCTTTAAAATCCATTCAGTCGTTTGAGTTAAACTCATTCTAGTCTAAATTATTTGCACTCTGGAAATCTCTTACTCTAAATCTCTAGAATGAGTCATAAACTTCACTGACTCAGTGTAGTGAATCTTGTTAAAAACAGACGAATTTCCTGGTACGAGAGGACTAAATCTCTGCTTTCAGAGATTCAGACTTAAAACTGATTCACTAAACAAATAAGAAGTGAAGGGTGACGAAGTAGTGCAGTGGGTAAGGCGTTACACTGCTAATCGGAAGATCATGGGTTCAAGTCCCACTTCCACCAGGCTGCTACTGCTGGGTGGTGCAGTCCCAGAGCAAGGCCCTTAACTCTTAAGTTGTATAAAGAGATAAATGTAACTTGCTATGGGCGTCTGCCAAATGCTGTAAATGTGAATGTAAAGTGAAGCTCAGACACAATGGAAATTCAATCTGATTAGTGCCTGAAATGATTCACTGAATCAAACCCTGATTTGCTAAATATATAATGAGTGAATCTTAGTCATGAAACGACGCAGCTAAAAAATCTATAACTAAAAAGATTCACTAATTCAAATGCTGAACCTCTTAATCAGGCCTGTATGAATAAATTTACTGACCCAAAAACAATGACTCGCTGAATGAGAAGGTCCCGGTCTCGGTCATGGCAAAAGGAGTCACTGAGTCAATGAATAAATCATTGGTTTCATAACAAAAAAATAAAAGAGGCTTAGTCATGATCCAACGGTTCACTGATTCAGGAGACTTATCTGAATAGTTGCTATTATGACTCACACAATTCATGACTGTCTTAACTGATAAACTGATAAAGTCTAGAAAGGATAGTGGGTATTACTGAGGGCTACTGATCCATTTACTGCACTGATTCAAATTGTTTGAATTTAGAGTTTTTAAGTAATTTACAAACAAATGTACAAACAGGATGCCACCCGAGGTCTCGGTCCTGAGCTTCCCTTCAGCAGCACTAATAATCTCACTCTTGTTCTCTCTCTCCTTTGTTTCTCTGGGTGCAGCTGCACTCTGACGTTGATAAAGGTGAAGGCAGGGTAAAGTATGTCCTCACCGGTGAAGGAGCCACCACCATTTTCACCATCGACGAGAACACCGGCGACATACACGCCACCAAACGCCTGGACCGCGAGGAGCAAGCTTACTACACGCTGCGAGCCCAGGCCCGCGACCGCGCCACCAACCTGCCAGTCGAACCCGAGTCCGAATTCGTCATCAAGGTGCAGGACATCAACGACAATGAGCCTCGCTTTCCAGATGGACCGTACCAAGCGCAAGTGCCTGAAATGTCCCCAGTGGGTAAGTGTATAAAAAAAAGTGACACATGTCACATGACACAATTATGCAGACAATTATTGTGCATATATAATAAATTGAACTTTAATAAATTGAACTACTTTTTTTGCTTATTTATGTAGAAATTTGTTGCACAAGTGGATGTGGTTAAAGTAAAACCATAAATAATACTGTTTTAGTAAGTTACTTATTTACCATTAAATATATACATTTATTCATCAGCTACTTATTTTATCACTTTTTCTTAAGTTCAGCTACTGCTATGTTTTACACACAAAAATTCCAGCACATATCAGGTTTTTACACACAAACCAGCGAAACGCACACACACGCACCCCCCCCCCCACACACACACATTATCTATAAAGCAGTCAAACAAACAGAATAATCCAATTTTAGAAGCTGAAGGTGATTAACCTGCAATGACTGCAGAGTCAACATCCCCTGCATCAGGGCACACACACACACACGCACACAGATTGAGAGCTGAAGATGAGTCGTGACTCATCTCTTCTGAGCGTCTAACGTCTCACTGTGATGTGGCTCTTAAATCTTGATGAGTTTGACCTCAGTTTTGTCTTCGTGTATAAGTGTTCAGGTAAAGTGTGAACTCGTTGATGGAGAATCATTCAGAATGCAGCTGAATTAGTGAATCAGACAGAGTTTATATCAGAAACCAAGCTCTGTGACAATTCTTTTCATTTCACCGCAGTTAAGGGTTTTAGCTTGTCCTCATTGACATGCTCTCCTGGCTTAGACTTGGACTCCTTAAGCTTAAGGAGGTCTTTCAGTCCTTTAGAAACAGCGCAGCTAAAATGGGAATTTGTGCCATCTGTTTTTTCGCTAAACTGAATTGGGAAAATCGGAGAAATATTCGCAATCACTAATTGCTTTGTTTGCCTTTTCGTGACGATTCAGTTCTGAGTCGAACTTAAGATCAATTAACCTGATGTTTCAGTCAGATCGGTTGTCACAATTACACAGTGGCTGATATCTATTAAGCCACACCCACAAAATGACATAATAAGCAATGCTTCAGGTCCGAACGATACATCGATACATAATTAATCAGGTCACAATAGATTTTTTGTGGTAAAAAAGAAGGCAGATGCAAGATCCTATTTTTTAAATATTTAAAGTTGCCAAATTTGTAGATAAAAAAAAAAAAAAATGTAATCTGAAAAATAAAACTGCAGCACATTTATTTTTCTGGCTTCTTTAAATATTTTGAAATATTTGTGTGTTTGATTTGTTGATTCATGAGTCATGATTTAAGGCTTTAAAAAGTTCAAGCTGTACAGCAATTATGCATTAAATAATTAATGAACTTTACTCATTAATAACTGTAGAACAGACGATGTTTACACTCCGGTCCCCATTTGTTTGGCTCTGTTTAACTGTGCGGAGCGAATAAAAGCTGACAGTCAGGATCGTGAGTAGACGTGCTGTTTTATAAAAGTAATTAACATGCTGCCTACCAGCAGCCGCTCAGACCTGGGAGCAAAGCCATTAGCCTCTGCTGAAGCAGGCGACCCCACTCTCACCTGCAGATCAATTTAAAATCATTACGCCTGAGCACTGATGAATGGCTCTGATTAACAGGAGAATGATTAATTTAATTTGGTAATGAAGGAACAGGAGATTGTTTATGACTGCAGACCTTTCGCCTCCACCTCGACCAGTCGCTCGGACTCCCAGAATGAAAATTCATAACAGGTGCTTATGGGATCCATCTCTTGTGCCTGGTCATTTTTCCAGAGGCAGAACTGCTATTGAGCTGCTTAGAACCTGCGCGCCTGACGGTTTCCATCTTGCTGTTATTGAATTTCATTAGCAGCTGGAATCGTGCCGCAGTCGGGTAAAAATCAAAGCAGGAACTTTAGCCTGCAAGCTCACAAAGGAGAAACAACATAACAGAGCATGCGTTCTAGTAGTACTGATGAGCTAAATGAGATTGGATAGTTTTCAGATTTTGCCTAAAATCTGTAGGAATTCAGTAACAGATCACGTGAGATTAGAGAACAAAGAAAGCTTTGCAACATGAGATTTTAGCAAACAAAAAAACAAGTTTAATTAAAAAACACATCACCTAAGATCATACGTGTAGGAATTAGGCCTTTAAGATGGTCCATAAGTATTGATTAATATGTCAGGTGTCACTGTGATAAATTATAATACGCACATTTTTAGGACATTTCTTTAAGCCATTACTGCTTATGTAAAACAACATAAGCATTTATTAACTCGTCACCTGTTATGCTGAGGTCAGGGGTGGCTTAAATAGTTAAATGTAGATCTAAAGACCAGGAAGACCTGGATTCAAGCCCCACCCCCGCCAGCCAGCCACTGTTGCGTCCTTTAATGTGATAAACTGTGATAACATTTTTAATAAATCTCTGTAAGGATCATAAAAAGGACCATAATAGAATAACATTAGACTATTACAAACTAAATGGTCTAATGACCCTTCATGACTACTGATATAAAGCTCTATGAGCTTTTATTAATGTATTTGTCATCTAAACATTAAAATACCTTTACATTTGTTGAAAAGAGCAAGTCTGATCAGCCTGTGGTGGACCTGTCTTGGCAGAGAGTATTTTGTGATATATAGCCAAAACACACAATTACACCGAAGGTGCACAACCAAAAATGTGTTGTGTAGGAGAAAACATCATTACGTGGTCAGCAGTACAACATCCCAACCAAAATGAATCGTCAAATCGAAGTAGCGAACTAAATCATTTGGGACTATAACAACTCGTTATGTACTGTTGCAATAAAATCATTACATAAATGATAATTCAGGGAAATAAACATTAAAATCTTTTAATTTTTTTTTTTTTTAAATTGCATTTATAACACCTACTGTACATAATCGTGTCATAATTCACATCAAATTCTACACAAGCTTCCATTATCACATCAGCAATTCTAAAACTTGACATAACCCCTTCATAGCAGGTGACACAACGCTACGTAAATGTTTATAAATGTTTCAGCTGCTGTAATGGCTTCTTTAAAATCATCAACAACAACAACAAACAGTTCAAAACTAAACAAAATCAACTATGCAAATGTATCTTTAGGGTTATGAACCCTTCATATACCTATTATGATTACTGAGTTCACGCGCTGTTATAAAGGCTGGTTTAAAACAAACGCGCTAATCGTACATGTTCACTATGTGCAATGCATAAGCATTAGATTAAAGAAGGTTTTTTTTACAGCGTTTTATAATTTTTTAAATTAAATTAAATGACTAAAAGGGTAACTAATTTTGAGTGCGAATCCACACAACTTTAAGTGAAACCTGTAAAAAGATCTATTATGAAAGAAAAATCAACAAGATCGCTTAATCCTTTAATCCTGTTAAAATCAGCAGCTTTAGAAATGCCGGCATTTATTCGGTATAATCCACTCGTACCGCTGCTTCTCTGCTTCACTCAGAAATATTTTTATTTTTATTCATTAATTTTTTTATATGTTTTTGATTATATTTTATCTTACCAGAAATTATATTTTATTTTACCAGTATCACCCTTCCGAGCAGCTTAAATGGGTTTTTGAAAAATCCCTAAAACCACAAACGGAATAAACCTCAGCTTTTTTTTAAAAGGTCAAATAAAAATGCTGTGTGGCTTTCGCAGGATTTAGTGCCGAGTGAAAATTGAGCTCATTTGCGGTGATTTCCCACTCCTGAAAAAAAACTCAGGGCTTTGGCAGGTTTGGAAATTTCCTCATGTGTTTCAGTGTCGGATTTCCAGCTTATAAAATGTAAAAAAAAAAAAAAAGTTTTAATTAACAATTTCTGGCCACAGAAATCAACATTATCGTAAGAATTTTGACAATCTCAGCAGTTTAATGGCTGAGGTTTCTCAGAAAACTATTGTTATTTGCTCTAACACTTTACAAATGCCTAGACACCCACACAAGCCTATAATGACTGGTGACATAAAGCTTCATATAAATTATTATTTATTTATTTTTTATTATTCATCAACTGCCAATAAATTAAAGCTTTATAACCACTAATATAAGGCTACATTAACCAGGCCACGTTATTATTTTGTTACCTGTCAATAATATATAAAATATATTCATTTGTCATTGCCAATTAACTTAAGTTCTGTTTTTATTTTTTTGCAGAAAAGGTACATATAGCCTTTATGACCCTTTATAAGCCTATATGAATCTACATCAGCAATTATTAACCAACTGTCAACCACTGTTGGGTCCTTGAGCAAGACCTTTAACCCTTCCTGCTCCAGGGGCGCTGTATCATAGCTGGCCCTGCGCTCTGACCCCCAACTTACTAAGTACCTTGGACAATGACAATGAAGTTGAATATTATTATCATTATTAGTATTATTATTTATTTTTTACCTGTCCTTATTGTTGCGCTACCAAAAAAGTGTCAATAAACAAAGTAAACTTTGTATTTTTATACACCTAAAACTCCTACAAGTTTTTATGAAACTTAAATAAGTCGTTAATGATAATCAGTTAAAGAATCATTAAAACGGGTTGTTTTTAACAATGTGGTAATTGTGAATATCTTATTATTTTCTTATTTTAAAACACTTTTTTTCTTTTTCTTTTTCCAGTTTTATAAAGTAATGTTACACTAATTATGTGTACCAGTGTAAATAATTAAGGAAGAAGTGGTGGCTCATGGTTAGGGTGTTGGACTACCGAAGCGAAGATTGTGAGGTCGCTCCACCAAGTCACCACTGTTGGGCCCCTGAGCAAGACCCTTAACCCTCAATTGCTCAGTTGTATAAAAGAGATTAATGTAAGTTGCTCTGGATAAGAACGTCTGCCAAATGCTGTAAATGTAAATAATTAAGTATAAGATAGATGCGTTTTAAGTAATAATGTATTTAAAAAAAAGATTTTTTAATTTTAAATTTTAGTTGGCACATTTATTAAACATAAACTACAACGAAAAAAGTAATTAACTCCAACAGTGATATAAAGTTTATGGTCCAAATTTCCCTAGTAGTTTGTTAGTGCTGCATTATTTACTCATAAACTGATGATGTTCAGTCAGATTTACTTGTACTCAATTTCAAGCCCATTCAAATATTTATATTAAAGTATTTTTCAATCTTATTGTTTCCTGAAATTGATCTCTCTCGCTTTCTTTTAATCCTTATTCAAAATGTCAATAATTGGTTTATTAACACAACATATATATCAATAATACCAATTTGCAGTTTTATTTACATTTTATTCAAATTTGTAAGTTTTTAATGAGCTCCAATTCAAACATTTCAACCATATCTGATCAATATTTTGCTCTCATGTGAGCTATATGGATTTTATTCTGGTTTATTTAGTTGGTGGTTATTGCTGTGTGTATTAGTTAATATGGAAGATAGCAGGAACTCTAATGGAATCTGAGGAAAGTCCGGTGCAGCGCATAAAGCAGGACTTCAGCTCCATCCCATTTTTTATCCCAGTTTATTCCCAGCGGTGCTTTCCAGATGTTTACGGTTTCAGATATGACACAAACCGGGCCCGTCCTCGAAGGTCTTATTTAGTCCTTTTTATGAGCAGACGTGTTAAAGGGTAATCTGTGCCTTTACAGAGGAGCACCACAGCCAAAGCCAGCCCATAAATCGCACTCAAATGAAGGCTCGGCACTTTCTATTAAGACGCTTTACAGCTTAAATAAAATCTATCTGGGAATTATTATCCAGGCAGCCAGGCAATACGAGACGTGCCTTCTCGCAGTCTCACCAGAGCCAGACGTCTGTGCTAGGGTTTTTAAAGGACGAATTCAACCCTAGGGGCATTTACATTCAGCTGAAGAAAGCAGGCTGTCGAGAAAAGGACGCTTAACGCTGAAGAGTCCAAGGGTTTTAACTCACAACCTTCAGATTGAACTTCGAGAACAAAACATGTTCATCTGTTCATTTGAAACCTTTTAAAATGATTACAGCAGAGGGCAAATAAGCAGTTAAGCAGTTTTTTTGTCTGTGTTTTTAATTATTCTTATGTCCTAGTGTGCTTCGTCTCAGATGAATTGCTGATTTCAGTCAACATGTGGAAACAATCAGGAGGGAAAATTAAACACAAGAAAATGCACGACACACAAGCATGTAGCCCACAAGCCAGATGTTTCCAGTCCTGATTTATTCATCTACATTTACAGTCAGTGGAGATTCAGGCGTTTCACTCGCACTGCATGCATCGATGAGATATATCAGAAATCTATAAGCAGAAAAAAAACCTCTTTACTGTGTAGCTAAAGATAATATAGTGCTTTATGAGGCAGCCATCTTTGAACGATACTCCAAAAATGGTTTGATTTTAATTTAAATCTGTTTCCACTTTCCTGTGAAGTTTAATTGATCTGCAGGCTTCTGGATCCAGATCATATAAAATGTTGGGAAATAAACCCCACATGTCATACTGTTCGAGAGTAACAGTCCAGAACAATCCAAAACACTTCATTTATTTTTGTTTCCTCTTTAAGATGGACAACAATTAAACAACAAACAGTTATGGTTTATACACTTTTCATTACCGTAATGACTGTACATGCTTTTCTATCCATTTCTATCCTTTTTTAACAATTGAACAACAAACCGTTATTATTAAAGGCTAATTTTATTATTTTAACACTATTCATTACACATAACACTGGGTTGTTATTTTTTTCTACACCTTTCAGTCTTTTGTTTTAGCTCTGAAATTGTCCCAATCAGAGGAAGCATAGAACCTGCTTTAAAACAGTGCGGGTGAGATAGAGTGCCTGGATGATTTGAAACTCATAACTACATTTTACATTTTAAGCATTTTGGCAGGCACCCTTTTCCAGAGCAACTTAGATTATTACTGAGCAATTGAGTGTTAAAGGCCTTGCTCAGGGACCCAGCAGTGGTAGGTCGGTGGTACTGGGAATCGAACCCACGATCTTACGGTTAGCAATCCAACACTTTAACCACTGATCCTTAATTGTATATTATATTAGGTTACATGTTGTTCTATAACGCTTTATTATGTTACACTATTAATCACTATAATCACATGTCGCCACATAACAATAACTTTATTACATTATGTTATGAGACTTACCATATGGTTTGTTATGTTACATGATAATACATTATTGATCAGGCTGTTGTTACGTGTTTGTATAGAATGTGAAATTACATTACGCAGTGTCACATGATGACACCCTATCTGACGGTATATGTTAGTCCATGTTATGCTGTGTTACATTGTTATGTTATTACTGTGTTATTATATGATAATATATGAGATCTAAACATCTAAAGGTATCTTTTGCTGCTGTGTGCTTAGGTACATCGGTGGTGGAGGTGAAAGCTACAGATGCAGACGATCCCACTTACGGTAACAGTGCCAGAGTCGTCTACAGCATCCTGGAGGGTCAGCCGTATTTCTCAGTGGAACCCAAGACAGGTACAAGCAGAATAATGGGACAGAATTTACATTGCACTGAGGGAATAGAGTGTAAGAAGGAGTGAAAGGCAGAGTGTTTGTGTGTTAAATTAAATGCTGATGTAAGGTAACGGTCATGTTTCAGACATCCATTCGAGGGTTTTAAGCCTTATTATTAAAATAAATTAGATAAATAAATTGTTTTTATGGCTGTTTAAAGCCTGAATTCACATGCAGTAAAGAACAACATTTACCAAATAACTGCTTCGCTCTGAGAGGCCAGAGCCTCCCAGGATCAATAATGAGGATTTCTTGCTTATATAAAATCATATTTTATGTTTATATATAAAGTCTTTGTAGAAAAGCTTTTATTACTCAAGTAAAAAAATTATAAAAATAAAGAAATTAAAGCAAAAACGATTCAAAAACATTTTAAAATAGGCAATAAAATATTAATAATTTTACCTATACTGAAAAAAAAATGTTGATTCTTTGAAAAACCTGATTTTTGTAAAAATCTGTGTAGCTTTAGTACCTAAAAAAATCTGTGAAAAAAAAAAAAAGTGAGTGTATTCCGATTTGGAGCGCAGCCTCTGAGAAATGTTTTTCCAGTGTTTGTTGTTGTCTGCGATCCTCAGCCGCGAGCAGTGACGTGACCCGGTGTGTCGCTTGCATCTGAGCGGGAATCGTATGATGGATCTGTACTTGGGGTCGTGATGCATCTGTCTCACCTAGGCTGCGTAGTGGGAGGAAATAATCCGGTTTGAGCGCCGGTGACAGCTCAAACACTCCCACAGCCAAATCTCACACACTCTTTCCCACGTCTCTGGACGGGGTCTCACTGGACACGGTGGCGAGAGAAACAGAAGTGTAAATATGTGGAGGAGTGCGAGTGTGAAGCTAGGAGCTGGAAGGAATAAAAAGAAAGAACAAAAATCTTCAGTGTGGCTTCAAATACAGAGAAACTAGAGACAGGAGGAACAAGGAAAGTCATTATTCTAAAATCTGCAGCATTTTTCCTCTTATACTACAGCTCTGTAAGGAGATTATACAATGCTGAATTATACAATGTAATGTCTTTACATATAAAGTTAAGGAATAAGTTGCTGTAAGAGCAGCCTTGGTTCTCTGACATTCTCTTTTATTCTCATTTTTTAATGGTAATACTTTTTTGGACACTTTTCCACAAATGCTACATAATCATCTCCTTACTGCCTATGACAAAAGGTCTCCTTATAAAGCTACTTTTTTTTTACTATTTAATCTACTTTTTGGCTATATAACCAAATATATGTTCGGTTACTATGAAAATAATATTATATTATATTCATTTTCTTTGCTATGTGTTTTATATATTTTTTTTAATCTTTTATTATTCTTTGTTGCAAAGTCAAAGAAGAACGAAACGTTTCATTCCAAACGCAATTTTGGTTTTCACCTCACCAGCACACCCACAAACTAAAATGTCTTTATATCTTGTTTTATTCCATTCTTTATTTACTAGAACTAAGAGTATCGAACACTGTTCCAGTACACAAAGCTACTAAACTCCACGAATAAAGACTAACTTCTCTGAACACCTTTGGGATAAACTGGATTACTGGAATACCTCAGACCTCCTCACCCAACATTAGTGTCTAATCTGACCTATACCATTGTGACTGACTGATCAAATCCCCACAGTCACATACCCACAATCTAGTATAAAAATAGCACAGAAATGTAGAGGTTATTACAGGAGTGAGACTTTTGTTCATGCCGCGTTAACTCACCATCCACAAAAATATAGAAAGGTTGGTGTGTGTTTACCATTTTACAGACGAACTTTCTGAAGCCTGACATCCTTTCAGCAAAGCAGCAGAGCTCAGGTCTGATTAACCGCCTCGAAGGCAGTCTATTAATGATTATTGACAGGTTCTTCTCTCCTACCACTACTCTCGTAACGGAAAAGCGCAGAGAGAAGAGAAAACAGAAAATTGTCTGCAGTCATTAAAAGCGTGGCATTGAGGCTGCTATTTGATTCCCACATCTGGAGACGGCTGTCTGAACCTGACACTTGTCTCCAGGGCTTTGACACCATTTCTCAAAGCTCTGTCAGATTGGATGTTCGGGTTCCTCACAGCCTGGTTGCCTTTCCTTACACTGAGCCGATAAACAAAATTTTGTTGGTGTTTGGTCTCTATATGAGTCCTGGCCAATTTCCTCTCATACTTTCCCTTAACACAAAACATCTAGCAGGCCAAGAAGGCTAATTATCATCTAAAGGTTTTGTAGAGTTTTAGCCAAGGATTCACCGATAATTGTGAAAGCTATTACAAGTAATACAAACAAAACTTGTTTTCCCTCAGGATCAATAAAAAAGGCACACCTACAGTCAGGATTGAAACAACATTTTGTGTAAAACAGAATGTGCAACACTACATACCAGGTACCTTCAGGAAATATTTAGACGTCACCTTTATTCCTGACTGGTGTTCATTTGGTTTGTTTAATGTTTATGGTGTTTGTTGCTAAAGATGATTTGGTCAGGTTTATTTTTGTTCATTTTTATAACGGATTTTATATTCAGTAAAAGATGTTTTGATGAATGGAAACCTTGACCTTTAAGTCAGTTTTAAACAGTTGAACCTCAAAGTCAAATTTTTTTTCAGTTGAATCTGTAAATTTTGTTCAGATAACAGACCTAAATTTCTTTTAGCATTTCTTTTTGACAGAACTGCTTAAAGATTAAAATCAATTTTTAATTAGTTAAGACTGTGCAGCTTTATGTATTTTTTATGCCTTACATTTTTTCCATCCATCCATCCATACATCCATCCAGCCAGTCAGCCAGTTATTGTCTATACCCACTTATTCCTAATCAGAGTCACGGGGATCTGCTGAAGCCGAACCCAGCCAATTTTGGCTTTAATTGGGTTTTATTACCTTTAGAGTCAGAGTATAACCAGAATATTTTGTCAAGCGGTTAATCAAAGGCTTGGCCCGTCAACGCATGGCCAGAAGTTTGACGAAATTTAGAGTTAATATGTTACTATGTTCTGGAGGAAGCTTAAGGTTGATTACAACACAACAACAAAACAATTTCCTTTGTGTTAGGATTCGAGGTTAAAACCTTTATGTAAAAAGGTTAAAACAAAAAAACTTGTCAAACCCATGTATCTTTAAAAGACATCAGTCTAAAGCTCTAGATTTATATAGTTAATGGTATAGACAGGTCACTTCCTGTTTACAAACAAAAAGTTTAATGCGTTTAGCACTATCAGATCTGTCATCCAGATGTGGTGTCTATCAGTACAATTTAAAAGTCCCCTATCTCTTTAGTAAATAGATTAATTTTGTAGAATTTTTTCCTTCCAGCGTGTGAGAGCAGCACAGAGTAAATAGCAGCGTCTATTGATTGGGGTTTAACTGAGAAGTCTGAGCTCAGGACGAATGAGGGGTCGCTTAATGGCAGGGGAATTAGTCATCAGGCGGAAATGCCAAAACCAACAAAGATCAGGTGAGAAAATTAATTCTGGGTCCAGCAAAGACATTAGTAAAGATCATCGAGAGCTATTATTATGATGTGTTCTTTTACCAAGGATAAAAGATCCCTTCCAAAGAAGTTCGTCCGCTTTTAATTACAACAAGCTGTCATCTCGGTGGAGATTTACAGACTGTTAGGCATTAACACCTTTACCACTGAGCTGCCACTTGGTTATGACTATACAAAGTTTGTCCAGTTTACAGCAATACAATGCTAAAAGTTATAAAAATGGTGTTGCAGGTATCGTGAGGACGGCGCTGCCGAACATGGACCGCGAAGCGAGGGACCAGTACCTGCTCGTTATCCAGGCTAAAGACATGGGTGGTCAGATGGGAGGGCTCTCCGGAACCACGACTGTCACTGTCAGCTTAACCGACGTGAATGACAATCCACCACGTTTTTCACGAAGTACGTCTCTCTCATACATTTGTATGAGAAAAAATGTACAGTGGCAAAAATGTACAATCCCAAGTGCTGAAAATGTAAAATTACATGAGCATTAGCTATACATTTTCCGATATTGATTGAACATGAAATTTTAATTTTAATGTGACCCGAAAACATGTAATATATGCCGCAAGGAGCTGAAGCAATAAATCCAACATGTCAAGAGTTTCTATTTTTCCCAGCGCTGTTAGCTTGCCTAATGTAGCAGGGAGCTGAGGGAAAGCACGCCACAGCAGCCAGATGAGAGGAGAAAAAGCAGAACTAGCATCATCAATAATTGTCTGCGAATGTGTCTGTGTGTGTGTGTTTTACAGAATCCTATCAGTTTAGCGTGCCCGAGTCGCTGCCTGTGGCTTCCGTGGTGGCCAAGATAAAGGCCTTGGATGCAGACGTAGGCTCCAATGCTGAAATGGAGTACAGAGTTATTGAAGCCGATGGCCTCGGGGTTTTCAGGGTCGAGCCAGACAAAGACACACAGGAAGGAATCATAACTCTGTTGAAGGTAAATCGTACAGTGGCCATGTGATTGCGCGGCTCGTCGCACATGCACAGTAAAACGTGGTCCATTGAGTAGGACAAAAAGTAGGAGTAGCAGAATTATAAGTATGAGATGAAAAAATGGGAAGTGAAACGGTAGAGGGTAGAAGGAAAAGTATAAGAAGTAGAGAAAAAAAGCAGGAAAAGAAAAAGCTGTAAGAGCAGATGTAGAGGTAAAAGTAAGAGAACTTGTCTGAAAAAGACAAGAAGTAGAAGTAAAGGTAAACTAGTAGCAGTAGAAGTAGTAGAAATAAGAGTAGAATTAAGAGTAACAATAATATTAATAATAATAATAATTATAGTCTTTATTCTCAATGCAAGAGAGTACAACGAACTATAGTTGCTTACAACAACAATAGTGCACTAAAAATAGCCCTGTTAAGAAACATAGGAGAAGAAGAAAAATAGGAGTAGATGAAATGAAAGAAAAGAAGAAGTTGTAGGAGTAGGAAAACATATAATGTTGCAATCCCGACTTTCCAGAAGGGTTTCCAGAATCATTTGATTTGGCTAACATATGTAATGGTGATTGACAACGGGATTTGACAGGCATGATCTTTAAAAACACCAACAATCTCCTGTTGATCAGTGGCGACCTCAGTACTCGGTGCTCGCAGTAGTGAATTGATTTTTCCTCAGCTTTTCAGTTGCACACTTGCTTCATGCTCCATCTTTCACCGCTGTCATTTGGTGTCTCCTGTTTAACCTTCAATAAAATAATGGTACATCGGATGGCATTCTCAGCTGATGTTTGATGCCAGAATGATAGTGGAATTACGGCCGATATTTGACTCAAAAATAAATCCTGAAGCTAATAGTTAGCAGGAATTGCAGAAACAGTGAGATGGATCGGTCACAATGGAATTAGCAGAATTAGAGGAAATCATATCCCCAGATAAAGCATGAAGGTTAATCCGAGCATACAGATGTCTCGGCTGCAGAGTATTTGTGAGGATCAGCAGCCAACTAAGTCCTCAGTGGCCTTGAGCTGTGATAAAGTCACCAGCTGTGAGGTAAAGGGTGAGACAAGGTGCTCTGGATTTCTGTACTAAATCTCAATTAACCTTCTGGGGAAAAAAAATTTCAGGAAGTTTGAAAAGCAGTGTAGTTGGTGATTTGAGCGAGATATGAGAAATGAGATTTTGGAATAATCCGCTATATATAGTTTTGGGGATTTGTACGAAATAAGGCGGACAAAGGATCACTAGCTGCATCATTTTGTATATAACGAAAAACCCAGACTGATTCAAATGTGAACTGTTCAGACTGAAACTAAAGTTTTGCAAAAGGAGTTTAAAAATTTTCATAAGAAAAGCTGTACTTTTATCTGAAGTCTTCTAGAATTTTGGACAAGTCCAAAGACGTATTGTTTTTATATTATCAAAAGAAGCGAATGAGATTTCCTTATCCAGAGAGACCTACAGAGCACCTAAAGGTTAAGAGCCTTGCTTAAGAACCCAGCCTTGGCAGCCAGGTGGTTCTGAGAATTGGACCCACTATCTTTCCATCAGCAGTCCAGGGAGGGTCAGGGGCCTTAAACTAAAATAGGGTTAGTGTCTTTTGTTTGTCTTGCTTCTGGAGGTGAAACGCACAGCAAAAAAAGTAAGATTTGGGCTCGGCGAAGGACATGCCATCTGTTGCAGAGCTCTTTGTCCTCGTGCTAGAAAATGAATAATAAGGAATGTAAAATCAGCTCTGTTCCACTGACATGCTTAGAAAGACAGCACACTCAAGAGCAGGAGATCTTACCACAAATCTCACGCATCTGCACTCGTGATTCATTTTCAATGCTGAAACCTCTAGCTGCTTCTTTATTAACTTGAAGAACTTTACAGCTCCAATACTGTAGACATATAATGAACATAACATAACATATATTAAAAAATCAGACCTGACAACAGAAAACACAGTCACAATCTATATCTATTTTTTTTTAGAATTTAACATGATGGTGAAGCTGGTAAGGGTGATGATGATGAAGATAAGGACGATGTGATGGTGATGGTGATAATAATGTGAAAATGATGGTAGTGGTGAAGGAGATGGTGATAATAATTGATAGTGATGATATTGTATTGATGATGATTATGATGATGATGATTATAATGGTGGTGGTGATGGTGATGATGTCTGATGATAGTAGACGTAGTGATGATGATGAGGATAAAGGTGGTAGTTGTGGTCATGATGCATTTGACGGTGTTAAAAATCATGACGATTATAATTATAATTAATTCATTAATTAAATTATTCTCTGGTTGGGATTAGGGTACTCTTTTCACAGCAAATCAGCCAATCACAATTGTTAGTGATCTGGTGTATGTGGAATAGGGAATCTATCTCTACCATTTGAGTGTGTGTATGCCATTTTGTGTGTGTGTGTGTGTGTGTAGGATGCAATTGGCTGGTTTCACATGTTTTAAAGAGCATGTATTCTTTGGGTAAAAAGTTAAAAGGGTGTGAAAAGCTGAACAGGAACAAAAGGAGGAAAAATGCTCTGGGATAAACAAATCTAAAGAAGTTTTGGAATCGATTTGAGAGTTTACTGAAGTTCAAGAAGCTCGTTTTCAACCTTGAGTTTGTCCTGAAAATAAGTTTTTCCATTAAAAGTCTGAGCAGGTGACAGATGTCCACATCGACTGGTGTGATAAATGTGCTGCATGAGAAGTTACTCCAAAAGAGATTTTCGTGTTTCGTATATCTCTGTTTTAAAACTGATATTCATCTCTGACGCATCGGCGTCGTGCCCTATACCAACACTCCAGATATTTATTAGCTCTTCATGTAAACATTCAGGATTCCCAAGAGTTTGCCTGATAATCTCAATCTTTCCTCTGTTTGTTTATTAATTTCTGATCTCTTTTTTCTGTTTCTCTCCAGAGTTTGGACTTTGAAACCAAGTCAAGCTACACTCTAAAAATCGAAGCCTCCAACAAACACATAGATCCACGCTTTAGAGCACAGGGACCATTCAGCGACACAGCGATGGTCCGGCTGGTGGTAGAGAACGTAGATGAGCCGCCGGTATTCACCTCAGCTGTCAGCAGGATGGTGGTCTCCGAGGGAGCTAAAGCGGGAACCATCATTGGCACGGTTTCTGCCTTGGACCCTGACTCCACTAACAGCCCCATCAGGTTTGGGACCTTGCATCACACTGTGGTTCGTTGTCAGGGGAAAAATTATGTCATCGTTTCCTTTTGCCTCAGATGCTTAATTGCGGCATAAACACCGCATTTTTCCATCTTTCTTATTACCGCCGCAGTTGCTGAATTACGCTGATTAGCTCTGACGGCGCACGGCATGAGAACACAAAGGCGACAGATCGGAAGGGTTATTATTTCTGTCATGCCGAGGTCCTCCAGAAGTGCACCGGCGTGTTAATTGTAGGGATCGGTCTTGCTCAATGAGCTCCACGCTTGATGCCGGCAGTGAAAGATTAATGCTCATCGCTAAGCGTGCTCGGGTCCCACAAGCAGGCATGAAATTATTCTGATTGCAATTTTGATGTTGATGCAACACGATGGTAAAAACAACAAAACATATCCCGTTTGGAATAAATATTTCAAAACACCCTGAGGAAATGCCACACAACCAGACGAATTTCAATCGGAACTTGTGGATTCTTCAAATAATTCAGAATAATTTAAACGGGAAGTTGGATAGCCGAGCAACATGCAGGAAACGCTTAAGCATTACATACGCTGCAACTTGCTCTGGTGTTATTCAACTCATTTCTGACAGTCACGTCTAATCAGCATGTTACTGGTTTTTATTTCAATCTGAATAAAGTGTTTAAGCCTTAAATGACACACATGTTTAAAAGTTGTTTACTGCCAAAGGTTTGGAGCCGGACATGGAAATCAGGGTGATTTCTCATTATATTGTATTAAAAAATGTGATAGATGGATAGATAGAAAGACAGACAGACAGACAGACAGACAGATATATGCAATATAAAAAATTTAAATAATCCAAATAACATACTATTTTGCAGAAGGTTTACCAAAACAATTTGTGAATTTGACTGCAATACTTGAATTTGACTGTTCTATTCATTAAAGATATTTCTTTTTACATCGAAACTGCGATAAATTCCCATTCTCTGTTTGTGAACTTCAGGTACTCAATAGACCGGAACACGGATCTGGAGCGTTTCTTCAACATTGAGGCTACAAGTGGAGTCATCAGCACGGCCAAGCTGCTGGACCGTGAGACCAACGCTGTGCACAACATTACCATCCTGGCCATCGAAAGCTGTGAGTCACATTCGCTTTTCATTTTCTTCCATTCTTCACACTCCAACCAACGGAATCCAGAGCGAAAGAGTACAAAGAGGCTGCGATCGAATAGATGTGAAAGTGGTTTTATATGATTTTCTTCTTCTTTCTCTTTTACGCCGTTTCTAATTGAGACTTCTGAAAGAAGGAAGGAATTTTTTGGGTTTCCTCAGAGCAGATGGGTTTCACTCGCCACAATTCCGAATTCTATTAGAGTGAAATCTGCCGTAGTGTAATAAGAGATAAAAATTTAAGCCTCTCGAGCAATTTCTCCATGAATATCATTACCCCAAGGCTAACAGGCTGTCACTGACCTAACAGCTGGCTCCAGCTCGCGCTAATCCACATTCCAAAATGCAGAAAAACCCACGTTTCATCAGCTCGTTGATGAAAATCAAGTACACATATGTTAGTTTGACTCTGGACAACCGTCCAACCCTCGGAAAGCGGTGTGTGAACAGATGTTCAGAGTCGTTGCAATCCGCTTTTGCTCGCCGTCGTCAGTGCTCACATGACCCACTTTTTCCTTTTTTCCTAAAGGTCTGATGCTGAGAATTGTTTTTTTATGAATTGTAGGTCAGTGTTTGCATGTGTAATATTTTTATTAAGTTTATTAGACAAAACAAAAACAATCTGACCTTTATGAGCTCAGGTTTGTCTCACAAATTATTTGGTTACAATTTCTATCAAAAACCTATGTCAAAGATTTCAAACTTCAAATTTATTTTTTATAACTACAATATGATTTAAATCAAAATTAATTAAATATTCAATTAATTTTATTATACAGGTGGGATCTCAAAAATGTTGTTAAATCTGAAAAATATTTTTTAATATTCGATAGTAAAGGTCTCATTGGTTTTATAAGTAAAATTTAAGCAAATTAGATAATAGATATGTGACCGTAATAGTTTAATTAAATAGGTAATTGAATGAAATACTATTAATATTGCTACTAATACAACAACAACTACTACTACTACTAATAATAATAATAATAACAGCAATAATATTAATAATAGTTTTTTCTCTGGCATCCATATACAATTAAAATATGTATACAATTTAAAAACAAACATTTTAACATTCTATAGATATTAGTAGAGTTTACATGTCTACTATTGTTTGCCCAACACCTATGTTGCTGACATTTTGGTTTTTTTTCTCCTGTCTGATTTTGCATTTTCTGAGACATGTGTCTTAAGCTGATAGTCATCATTATACTGCCTGTAGTGTGGGTGTGTAATTGTGACCTGTGATAAGTTGGTAACCTGTCCTGGGTGTCCCTTGCCTCGTACCCTAAGTACCCCAGGTATATTATAAACAACCCTTCCCCCCCAAAAGAGTTTAAGGCATTAAAGTCTTTCAAGTATTACGTTTTTTCTTTTTTTTTTCTTCACCTGTTAGACCACCAGAAGTAGCTGATTGTTACTTTAGTGTTGCTTGTCACTAGTTGGTATCCCTCAGGGCTATCTTTCAGGTCCCTTTATGATTTACAAATAAATGTGGTGTATTTATTGTTCAGCTTTAGTGTTTAGTGTGAGGTCTAACTGTAAATTATGAAGGTTTCACTGTTACCCAGAAAAAGAGAACAAGACAGAAGGGCAGGAGGACACTGCTGCAGCAGCGGCATGAAATTTCAGCCTGATTGTTTTGATTTTACTTGAATTGAAGGTGAAATGTAAAGGTTTTGCTTTGAACAATAACTAGGTTACTACAGTTTATAATACAGGATTCTATCCTACCGGGTATAATTTAATCTATAAACTTCAACCTTGGATGTTTTCCTACAAAACAACCTTCACTTAAGTACTCCGAGCTCCTTTTGTTCCTCACACACCAATAGTTTGATCTAAATGACCAGAATCCATGATCTTCTTCACTAAGCCACGTCACCCCCTCTTTTCATAAACATCAGTGAACAGACCTGAGTTAACTCTGCAAGGTCCATGGCACAGATGATCCATCTTTGTCAAAGACGCTTAAGGTCTCAGGAACAAGTTCGGACATGGAAGATTGAAACGTCCTCCACTGTTTGTTGCTGAGAGCAGACAGAAACTATATACTGAAAAATAAAGACGTAGAAAACCTTGTTGTTTTCCTTCAGGTGGGTGCGACGTTGGTAAACAGCACTAGGGATTCGATACTAGAACTATAAACCATGTCTTTTAAAGCAGCATTCTTTTTTTAAATACTAAGTTGTGATAATCACTCAGTGACTTACAGGAAAGTGGAGAGTCTGTAAAACACCCAAGCTATGACACCAGGACAATAGGACAGTAGAATAGCTCTAGGCGAGATGGCAGAAAAGCTCCCACGTGTTTACACACTCACAAAGCCAGTGGCGTGGAATGGAAGTGGAAGTGTTAATCCGTCAAGCTATTTTATTTTTATCCTTTTGACAAAGTCGCACTGAAGCTCAGATTACAAAATTCATGCTCCATAGATGTTTGTTTGAAAGTCAAGCAAAACAACACCAAACACCTGCTCTGAATACCTTTTGTTTTAGACATGACAAAAACAATACGTTATGATCTGCGATAACTGGCATTGATTACGGCTTAAATTCAGAAACAAAGCCTCTACACACCAATGCCGCATTAGTTAACGCAGCGGATCGCTAATTAACAAAAAAAAGTGATTAACATTTCAATTAACTTATGTTTATTCCACCCACGAACACAAACATACCCATGTGAATTAGCATAAATTCAATCACAACGTATCAGTTATTAATTATAAACAACTCGCCACTTGGTTAAAAGCGAGGGAATAAGACACAGGATATAAATAGAAATGTAATTATTTAAAATAATATGAATACATTAATATTGTAGTGATTCGGGATAATTTGTAACATCCATCTTTTATGCTAATTTACGTGGACAGTATGTCATTATATAAAGTTTATGCTAAAGTTTTGTGCACCATGTGTAGTCATCAAGTAAAGTTTAAGCAATTTATGTGCACAGTATGACAATTGTTAAGTAAAGTGTACGCTTATTGGGTGGTCAGTATCTTATTTGTTAAACCTTTAAATAAATCCTTAAATAAAGTTTATGGAATTTTTCAGGTAAATTTTAACAGTTGTTAAGTAAAGTTTGTTAATTTACATAGAGGACATGTATGACAGTATGTTATTAAATGTTTCATGGTGTTTTCTGTAAATCTTAAGTAAAGTTTACAGTAGTTAGGTAAACATTGTGTTGGTTGTTAAGTAAAGTTTACAAAATTGATCTGCACAGGATGACAGATGTTAAGTAAAGTTTGTGCTTATAAACATTTGTTAAATAATATGTGTACTAATAATTATTTATTAAGTAACGTTTGTGTAAATGTTAATTTTATATGCAAAGTTTAATAGTCAATACATAAATTTTGTTTATATTTATTACCTGCATGTTTTGTTAATTAACATTTTTGCTAGTTTATTTAATTTTTTTTTTTTTTTGCTATTTTAGTCATTGATTAATGTAAAAGTGTATGGAATTTACATGAACAGGGGGTCAAGTTCTGTAAAATAGCACCTTTTATTTGTTTATCCATAAATCTCTAATATAAACTTTATCCTGTTCAGGGTTGCACTGAAGCACCTGCTAAAGAAAAAAAACTTATGTTCTTAAAAATGCACCACATTTCATGTTTGACGGCACTTTTAATAAAACACTGACACCAAGGCCGCACTGCAGGGCGACTCCTTGTTATTCGGCATCGCTAAAACAATACGTTATCGTGCCTAAGATCCATAGACGAATGAGGTGCTGTGACCGAACGCATGGCATTTTCACCTTCCTGCAGGTGTGGAGACTCAGAGGCAGATGTTTCTCATCTATTTAAGTCAGAGAATGCTTCTTAATGCTGTTTGCTAAATCTGACACTACAGCACCATAAATCATGCCGCGGCAGTGAGTCAGCTAGTCGTACAGATGTTTGTCGTAGCTACAAGTACCTTAAGATTTATCTGATGTTGTCCAGCTTAGCACTGCTTATTATTAAAGGGCTGAAACTTTAAACAGTTTGAGATCCATACTAAAGGTGCTATTTGGTGACAGCTGTCACGCTAGGAATTTCCTCTGTATTTAGCCAAATTAGCAAATCCGAGCTAAGTCCCTGTTAGCTATCTTGTGAGTAAGAGTATGATCGGTTAGCATGACTAGCATCAAAGCTTTAGTGTGAATTGTTAATTAGTTTTTTATTATTATTTTTATTTTCACTTTATGTCTGAATTCTATTTTATACCCACAACATAACAAGCTAAAGAGTTCACATGTTAAAAAGGTGACAAGTCTTATTAAATGTTGTGGAAAAGCGTGTTTTTGGCGAGGAAGCTGACTGATGCAGTCAGCGGTTTTTCGCAGCTGTGTCTCTTCTGCGTGAATGCTCGCCGTTTGCCCTTCGCATGTGTTTAGGTTTGCCTCCGTGTTCTAAACAGAACCCAAGAAAATAAAAAAAAGAAATTGCAGCTATGTTATTTGCTTACAAAACATAACGTCATGAAGCCCCATATGGCTCGTTAATTCACCCTTTGCAGAGCGTTGCATAAATAACAATCTCTAGCAGCACAGCAGGAGAATCTGGTGGTGAATCAGGTGACCTTGAAGTGCTAAAAGATTTAATATGAAAATTAAAAAATAAAATAAGCATATCTGTTCTCTTTGCTCTCCATTGTTTCTCCACGATCAGTGTAATGTTACAACATTTCTGTGAACCTCTCTTCGACTGCCTTCTAATGATGTCTGGTTACAACTGATTCTATAGAACTCGTCAAATTGAACTAAATAGTTTGGACAAACCTTCCATTCTAAAAGTACTAAAAGTGTTTAAAATGAAAAAAAATGTCCTTTTAACATAAGAGAAGGGACCATTTTAGAATTGGGTTCTTTGAACATTCTTCGAAACACCTTTACTCAAATTAGTTCCATAATAGTTTCTTGGATAGTAAAGAGATTTTCACACCAAGAAAATTTCTTAGTAGAACCATATCTTAGACTAAAAAGGTTATTTTGATAGTAAAGGGGTTGAAGCTGTGAAAAAACAAAACATTCATTAAAAACTTCAGGATGTAATTAATTGTAATTAGGATGTAATTAACATTTGAAAGGGTTCTTACTGTATCAGATATTTAGAAGGGTTAACATGTGATATTGGGTGCTGGTAATAGTTTCTTCTACAGGAAAATATTCGAATTAATTTGAATTAGAAGAACTAATTCTAGTTCTTTGAATATTTAATTGTTCTTTTGTTCCTTAAGATATAAATTGTCCTATACTTGTTGTATGTAACTAGTTTTATATAGGGTTCCTTAAGCGTACTTTAAATAGTTTGTAGGTTTTAGTTTTATAACGTACATGCTGTTAAAAGGAATCTTTGCTTACTTAGAAAGCTATACACTGTAACAGTGTACTTATAACACTGTAACTACAATGTTATCACAAACAGTACAGACTTTTGAGCATTTTATTTTGGATCTATAATAGCTCTTCAGAGAGGTTTAACCAGAGGTGGGCCGTGCATTTGGTACCTGGGCCTTCAGTGGGGATTTACCCCACTTAATCCACCTCTTAATACCACCACTATCATGTTGCAATTATAGAAACAAAAACGCAATAACTTCTGGGTTAGCCGAACTCCTCTTACAATGTCTAGCTTTTCTGAAAGTGGCGAACAAACTCTTTACCAGGCTGAGACAAGCTAGTTAACTTCTGGGTTAGCTGAACTCTCCTTATGATGTCTAGCTTTTCTGAAAATGTCCGCCTCGGATTTTTAAGTATTTCCAAGACTAAATGAATTTCTCCTCCTCCATCAGCCATTGTGGGTGTAAAAATTCTAATTCAACAATATTTCTTTTTTACACATTTTATTTACGCTACAGGATGTTTAGAAAGTTTAAGTGGATATACCAGAATAAAGCATAGAGATCGAGAAGGTTCTTAGAGAACATAATTTTCTAATCGTGTCTGTTCCAGTGGACCCCTCACAGGTGGGAAAAGGAATCGCCCTGATCACAGTGATGGACGTCAACGATAATGCTCCAGTCTTCGCCATCGAGTATGAGACATTCCTGTGCGAGAGTGCTGGACCAGGCCAGGTACCACAACCTCCTGTTTCCTGTAGCTATTTCACTTGTTTTATTTCCGTGAGGCACAGATTTTTCTAAATGCTACTTATACGAAGGAATTAGCACATCCCTCTGGATTCTGACAGATAGATAAAGTAAAATTAAAATCATATGATATTAGACACAGTTTTTAAAATTTGTATTGTTTAATTTATATTTTTGGCCTTTTTTTAACCAAATATTCATTAAAAATAAAAAAATAAAAAAGCAGTTATTTTTACACACTAATGTGAGACGCCCTAAAAGATAAACATCTTAAATCTGATTCTTAACCACTAAATTTAGTGTAAGTTTATCCAGCAGAGAGGAAAAACACGTCTTACCCTTCAAAACTGCCCCCTATTCATTTCAGATCAGACTTGCGGTTATAAAATGTTTTATTTGTTTACGCTGATTGAAAAGTCAATGGAACTCTGTTGTACTGCATAAAATCATTATTTGTATATTTAATATGCATACACAATTCTGATGTATTTTTAATGGTGCTGCATTACAGCCAAGTCGTTTTGTTGAACATTAAAGCGTTCTTGTATTATTACATATTATTATTATTATTAAAAACTCAGAGTAGCCAGGAGAAGTAGGAAACCGCTCACTGCCACGGAACGAGCCTGTACATTGCTTTCATTTCATTAGTGTAATTAGAACACAATCATTTAACCGCTAGAGAAAATCAGACAGCGCACAGTGTGCTTAGAAACCAAATGATATTACATTGTACATAAACGGACCATTAGGGGACGTACGGTTTTAGAAAGCAGTTGTCGATGTTGTGAGGTGAAAAAGCTCTCGATTTCATCAGTAAGAACTTTCAGTTTTTTCTATCCGCTCAATGACGTTTATTGTGATTATTTAAAAAATTCATTTTATTTAGAAATTTAATATATTAATCCACTGCCAGCTGAGAGTGTAGGGACCACATCTGAGCGAATGACAGCTAAAACACGATTTCTTTTGCAGAGTCTATGTTCAATAAGTGAAACAGATCACTGCACAAGCTTTACAGCGCTGCATCTATATATGTAATCTGTAAATACCTTTCTTTTCCAGTTGTAAAAAAAATCCCTCAGGCTTTACAGCATTGCAAATGTCGGCTAAATAAAAGCTACAGCAGATTAAGAGTTCCGCCTTCTTTTACTACCGCCATCCCAAAACCAGCTAGTTTAACCCCATGTATACTGTATTTAAGTGTGTTTGTCCTTTTCTTTGAAGCTGGTAGTTATCATCTCTGACCTTGGTATAAGATCTCCTGGCTTTTGATTGACTGACCAGCAATTTCAGGTAATCAGCAGGGGGGAAAAGCAAGATAAAGCGACCCAAGAAACATACAGTGTAAAATGAGGTGGGTTAGGGATTATGGTAAAAAAGCAGGATGAATTACAGGTCACAAACCTCACCATGGCAATCAGTGAAGTCTGGGATCGTATTAGATCAGAAATCAGGATTGTTAAAAATGCAAAATGCTAATAAAACCTTGTCTTTTTGAAAGCTACTAAAAAACTCACACAGTTGCTGTGTCATAGGCGCTGTAACTTTCAACATTCAATCAGCCAGACATTTGCACTTCTGTAATACCTAAGGGACTTTTTTCACAGGTATAAAAACACAAACTGCCTAATCAGAGAAATCATTTTGTCTTCAGAAACAGTTTCAAAGATTTTAACATTCCCATAATTCCCAGCGGAGCCTTAAAATCATAAAAAACAAGTCAGGGTCCAGGAGATGCATTTTACCCCAGTTGAAATTCCCTGATGAAAAGATTGCTGTTGGCAGACCAGCAATTACGGCCAACTCCTAACGTCATGGGAAATCAGGTTTGCCAACAGAGGTAGTGCTCGTCTCTGAAATAACTCCAATGAAAAATTTCTGTCTGGGAGAATAACTAAATAAATGAAAATTTAAATCTCCCTCCAGAACACTGTCTGTGTCTTCAGGTCATTCTCAGATTCCTGTTAGCTTTCTCAGATATTAAGCCCGAACCAACACGCTCAGCTGTCTCTAAGACCCTGGCCGAACCCTTGGTTATTTTTCCCATCAAACTGCTCTCTGTTCGTAAGCGCTTGACTTCCCTTGCGATTCACGCTCATTTCAGGGTCATTCGGAACGCGCTGGAGCTTGACGTGGTGCAGCCATGACAGGCGCTCGCACTATCTCAGGAAGATCTCAGGTCTCGTTAGAGTCTCAGCCCACTGGCTGTGTCCTTAACACAGCTCCAAAAAGCCTTTGCCGCTGGACTATTAAACGCTCCGATGCTTCTATACGGCTGCCAGATTGACGTCCACGTCCTCTCCCGGGTCCACATCTCGTTTAGGCATCTGGCACGTGACTCACTTTTGTGTGCCGAAATGGATGGCTTTTAAGTAAAGAGAAAATTTTATTGACTAACAAATAAAACTACTTTTAATTAGTCTTACTGTCTCCATTGTCTAATATTTATGCATTTCTGACATTTAGCAGATGTCCTGATCCAGAGACAATTTTTTTAATCAGGGGCCGTAAGCGGCAGATTGGTGGTGCTGAGATTTAAAGCCATTGTTTTCCAAAAACAGTCCAAGACCTTAACCACTGCGCTACCACTTGCCTTTTTAAAACTAATTTAAAAGACATTTGTAAAGTTAATGTGAACTTGTGAACTTAAGTCCCATCTTAAAAAGGTTTTATTCCTCCAACATCAGGGGCTTTTTTTCCTTTCATGTTTGAGAAGCTGATCCGAAGTAAGAATTTATCTTTTGTGCCATCCTGAGGAGTCCAGAGCATTTTGTACAAATCGATTGAGTGTGAAGGTGTTTTCAGCTGTACCTGCTCTCTATCTTTTCTTAAAAACTGGAGCGATGTTTCCGCTCTACTGAGCATCGCCGAACTCGGTGGTATGCTGAAACCTCTGGATCTTTACTAACTAAAACAGATGGCCGTGCATTAAAAAGCGTCCCCAGATGCCAACCCTAGGTTCTTCTAATGGGGTCACTCCAGGTGATTTCAGCGCTGCTTTCTCTTTTCAGCTCACACCACTTTGCCTATTCTCCTTGAACTGCCCTTGTTCTCACTAACCCTTATATTACATTTAACAGAAACTTAGTTCGAACAGAGCGACTAGCTGCATTTACATAAAACCTTGTATTCAGATTCCGATGTGTCTAATTTCAGTCCAATCTGAATAAAAATGCCCTATTTAAACACCTCAACCGGAATAAAAATGCTTGACGTTTCTCAAAGTAAATGATTTAAGGTCATTGCACACTGATTTTCATACGCATTTGTTTCCTATTTGTTATGATGAATGTCAGGGGCTCAGTTTGCTACTTTGCTAGCAATACTGGAGCAACATATTAAAAACAAGACCACTAATTTCTATAAACCAATTGATCCTGAAAAGTGACTGCAAGTATATCTAAGGTATGGTCACACTCACACACACACACACACACACAAAGACACATCCAGCTGTGGCATTGGAAAGGTGCGTGCCAGGCATTGAAACCAGCATACAATAGACTACAGCGAGGCCATTCTGGATTTTAGCTTTTACTCCTACAGTGGCTTTAAATTGTCAAAACACCTTTCAAAAGACTTACTACGGATGTGGAAAATAGCAAAAAAAAATCAAACCCATTCCAATTTTTGTACTGAAGGACGAATGTTACGGTGGAAGTGCGTACATAATCGACACAACAAGAGGTCATATTTGTTTTTGTTATTTTTGTGTGGAATTTTAAACATCATTTACATTGCAATGACCTTAATTTCGATTACTTTGAGTGTGTGTCCTTTTGCGCATGCCTGATCTTGAAATAATTTCCCAGGAATTGACCAGTTTAATGCTTTTGTGACACTAAATTTCAGTAACACAATGAAACAGAATGTTGCTTGGAAGAAGAATAGGCGGAAAAACGGTAGCTCAAAGCAAATGATTTATGATTGAAAGCGTCGGCACATTGGAACACCAGTTGGGAATAGATAACATCTTATGAAAACACTCAACCAGATATGTTAATGACAATGATCTCAGTCGGAATGACAAAAAAGTGTGAATGTAAACTGATACAATGATCTGCAGATGATTTGTCTTTAGATTTTTAGGTTTTAGGTTTTGAAGCCCAACCGATCAATAACAAGCGAAAGACTAGTAATATTAGCTTGTTACGTTACGTTCAGGTTCATCCATGACAGCATCGCTCCCCAGTCACCATCATGGACATGTCAGGGACATAGACGTCCCTGTGTGACATGCAGTGCAGAAAAAAAACGAATCACCCGTGCTTTTTTGTATGCATGCCATGCCCTTTCTAAGCAGCGTGGCCTAATCGCTTTATGATAGGAAAGTTTACACCAGAGTGACTCCAGCTTAACGAGCGTCACAGATCACCGCACTTCCTTCTTCATGGATTTCAAGATGATTTTTTGGGAATTTTTTTCCGTGTTCTCTGGATTATACAGTACATAAAGGTCTTTTGACAAAAAATGTAACACTGCTCAGAAATAAATAGTGCAAATTTTCCATTCCCATATGTACCAACAGGACCAGTTCAAACCGGATGCTTCACTATATTAGTATTGTCAATAACAATCAACACTATCACAAAGAAGTTTACATTTTAGTATTTACATCCGCTTTCTGAATACACCTTTATTTATTTATTTATTTATTGTTTTTCATTAAAAGCGGAATCATTTCCATACAAATTAAAGAATGATTGACAGTACATTTTTTGAACAGCCCCATATTAACTGCTACGTCCAGGAAGCTCTGCCTCCTTTGTTTACCTCACAGTAGCAGTCTATCGGATGATACCATTGTATAGATTCAATTTGATTGTTAGTTAATAAATATGAAATTAAAACACATTCAGCATATTTTGGGATTAGTGATAGAAAAATGGTTTCAATGTTAAAAGACAACAAAGTATCAAAATTGACCAATAATTTACACCATTTAAATAATAAAGTTAAAAAGAATGAAAGAGAAAGAGAGTAAACTTCCTCTATGGTGCCTTATGAATGGTTTTTTACTCTTTGTTGTTATAGTAATTAAAAATAGGTGTATACCAGTTGCCCTAGCTGGCTTATGTAGGTATTATAAATTGTCATAAATGTTTTTAAATTGATGCCAGGTTTTCTAAAGCTCTTACATAAGTATGCAGGAAGTCTTAAATGTCAAAAAATCAGGTTAGGACAGTGGGGTGTCAATGTCCTCCAGGCCATGTAAAGGTGGAAGCCGATTACAAGCCGTGTTCTTCACAGGTGATCGAGACGGTGAGTGCGGTGGATAAAGATGAGCCTCCCAGCGGCCATCGCTTCTTTTTCTCCCTGACTGCTGAGGCTGCCGGGAACCACAACTTCACCCTGCGGGACAACAAAGGTAGCTTACACTGCAGTGTTTAAAGCCTTATCTGTTCCAACACACCTGGAAGACATATTACAATGCGATGTACTCCGAGCAGCATTGCGCTGGCGTAGAAACCTGCTCTGGTTCCTGCTCTGGAGTCTAAAATGCTGAGCACGCTAACACGGTTGTTTCATCAGGTTTTATGTACTATAACACATTTTTGTTTTACTTATGCACATGTTACATTTTGAAGCAAAAAATATCCAAACGTTGGAGAAGTGCTCATTGATTTTAAACACTTATTGTCTTTATGAGAACTTATAAAGGTGTCATGTAGCGTCATGAATGTTTCAGTAAGATCAGCTCTATTATTATGTACCCTTATTAGTGCCCAGTGTTTAAGTCAACAATGGCTTATGTGGATCATATCCACACTGCCCATAAGTACAGTGTCAGTGCTTTTTAATAGCATCAAATGTATATCTGACATAGGCGTTGTTTAGTGTTATGAATGTTTAAACTATTTATGTCAGTTGTTGTTAATGGCGTTTTAATGGATATTGTGAAGCCTTATGCACACTCCCTATCAAAAACATATAACTGCTTTTTAATATTATAAAATGTATATCCGATGTCACAGCCAGCTCATGCAAGCATTGTGTAGTGTTATGAAATTTATACGATTATATTATTTCTATTTATTATAAAAACAAACTATACAAATTGTAATATTAGATTATGCCATATAGTATTTTGCGATTAATATCTACATCATAAAAAGAAACTTTTGTAATAACCTTTGCTCTAGTATCTTTTATCTCTCTAGATTCTCCTCTCACCTCATTTCCCTTCACCAACAAGCTTCTTCCCTTTCTAATCGTATTGTTTGGTCTCCTGTCTCCTCTCCAGATAACACTGCGTCCATCGTGACAAAGCGTGGAGGCTTTCACAGACGAGAGCAGCCGCTGTACCGTCTGCCTGTGCTGATAGTGGACAGTGGGAGTCCATCTCTTAGCAGCACCAACACTCTTTCTATACGGGTGTGTGAGTGCGACTCTGATGGTGCTCCACAGGCTTGTGGCACTGAGGCGTTCCTCTTGACGGCAGGACTCAGCACCGGAGCACTCACAGCCATTCTAGCCTGCATCATGACACTGCTCGGTAAGAGTGCAGAATCATCACCATCATCATCACTATGATCGTAATCATCGTTAACATTATTTTATATAGTAAGAAAAAAAAAATAATTACAACAAAATATTTATATCATAACCTGCATGATAATCATCACCATTATTATCAGCATCAACATCATTATCACTGTTATCATGAATACTCTCATCATTATCGTCATTATCACTATCATCACTATTGTCACCACCATCATCATTACCATCACTATCATCATTATTATTATTACCATCGTCATAACTGTCACCTTTATTACCACCATCATCATCATCATCATCACTATCCTCATCATCGCCATCATTGTCATCACTATCATCATTTCCATCATCATCATTATCACTATCAACTTCATTACTGCCATTATTATTACCACCATCATCATCGTCATCATCATCATAATAATCATAATCATCATTACCACCATTACCATTATCATTTCCACCACCATCATTATCATCATCATCATCACTATCTCTATTAGCATCACAACCATCATCATCCCCATCATCATCATTATTAATATCATTATCATCATTACCACCACCATATTTATTATCACTAACATCATTAACAACATCATCATTACCGCCATCATCATCATAATTATTATCATCATCACCAGCATCATCACCATTATCGCCAGCACCATTATCATTGTCACCGTCGTCATCATTAATATCCATGTGCTCGATAGTTTTCTGGTGTTGTATGTAAAGTTCACTCTGGTGTCTGTAATCTAATTGAAATAGGTTTTTTTATGTTTTTTGCAATGTTTTTACTGTACATCAGCCGTTCGCCTGCTCCCCGATGACTAATTGAGAGGAAAACAAATAGAAAGTCAATTAAGCAGCAAGGACGTCGTCTCATCATTTTGGTTGTTTGTTTGTTCCTCTTCTCCTCGTCATCTTCATTAAGACCTAAACTGATTCAAAATGAACTTGTTTTCACGTCGAGAAAAATAATTAATTACGGCTAAACTGGCTTGTGAGAGAAATGCTGCATTTACCACAGAGTAACATTTGTTAATTAGATAGTTAATTTCCAAATGTACATCAGATCCATTATGTCTGATTGATTGTGCAGCGTGTCGGTTTGCTGTCGCTCGTCACACCGGAGTGCTCGGCCAATTGAACAGGATTCTTGGTGGTTCTGTTTGGGTTTGCGTCAGATTAGCATTTCTCGGCTTTGTTAGATGATTGTTCAACAAGTGCCTTTTTTTACTGTGTTTTTTCATGTCTGCTGATTGGTGGAAATCGGACTGATGGTTGAGTTGAGGATTTGAGAGCAAGTGAATATAGGGCTAATGGATAAACGATTTGATGATTGTTGTATTGTTGTGGTGTCTCTCAGATCAGATTAGTGTGATTATTGCGGTCCACCTGACCTTCATGTTCCCTGTCTTTCAGTTTGGAAAGCACTCTTTTTTTTCCAATGCTAAACTTGTGTAGACATTGTGGTGTCATGGTTTCTGGTTGGTTCATGTAACAATAACTGTTTAATGTAATATACTTTAAAACTGTTACATTGCTACTGAAAATTAAATACAGATTACTATTATATTTTTATTTATTGATAATGACTTTTACTTCTATACTATTATCATTTTTTTCTTAAATAAAAGCCAATGCATAATGCTTTCCTTTTTTTCTATTTATTTTATTTAAGCTTTTCAATTTTCTTATATAAACAATAAATGATTGGTTTTAATTGTAACTTTTTTTTACATTCCTTTTATGTATTTATATCTATAAAAGCAAGAAAAAAAAAACATTTAATTAATGAACAGGTTTGTGAAACTGAAAGACTTTTTACCTCTTTTAATGTTATTTGTTCCAATGATATCAGAACAATAACTTTAATTAGTAATAAAGATCAATAGATTAACAATTATGGGATCTTTTTTGTTAAATAAGACATTTTTCTACTGCAGCTTGTCCCCGTAAACGAGTGGTTACTATAGTAATGATAAGTATAAAGAGAAAAGGATTGATACCCTCTGACCAATCAGACATGAGATTCCAGCAGCACTGCCATATATTAACATATTATCATCTGGAATGATGTAGTGTGGCATAAATTATTTATTTGCCAGGTTTATTACTCTCTCACTCTCTTACACCTTTAATCTGCATTGTTTTTATTCAATTTCTTTGGGGATAAAAATAAAAAAACTCAAGATAGAAAAAAAAGAAAAGAATCCAAAAAGAAATCCTCAAAGCACATCTTAAGAGGGTTTTTAGAGAGGACGCCGCCTCGTGCTAGCTTCAGTCAGTCTTAATTAAAGCGTGCAGACGACAGCTCTTCTCCCTCGTCTCTGTCCAAGCGAAACATCAAAACAAAAGGCTGCAATCACACTGCAATCTGTTGACTGATTGCCCCCCACTGAGAGGCCATCAAGACTTGGAAGTCCAAACCATGAGTCAGAACTGGTGCAATGGCGCGTGTGTGTGTGTGTAAGAGAGAGAGAGAGAGAGAGAGAGAGAACGTAAGAGAGTGAGACGGTCATCCATCAGCCAGAGAAAAACCAAAACAATGAAGCTGCTGGATCTCTTTTAGCTTTCGGCTTGAACTTGAAACTTGAAAAGATCACAATGTGGTGATTGTGAGGTATTCTGAACAAACATTTTCTGAATAGGTCAGACGCAGCCGCTGTCTTGTATATAAATCAATCATCTCTTTTGTTGGTTACTCATACACACACACACACACACACACACACTCCTTAAAAAACCTAGGGTATTGTTTAGCATCTACCGAAAGTGTGAATAGTAGAAAGTGTGCAAATGAACTTGTGCAAATAAATATGTAAATATGTACATTAATGAATAAGGCTGTGGGTAGGTGCACATTGTGTTTACAGCATATAAAGTGTTGGGTGTAATTATATACTGCACAAAACCTGGGATTTGTGTAACAGATATAATATACAGTGTATATAAAGATAGAGTATAAATAGACAGATGGATAGATAGATAGATAGATAGATAGATAGATAGATAGATAGATAGATAGATAGATAGATAGATAGATAGATAGATAGATAGATAGATAGATAGATAGATAGATAGATAGATAGATAGATAGATAGATAGATAGATAGATACTGTAGACATACAGAAAGATAGATAGATAGATAGATAGATAGATAGATAGATAGATAGATAGATAGATAGATAGATAGATAGATAGATAGATAGATAGATAGATAGATAGATAGATAGATAGATACTGTAGACAGACAGATAGATAGATAGACAGACAGACAGACAGATAGATGTAATCTATGAATGAACAATATGTCCATTATAAATGATACTCTATAGAGTAAATGTAGCTGAATGTACAGAGTGAAACAGAAGTGAAAAATGGTGATGTGTAGTGAAACAGTAAGTGTGCTAGTGGTGTACTGTAAAGTTCAGAAGAGAGGATGAGGTTAAACAGTTAATACTGTTATCAGGATCTTTTTTATTCATTTATTAAATACACAATAAAATATTTCTCCTTGTTACGTGTTGAACAGTTCAAACTGGCAACATAAAGAGATTGCTTCTTCTCACAAAAATGTTGACAACAGGATTAATCCCTCAGTCCCTGTATGCAGAATTTTCCTCTTTTATAAAAACTTGTGTGCATTTTGTCTGGTGAGAAACTGCACCTTGTTTGTAATTTTAATCGAACAGGGTAAAGGAGGACACAGCGAGTGTCTGGGTATATAGAAGGGGTAGACGCAGTATAGAGACTAAACAGAGTTTTTCCCTTTGGGTTTCCAAATAATAAATCAACAGGCGTTGTGGCCCACTGTCAGCTGTATTATAATCCAACCAGTGGGGCTCCTGAGCAAGAGAGAGAGGGACACAATGCAGCAAACACAAGAACTGTTAAGAGAGACGGGGGAAGATAAAATGTGTGAGAGAGAGAGAGAGAGAGAGAGAGAGAGAGAGAGAGAGAAAGGGAAAATGAGATATTTAGAGAGAGAGCGAGAGAGAGGGAGAGAGAGATATTGAGAGAGAGAGAGAAAGAGAGAGCCAGAGAGAGAGAACAGCACTCTTGGATTGGAGTAAAATAGAGTGGAGTAGAGTAAAATAGAGCTAAAATGACATAGGGAGAGAAAAAGGAAGAAGAAAGAGGGGAGAAAGAAAAAAACAAATAAGACGGATATCTGGTGTTAAATTCATGTGGAAATGTATCTTGAAAGAGCAAACGGCGGTTAGACGCTCTTGAGGTGTCCTGAGAAGTAAAGAAAGGTGACATATAAGTGTTTGTTTCTTGTGTAAAATGATTTCTGTTTTAAAGTACTATGGAAATAACAAACAAGGTTTAAAATTCCCCTGTGAAATATTCAGCTATCTGGCAACCCCGGTTAATGAATTTCCCAGTTTGTTCCTGTTTATATTCTGGATCAACACTGACTCTATTGGTCAACTTTTTTTGCTTAAAAGATCTGTTGTTTTTCTCTATTAGACTAACGAGACACTGGCTGATATCACAGAACGACTGTTGTTTTCAAGCCAGAACTCGTGTTCACTCAGCCGAGAGGTGAGGGAGGTGAGTCAGACTCCTGCCCTGAGGCTTTTCCGCCTCCGGCTCTCTGTTTCATCTCCTAATGGCTGTCGGTCCATGGCCAAGCCGACAACCATACACCCTATATACATGCTTATGAAGATGTAGTACGTGCTTGTGTCCTCCTCGATTTATTCGGCAAGCCGGCACTGTAAACCATTACTACCTACAGGGCTGCGGTCGTATAAACGTCTCTGCAGACTCCAGTACATCTCCATTAGCAAACGCCAGCCGCATGGGACAGCAGCCGGGACGAACAGAGAAACGGCAGTGCGTAATCTAGCAGCACGCCATCATATTAAAAAGGACGATACGAGCAAACGATCGAGTCCCCATATACCGCAAACCAACCCCCCACCTAGTAAACCCGACACAAAAACTACCCCGATTGTTGTGTAATTGATTCTGCATGATGGATTGTGTTCTGAATTAAATTACGCTAAATTGGGAATAATGCCGAATTGATCCGCGGTTCACTGCTGATCATCCATCTTGTGTCAAAACTGCAGAGAAGCTGAATCGAGTCTTTGAGCCCTCAGTAACTGTAGGCGAGGTCTATATAACACTCGTCAAAGTGGAGCCAAGCTCCCATCCCACTGTGTTGCTTGATAGATCACGGGAGGGTATTTATTTATTTATCCTTTTTCCGGCTTGTTTAATGAAGTAATGCACATTGATGGGGTGCGGACTCACATTTTCTTTAACGACTTACGGAAAAGGCAGCGGTTGGGTTTCAGAGTAAGTCATTTTTCTTGCATTTACGCATTTCCTGTAAGAAACAAGTCGAAGGTTGAGCATGTGTAACTTGTAAATGTCTGGAAGTGATGCGGAAAAGTGTTGTTCGAGCACTCGCACAGAGAAACGTGTCATAATCAGCTACAACTATCGTTCTTTAAGACAGAAACCAGAAACTAGATGGGTGAACTGGGTAAAAAATACTGCTTTTCTGTTTTCTGACCACGTCCACATTTAGCTTTATATTTTATAAAGAAATAAATAAAATAACAGATTTTGTTAAAAAGATTAAAATCAGTATAGAAATCTGATACTGAACTAGGTCATAACACTGATACAGGGCTTTTGATCCCCGTCTGCTGAACAGTGGGTGTCGCAGTGTGTGTGTTGCAGTGTGTGTATATGTTTGTGAGAGTATGCAAGCTCAGGCTATTCTCCCACTCTCTCAGCATTTCCTGCCCTGTGCTGCTTCACCATGCCCGGGGATGAAATATAAGACTGCTGCACCATCTTTCACACTCTCTACGCCAAGCTGATGGATGGATCATTAGGTGTTTACAACACACACACATACACACTAGGTCTCTTTTATTTCCTCTTTTATTCCTCTCACATCTCTTTTCCTACCCTCTCCATCAGCTCCTCTCACCCTCCCTGTGTTTGCACAAGCTGCCGCTTGTTTTCAGGCCCGTGTCCCTGTTATCTCTAACCACGAACACTCGTTTTACAAAGAGAAGCATGTTACACCTGAGCTCATATTTCACAAGATGTTTTTTATTTCAGAACAACTTCCTGTTTGCTGCATCATGCGCTCAGTAAGCGTCTGTGTGTCCTAATACGTCTCTTGCTCTCTCTTTTTACAAGGATTCCTCAGTGCTGGCGAAAACGATGTAATGTCTTTATTTTAGCATTTAGAATTTTCTTCTTTCTACCATCAAATAACCAATATAAACTGAAGACCAATTCTAAAATCTGCATTTACACCACAGTGGTCTTGAATTCTGGCTTCTGATTGGTCAGATAAATATACTGCATAAATGGAATAAAAATAATGGGTTATAGGCTATTCTGTAAGGGTGTTTATGTTTTTGTTTATGTAAAATATATTGAGTGGCACCACACTGAATCAGTGTTTAGCACAGTTGCCTCACAGTAAGTATTCCCAGCAGGGGTGTTTCTGTGTGGAGTTTGTACGTTCTCCCTGTGTTACTCCTTGTGTTATCCGGGTAATCCAGTTTCCTCCTACAATCCAAAAACATTATTTTAGATTGATTGGTGATTCTAAATTGCCCATAGGAGTGAGTGTGAGTGTGTGTAGTTGTTTGTTGGCATGTGGCCCTGTGATGGTCTGGTGACCTGTCCAGGATGTACCCCTGCCTTTCACCCAATGACAGCTGGTATAGACTCCAGCAGATCCCTGTGACTCTGATTAGGAATAAGTGGGTATAGACAATGAATCGATGGATGGATGGATGGATGGATGGATGGATAAATGGATAGATTAATAGATTATTGGATGGTTAAAAATATATAAACAGAATCTCCAGTGTTGGTGCATGTTATAAAGTTGCATTTATCTTTGTCTTCTAAAGAGAGAAAAAGATTAATAAAATTGGTTTAAAGCCAGTTCTATTTATTAAAACAGTTAATTGATTACACAATTTAGGTTCTGGATTGGAAAATCAGGATTTAAGCACCAGCACTACCAAGCTGTCACTGTTGTGCTCTTGTGCAAGACCCTTAATCCTCCAGTGGCACCGTGTTATAGCTGACCCTTTGCTCTGACCCCAGCAGCCTTATCCGGTATATGTGCAGGTATATCTGCTGCCAGAATACCCCAATCACCGCCCAAGCCTACCACACCCATCTCTCAGACATCACTTCATTCTCCTTGTGCGTTTGTGACGTCTTTAACATGACCCTGAGTGTTTATTTTCTTTCAGTCTTCCATTGGAATCAGACAAGTGATAAGTGTTCTCTTTAACATCAGCTGCTGTTTATCATGGTGGTGACGTGTGTGACCCTCACTTTCAGGGCAGGGCGATGCTTTTTGACTGACTGATAATCCTGCCTCAATAGGCAGATGCTGGCACCATAAAACAAAATTTAGTGTCAGGACGGGTTTGTTAATGTGTGAATGCAGGGTGACCATTTCAGTGTCATATAACACATGACATATTTCCACCTGTAAATCTCAGCGTTCAGTGTTTATCTTTGCCTGTGAAACTACATGCATAGGACAGCGCTGAGACTGAAGAGGCACGAGCATGAGACTCTACAGAAACTGGGAAGGTTACTGCATGTATGTTAGGGGGATTGGAGGGTGGTTGAGTGTCAAAATGAACCCAGGGGTGTAGTTATATTTTAGAAACCTAGGTCATGTTTATTTGTGTGTATGTGTATATATGTATGTGTATGCTGGTGATTACGGAATGCCCCCAAAAGTGTAGTAACATTTCAAAAAACCTGCCTCTATATGTGTGTGTGTCTGTGTGTGCGCTTGTTAGGACAAAATAACCCCAGCGGTGGTGTAAAATTCAACAGAAACTAGGTTAGATTTATGTTTGTGTTTGTGTGTGTGTGTGTGTGTGTGTGTACTTACTGAGACAAAATGACCCCAAAAGAGTAGTAAAATTCCAGAAAATTGGGTTGGATTTATGTGTGTGTGTGTGGATCAACACGCTCAGTCTAACACAAAGCCTGCAGTGGTTTACATCACAACTCTAGCTGTCTTTACTGTGGTGCTCAATAGTTTGTGCCCCCTTGGAGATGCTTTAATGTATCTCCTGTAACGTCCATTCATCAGAGTTGGAGAAGATTCTGATGTGTGGTCTGGGCCTGATCTCCTGTAGGTGTTCTAAATTAGAATGCAGTAGGCACTGAATTGAATGGAATGGCACTAAATCAAATAGAGTGGGCACTAAATCAAATGTAGTAGGTACTGAATCAAATGCAGTGGGTACTGAATCAAATGCAGTGGGTACTGAATCAAATAGAGACTGAATTGAATTTAGTAATCATTAGGTTAAATGGAGTAGGTACTGAATTAAATGTAGTGGATACTAAATCAAATGCAGTTGGTACTGAATCAAATGAAGAAGGCAATGAATCAAATTTAGTAAATATTAAATTAGATGGAGTGGGTACTAAATCAAATTGGATAATCATTAAATTGAATAGAGTAAGTACTGAATCAAATGCAGTGGATACTGAATAAATAGAGTAGGTACTGAATCAAGGGAAGTGGGTACTGAATCAAACCAGTAGAGAATTAAATGAAACCTCTTTTGAATTGTATACAGTATATCGTAAGTCAAATTAAATTGTTATTAAATTGAATTTAGAGGTTTGTTTTACCTCTGTGTATTTTAATGGCATACCAATGTGTCTCCAGCCACCATCTGTGATGTAGCACCCCTTCCTCCACAAGCATCCGCCGTGATTTTAAAACAACCCCATCCCCATCTGATGAACATATTCATAAACCTAATGTACCTGATCGAACCTAATTGAAGCACACACGTGGAGATAATACACGTCACCTCCTGTGGTACATGAAATTCAAAAGCCTGGAAGTAATAGAAATGTTCTCCGGTGCATTAAACAAAAAGAAAGTGTTGGCACGGTGTCATCAATACGCCGACGATATCATCACCTCTGCGCCCAGTGAGACGCGTTTTATCTGCTAGCCCTAAACATGCCACCGTCTCCTGGCTCAGATTCGTTTCTCTAAAGTTTCAGGGGCTGAAAGGTTTCTGATCCGCAATCTAACATAAAGTGCATGTGTGCAACCTGCTGCAAATATTGCAGAACAGACATTGCAAATAACAATACAAACATCAATCTAGACAGTAGCAAAAACAGACAATACAAAAAAAACACTGTAGGGTACATTAAATTAAATAGCACCGACTAGATTATAAAAACTGTGCAGATAGACAAAGAGATGTGCAAGTAAGCAGCAAGATTAATGTGCAAATGGCATTAAAATGTCCATGCTTAACAAAATGTATTTTTGTGATTGCGTGTGGTTTGTGTTAAGTGAGTGAGTGAGATTTTGTCGGTGTGTGTGTGTGTGTACGGGTTTATACATCCTGGTGGGGACCTAAACCTGAATACATACAGAAAATTATACAGGATGAGATTTATTGAGAAAGTAAAAATGCAGAAAGTTTTGGGTTAGAGTTAGTGGTTAGGGGTTAGGGTTAGGGGATAGGGTTAGGGGATAAAACCATTAAACCTATGGAAAGCCCCAACAAGGATAGCTAACCAGACATATGTGTGTGTGTTGTGTGTGTGTGTTGAGGAGCTTGATGGCTTGAATGAAGAAACTGTTACACATTCAGGTTGTGAGGGCCTGAATGCTACTGTACCTTTTTTCAGATAGCAGGAGTGGTAAAAATGAGTGTGAGGGGTGTGTGGGTTATTCTCAATGCTCTTGGCTTTGCGAATGCATTGTGTGGTGTAAATGTTCATTATAAAGGGAAGTAAGACTTTGATGATCTTCTTAGCTATTCTTACTATTATCTGTCCTCTGAATTGAATGGATGAGGTACTGAATTAAAAGCAGTTAGGTACAGAATCAAATGCAGTAGGCACTGAATCAAAATGCAAAAGGTAGTAAATAAATTGCCGTTGGTACTGAATCATAAAAAGGGGTACTGAATCAAATGCATTAGGCACTAAAGCAAATGGATGAGGTACTGACTCAAAATGCAAAAGGTACTAAATAAAATGCAGTTGGTACTGAATCAAAAAAGGGGGTACTGAATCAAATGCAGTAGGCACTGAAGCGAATGGATGTGGTACTGAATCAAAAGCAGTTAGGAACATAGTCAAATGCAGTAGGCACTGAATCAATCGCAGTGGGTACTACCAAATCCAATGTTACCTGTACTGTATTAATTGCAGTAGGTATTAAGTCAATTGCAGTTGGTACTGAATTGAATACAGTAGCTGCTGAATCAAATGTAATTGATACTGAATCAAACCCACTAGGTTTGCTTTGCATTGTGTCTAATTCAATCTGTCATGTCTGATGTACTCAAATTTCTCTTTAAAAGACTCTTTATAAACAAATATTCATTGGTAATTTGTAAAAAGCAACAAATTGTCTATATATTTTTTTATTTTACACTCATAAATTAAACCCTCCCTTTATAGAGACTTAAAAATTATCAGTTCCACACAGAAATGTGTGTATGTTTCTGTTTCTTACTAATCACCGGTGTCTATTGTCTCGGTGGTGTCCCTGTTCTGTTGCTTCTTCTTTTATAAAATTCCCAGAATCCATTTCAGCAGACCATTAATCAATGTGTCACCATGCAGATAGAGTTTAAATACCACCCGTTCAACCGGATCGGATGAGTCTGATCTCTTATACCTGCTTGGAATTTAGCATCACTAATTTTATTGATGTGCACCATATCTGATATCTGGCATGGAGTTCTAACATGTTTGTAGTGTATCTGATCTACATTATAGAACCAGGTATATAGATTACATAGAAAGTAGTATGATTTTGTAACTGTCTAATCGTTGATCTCTAATGTCTGATCTCATAATTGTCTAATCACTCCTTTAGTATGAGATCAGATCCAACAGCTCGGTCTGTAATGTCTGATCTCTAAAAATCTGATCTTTAATCCTTCCAAATATACATCTAAGGTTGTCTATTTTTTTTGGTTTTGTGTCTGGGCTTATTCTACTAATTGATCTTTTGTTTGATTGTGGATTTATAATATGTGTCCCATCTGATATCAGTTCTTCTCTTGTGTCTGTGCAGTTTTTGTGTTACTGATCATGACGGTACGGCGTCGAAAGAAGGAGCCGTTGATTGTGGACGACGAGCGTGATGTGCGCGAGAACATTGTGCGCTATGATGACGAGGGCGGTGGAGAGGAAGACACAGAGGCCTTTGATATGGCGGCTCTGCGCCACCTGAACGCCACTCGAGAAAGTAAAACGCGACGTGACGTGACTCCAGACATGCCTGTCGTGCCCACCTTGTACCACGCTCGCCCCCCACCGTACAAAATGGCTCCTGATAATGGCATTTTCCGTGATTTTATATGGGATAGGCTAAAAGAGGCGGACGTAGACCCTTCAGCTCCACCGTACGACTCGCTCCAGACGTATGCCTTCGAGGGAAACGGCTCGGCGGCGCAGTCACTCAGCTCCCTAGATTCTCTCAGCACCGACTCGGAGCACAATTACGACTTCCTGAGCGACTGGGGGCCTCGTTTTAAAAAGCTGGCTGATCTCTATGGGCATGGCGAAGCCAGCAACATCTTCTCCTCCTAGCTGGAGGGTGGTTTCAGCAAAAGAAATTAAAACTGGAAAAATAAAGTGCCAGTGTCTTACCGCTCCTCCAAGGAAGGCAAGAGGGACATGTTTTATTTCTTAAAAAAAAGGATGGTGAAAAAAAAAAAAAGACAACATAAATGAACAACCAATGACAAATGCCAGAAGTGGCATGATTCCCCAAAAGAGGAGGTTGGAAGAATAAAAAATATAGAACACTTGTATGTGGGAGGAGAAATATTGGCATCGATTTTCCTCCGAAACGTCGATAATCCTCTCAAAGGACAGATTGTGGATTCTTACATTGTGGCTCTTGGATTTAAACCCACAATAACACGCCAAGCTCACAGACAGAAAGGATGTAGCGGGGATAAAGGGCAGAGGGTGGAGGCATGCACCGGGGTCTTTCCTGGATTTTTGTTTTGCAGAGACTCTCAGAAGCGAGGCAAGGCGTTGATGAATCAGAACTATCCTGCCTGCCGAGCCAGACCTGCTGCCTCGTACACCACGCTCACTGATGCTATCTCAATGTTTCTGTTCTCTCACATATTTCATGAGTCACAGCTTCTTCAAATACAAAAAAAAAAAATCAATACCAATTAAGTCACCGAAATACTTCTGAAAGACATATTGCCTTGTGAGGTAATGCAACTGTCGCTGTGTAAAATATCTACCATCTGACATCAGGCTTTAGTTTCAGCTGAAATAAAGTGTTCAAAATCAGTGTTGATGAAAAATAGCCAAATAACTAATTTAGAGGGAAACAAAAGAAGTTTTTGTGTATAATAGCGCTTACTCGGGATGAGATCGGAGCTCTCGCAGGTGTTCTTCAGCTCCGGAAAAAAAGTGTCTCGTTCAGTTTGGTTTGTGCAGCAGGAACATTGATGTGGTGTGAAATTGAAGGATTAAACCAATCCATCATTCTCTCTCTCTTTCCGTCTCTTTCCCTCTCTTTTCAACTTCAAACAACAAACGTGTTCGTAGTGTCAGGTTTAGTGTGTACTGTAAGTACCTTCTGGATGATTATTGTGCAAGTAGTTTTTTTATGTTTGTATTTTATTCTTTTTTTTCTATCTGAGACCAGCCAAACTGATAGGAACTGAACTGTTGTTAATACACAAAATGTCTTACATTCTGTCTCACTCTTCTTTTCGATTAAAATCGATGCAACATGATGTGATTTAAAACTATGCTTTGGAATTTTCTTCATATAAACTGAAATTGAAATATGGACTTATTTTGTACAGTCATAAAGTAAATAAAACAAACGCACAGCTTCTTTCTAATTTCTTTTTCACTTTTTTCCATTGTCTGTGTGTGTGTACGCTTGTGTAAGGGAGCTGACTCACCCAAATTCTTCATCCAACCTGATTTTTTTTTTGTTTATAGATTTGATTTGTAGATTTGATCTGGGAGGTCACGTTTAGATTTACTGCAGGGTTGATAAACGACTCAAATAACTGATTTGTAGAGATCATTAAATAAGATGACTCAGTGAGTCGATTCAAAGACCTCATTCAAAGAGTTTATTACAGGAGCCAACTTTGCAAGTCTATAAAAAATGTGATTCAAAAAGTTTAATAAAAGAGCCGAATCTACCAGCTGCTTCAAGAAGTCGATTCAATTCTGTTCTTCCTGGAGGATGAGAGACGCAGCTGCTTGAGGAGAGTAAACCCCAGAAAATGCTGTTACCGTATGACACACATCGAAGCAGGGTTGCAGATCCGATCTAGGGTCTGACATTAGTTATTAGGAGATAAAAAGGTAAAATTTCACATTTACATTTCCTTTTACATCTATTTATTACATTTTTTCAAAATTGGACTTCATTTTTTCCATCAGTTTTAACGCTCTTTACACCATATTTTCTTTCATTTGGTGCTTTCTGACAAAATGTAAAGTTTCAGTGTTAACTACCTGGGTGTAAAGGATGTGTGGTCGGCGCTTGAAAGCATTAGGAAACACCTACTAATTTGTGCTCCGCTCTAGTTTGGTTCTCTTCAATGAGTCCCAAATGCCAGGCCCCATTGTAGCCAAGGCACAGCACAGGCTAATGTACCAGGCAGGACATAGTAACAGAGCTTGAGATGGGCCTAGCCTTATCTTACTCCCCAACCGCTAGCTTATTCAAACAGTAACTGTACGAGTGATTTTTAAGAAAACTAGGGTGCAACCTCCACCTAGGGGCCACCCATTCTTCAAGGATCTTCACACCAAAGTGTATACTTGGGTAGGTTATTTAGCGGGTACAGAGTGCTGTACTTCAAAATAACCGAGGCCTAAGCTTCTCAGCAAGCAACTAAAAAATTACTGCTGTGGCCCGCTATGGTAGGGTCTCAGCAGGTCAGGCAGGAGCATGCCTACACACTATAGGCTCCTAGCATGTGCCGACCTGCTGAGGGAGAGGCAGATAAGAGGTGCAGACCTAGCCCTTAGCCACTAAAGAGATGGCTAGAGCATTCAGCCTTACTATGGCAGCACTAGTGACTACTAAGAGACTACTAAGGGGCAGGGCTTATCTCCTGCATTCCCCACTTGTCTCTTCGAGCCTCTTCGGCGATGCAGTGCAATCAGTAGTAAAGAAGTTCTAGGAAACAATGAAACAATCAGCGAATCAATCAGCTGTTATGAACCCATTGGTCACCCCGACAACAGCAACTGTAGAGCAAAGACATAATAGCTGCCTGGTCAGCTGGCACCTGGCACAAAGTATATTGGTCAGCCTTTAGCAAACTTCGGGGAAGCATGGCAGCATCTGCCAAATGTCTCACAGTGGGTTTTGTGCAAAGGATCCAGTTTGGATCACATTCGCTATGATTATTGAGCCTCATGGTGGCAGCATCTAATGTGATACCCACTCCACAAGGTCAAGGTCTTGCGGCAATGTCTTCGGGCCTTACATATATGGAAGGACCCTCGGTTCCTGGTGCAAGGTCTAGAGTTTGGGCAAATCTGCCACAGAGCTATTATAATGACAGATTTCCCCCTCAGAGCTTTGCGTGCTGTCATTTGTGGCAATCACACCTAAGGCCTGTGGGACAAAGCTTATATCTCATGGCACATAAATTGCCTGGAGCTGTTAGCCGTCAAGGCACTGAAGCAATTTCTTCCGGACCTAAGTGACCAACACATGCTACTGCTCACAGACAACATGTTTGTGGTCATGTATATCCATCACCAGATGGGTCTGCACTTGCAATTGCTCACATCATGGGTCCCCTGAATTGGGGAGCAGACATACTGTGGAGACAGATGCTGAGGCCTGCGAAATTGACTCTATATAACTGTACTCTATACAGAAGTGGTGAAGCTTCTGAAGAAATGCTTTGTCAGATTGGATGTAGACCTGTTTAAATCTCAGGAGACAACACACTGCCTGCTGAACATGGTGAGGGCTTTTCTCCACCAACGGTCAGGGTAAGTGCCCAAAGTATCAATTGCAAAACCTGTTCCTATTGAGCTGCAGGTCTCCTGTTCTTCTCCCTTCCCTTCATTTCGCTGCAGCTTCAGGTTCCTAAAGAGGAACATCTCCAGATTATGTAAAGGAATCGAGATGCTGTGTGTTGTTCCATACCCTCAGCGCCCCTATTACGCTGAATGTAAGCCTAAGTCACACTGCCGCTCGTGTTAATATAGTTACTTTCTGGTCAATGACATCACTTGCTCTCTGATTGGTCGGATTACACACATGCTTCAGGTTGAAGGTTATAAAAGGGCATTCCCAAAGTGTCTTATTCCTTCGGAGAGCCATGGTTACATATGTAACCTGAAGACATTTTTGCTCTATTTTACTTACACAAATTCACAGCCAACTATGACTGCCTAGTGTCTGTGAGTGACTGGGAAAGGTGCGTATGCCACTCCCACTTATTAATCACAGCCTGTGCTAATGTCTGGATCAATATTAGTGGTTTAAAACACTGTCATTTTCCACACAAACTCTCAGCAGCTGAAATTTTGTTTGGTTTTGGTTTTTATCTGTTTTTATGTTGGTCTATTAATTAGCAGCTTAATCATCAGCCTTGGAAAAGCACTTCAGTGTTAGCTTCCATTACATTCTCTTTTTAACTGTTGCAAATTTTTAATAAGCAGCCTTTAGCATTTGGACATAAATCTTACCAACAAGCTTCATTCGAGTGTGAAATGTTTTTGTTACGAACCGTTTACACTGTCGCTCTTAAATAATCCAGAAATCCGTAAATAATCGAAGGGCTGGAAGTTGGAGCAGCGTATGATTTACGAGCGCATTTCCATCCTGTTATTGCATTTGCTTTTCTTTTGTAAGCAAACCATTTCAGCTAATGGGTTTCTCTCTCTCTCTGTCTCTCTCTCTCTCTCCTTTTTTGCGTGATCCCGATGCTAATTTAGTCATTCCCTAAAAACAAAAAGTAATGAAGATTGAGAACTCTGATCGTTAGAAAGAGACCGTTCTCCTGAAAGCAAATGTAATTATTTGTTAACTGGCTCACTAAATGAAAACTAAAAGGGCAATCGAAATGTCATTTGACTTAGCAGCAAGTAATAATAAGTAGCGTTTTAATTAAGCAAATAAGAAAGAAGTAGCCAAACAAAGCATATACCGCAGATAATGCTAAATAGAGAGAGAGAGAGAGAGAGAGAGAGAGAGAATCACTGTTTGTGTTTACCGAATAAGCCTATTTCCATAAATCACACTGACTTAGAATCAATAAAGCTTTACATTTAAGGCTAATCATATTTTTGGGTTGCTGCACTGCTTATTGGATTTGTTAACTACACTATGTACTTCATAAACGTCCTGCAATTACTAACAACAAAATACAGAGCGAGTTATTGAATTGGAGCAAATTTAAAAAACAAGGATGACTTGTATATATATATATGTATATGTATATTAGTGGTGTAAACTACTTTCAGTACGTGTATGTGGATGTCAGATTTCAGTTTCTATTTGCTGCCATGTTAATGTAATCTGGCAAAGCCTTCAGAATCAGTAGTGCTGCCCATGTAACTTAAACTATATTAGCAATGGTAAATTGCTGATTGTTTAATATTATTAAAGACTGTTTCTTTAACCAATCAGATTTTTTTAAACCTGCCGCCCGAGGCCCCCTAGCTGGCGAACAATGACATCAGCATTTTTCCGTCCTAGGATTGGTTGAGCAGAGTAAATTCTTACAGCCTAGCAAAGACTAGCAAAACACGTCTGTGCAGTTGAATTAGAATTTTTACGCCCACAATGGCTGCCGAAGGAGGAGAAATTAACTTAGTCTTGGACATACGTAAAAATACGATTTAAGGTTGACTTTTCTGGAAAAGTTACACATCGTTAGGAGAGTTTGGCTAACCATGAAAATAACTAGCTTGTCTTAGCCTGGGAAAGAGATTGTTTACCACTTTATTTATTTGTTTATGTTTTGTGATCTTATATTAATATTAAGATAAATATTATTCTGAACTGCTCCAGATGATGTATGTGGTACAGTTGCAGTTGTATTGTAGAGTTTTGGAGTCTTAATGGGGTTTTTTGCTTTAATAAAACTGGTTTTCACCCTCAATACAGAAAATTTTTGTCTCTCTCTGTAATGCCACGCCGTGTTATATTGTGTTTTTGTATAATATTGATTGTTTCTATAATTGTGGCATGATAGTGGTGGTATTAAGAGGTTGGGTAATTCCCCAGTGAAGGCCTAGGTACCAATTGCACAGCCCGCCACTGGTATATATACACTGCTCAAAAAAATAAAGGGAACACTAAAATAACACATCCTAGATTTGAATGAATGAAATGTTCTTATTAAATACTTTGTTTTTTACATAGTTGAATGTGCTGACAACAAAAATCACACAAAAATGATCAATGAAAATCAAATTTATTAACCCATGGAGGTCTGGATTTGGAGTCACACTCAAAATTGAAGTGGAAAAACACACTACAGGCTGATCCAGCTTTGATGTAATGTCCTTAAAACAAGTCAAAATGAGGCTTAGTAGTGTGTGTGGCCTCCACGTGCCTGTATGACCTCCCTACAACGCCTGGGCATGCTCCTGATGAGGGTGGCGGATGGTCTCCTGAGGGATCTCCTCCCAGACCTGAACTAAAGCATCCGCCAACTCCTGGACAGTCTGTGGTGGCAACGTGGCGTTGGTGGATGGAGCGAGACATGATGTCCCAGATGTGCTCACTTGGATTCAGGTCTGGGGAACGGGCGGGCCAGTCCATAGCATCAATACCTTTGTCTTGCAGGAACTGCTGACACACTCCAGCCACATGAGGTCTAGCATTGTCTTGCATTAGGAGGAACCCAGGGGCAACCGCACCGGCATATGGTCATACAAGGGGTCTGAGGATCTCATCTCAGTACCTAATGGCAGTCAGGCTACCTCTGGCGAGCACATGGAGGGCTGTGCGGCCCTCCAAAGAAATGCCACCCCACACCATTACTGACCCACTGCCAAACCGGTCATGCTGGAGGATGTTGCAGGCAGCGGAACGTTCTTCACGGCGTCTCCAGACTCTGTCACATCTGTCACGTGTGCTCAGTGTGAACCTGCTTTCATCTGTGAAGATCACAGGGCGCCAGTGGCAAATTTGCCAATCTTGGTGTTCTCTGGCAAATGCCAAACGTCCTGCACGGTGTTGGGCTGTAAACACAACCCCCACCTGGGGGTTCGTCGGGCCTTCATACCACCCTCATGGAGTCTGTTTCTGACCGTTTCAGCAGACACATGCACATTTGTGGCCTGCTGGAGGTCATTTTGCAGGGCTCTGGCAGTGCTCCTCCTGTTCCTCCTTGCAGAGGTAGCGGTCCTGCTGCTGGCCTGATGTACTGGCCTGTCTCCTGGTAGCGCCTCCATGCTCTGGACACTACGCTGACAGACACAGAAAACCTTCTTGCCACAGCTCGCATTGATGTGCCATCCTGGATGAGCTGTACTACCTGAGCCACTTGAAAGCACCAGCAGCATTCAAAAGTGACCAAAACATCAGCCAGAAAGCATAGGAACTGAGAAGTGGTCTGTGGTCACCACCTGCAGAACCACTCCTTTATTGGGGGTGTCTTGCTAATTGCCTATAATTTCCACCTGTTGTCTATTCCATTTGCACAACAGCATGTGAAATTGATTGTCAATCAGTGTTGCTTCCTAAGTGGGCAGTTTGATTTCACAGAAGTGTGATTGACTTGGAGTTACATTGTGTTGTTTAAGTGTTCCCTTTATTTTTTTGAGCAGTGTATATATATGAAGGACAAGTGATGGTAGGTGATGGTATGGAATAATGATATTATCGCAGATAATTAGTCTTAGAAAATAAACACATTCAAATAAAACGTCAGTAATTACAACTTAAGTCAATTAGAATTATCATTATCCAAAAGGTTTCTTTTAATCGCTTTTGCTACGGAATCACCCAAATGCAGGGACATTTAGTGATGTACAAACAAGAAGACTACAATTCTTGAGGAAGGAAAGTAAAAAAAAAATCAGTCCTTATCAGATCCACTTACTATGCATAATCCATTACAATTTATTTATTAACAAATAAACATGCATTTCGCCAAATCAGTTGTCCAAAAGAACAAATTTGTTTCATCACGTATGCACAGTGTTATCAGTTCATCAGTTCTCTTTGTACTAAAGAAACAATTCTCCAATCAGTGCACTGTCATCCGAACACCGCTGTAACCGACTCTCGGTTGGTGTAACTCAAGAATGCTAATGGTTCTCATAGCAGTCATGTGCGTTAGTTAGCATCCATCACACTGCAAACAGTCTGCACTGCTTGTGCTCATCATCCGATCTCTTTTCACAGCAGTTCAGTCAGTGTACTGTCAGAGTAACTGAATAACTCTTGATATTGGTTCAGTTTGACTCAGGGAATGTCAAACACATAAGAGTATAAAAAAGTAAATAACGTAAGTAATATGTGCTTTTGTGAGGTTTTTGTTTCATGTTTTATGTTTATATTATTTTTATGTTTTATATAGTTCTATATATGTTTTGAGTTCATGTTTGTGTTCATTGTTTATGCCTTTGTTTACTTCCTATTTTGTTTGGTTAGTTTGGTCATGTAATTCTTATTGTGTTCAGGTGTCTCTTGGTTAGTAATGCGCTCCCTCTTAATCTTGTGTATGTGTATATATATATATATATATATATATATATATATATATATATATATATATATATATATATATATGTATAGCCCTCGTGTTTTCTGTTGTGCTGGTCTTGGATTTCAGTTTGTTGTGAGTCTATTTATGTCATGCTATGTCAAGTTAAGTTCATGTTTCATGTTTTGCCTAAGGGTTACATAGAGTGTTCAAGCTAAGCCAAGCCAAGCCAAGTCAAGTCAAGTCAAGTGCCTCAGTGGAAACGTTACAGGTTTCAGTGCTTACTCAAGACGTAAACCATTTCAAATGATTCAGTCTGATTTGTTAAAACGGTTTAACCAGTTTATTAAAAAGATCTGGTAAATTAGAACAATTTGTTTGTGAAACAGGTGTCACTAACACACAGTGTTGAGCATTTGGCTTTACACTAAAAACCATCTGCTTGTTTTTACAACATCCTAATACAGATATGGTCCCACTCTTTTTTTATAATAACCTTCAGATCTCAAGTTTTCCACTAGATTGTGTTACTTGATGCTCAGTTTAAAGGGGATGAATCAAAGTCAGGATTCTGTGCAGGAGTTTTTCCACTTCAACCAGAACACAGCATGTCTTCATGAAGCTCAGGGGTTTTGTGCACAGAGATATTATCATGCTGGAACAGTGTTTAAGTCTCTTAGGTCCAGTGAAGAAATAATAGAATAATACAAGATACAAAGATATAGACAACTGTGTAGCTCAAACTTCGGTGAACGACACACTGATGTAGATGTGCACAAACTTTTGGCCATATAATGTAGCATTCTAGCAAGACTGAGCTGGACTCCCATCTGAACCATGATTTTTAAATCATTTTTTTCCTCCATTTTTTTTAAAGGTTTTTTTTCTCAGTGATACAAGAAAGATTTTTTTTACTGTTGAAGCACTGCAGGTACCAGGCGTGTGATGAAGAGGAATGCTGTTATCGACCGTTATTGTTCTTACATGGTAATGATAATGAGGTGTTTCGGTGATGAAGGCAGGAATCCTGCAGGTGGTTCTCACCAGATATAAGCATCAGTGCGTGTCCGAGTCTGGCCATGATGAATGAAGCTCATGCATATGATAAAAAAGAGCACACGTTTAGGTTTTTACTAGGTGCATCCAGCAGTTTTTATATAAAAAAACAATAGGATCATTCGGTTCATATTAAGCAATAATGTAATTAAGCGCTGATAGATTGTTCTGGATGATTAACGCTTGTGTAAGTGAAGCTCCATGTGTGGATTACAAAGGATGAAGAATTAGTGCAGACTGTGTTGCTTATGTACACTATAGATTGTTCTGTTTTCTTTCTTTATTTACACACATCGTGTGTCCCCTGTTATTATCAGTTATAATAATACATAAAAATGTTGGCTACAGTTTTAGCTCCGACAGCTTGTTTAGTAGTTATTTTTTCCATGTTGTCGTTATATGCCGATAGTTTTTTTTTAACACGTTCTCACTGTCCTCATACAGTTTTATTTAAAAATGCAGTTGTATTATAGATTTTAAAAGATTTGTACATTTTCTTAGATTGTTGAGAATGTCCACCTAAGTTTGGTTTAGGAAAGTGGTAGCTCAGTGGTTAAGGTGTTGGGCTGCTAAATGAGAGATTGTGGGTTCGTTTTGCAGCCCCACCAAACTACTACTGTTGGGTGCAGCGAGCGAAGCCCTTAACCCCTATTGCTTAGTTGTATAATTAAAAAATAAATGTAAGTTGCTCTGGATAAGGGCGTCTGTCAAATGCTGTAAATGTAATGTCTATTCGGTGCAGCTAAAAAGCTGCCAATGTACTTATGAGGTATGATACAGGAAGCAATTGAGCTAGTTGAGATTTTAGCGGAGGTACTCTCTTCCAGACGACTCAAACATTTCTGGTGGATAATTTTGGACAGAAATCATATTACTAAAGTGGTTTTTTTAGGTATTTAGCAAAGATGTTGGTCTTCAAATGTTTCTGGAAGACAGCAAGCAACTCTGCTGCACATTCTTTTTATTATCCAAAGATCCTTAGATATCACTGGGATTTGGGACATTAGACAGGAGACATTTTTTGACATGTAACAAAGTCTAATCGTAGTTTTCTCAAGTGCTTTTAAAAATAATTGTCAGCATTTCCGAGTTGTTTTTAGACATCGAGATTTACTAGTAAAACAGTTCTCTCTCTCTCTCTCTCTCTCTCTCTACGATTTTATAGTTTAATTTTATTTCGCTGACACAACCGTCAAAGCGGGACACGGGTGAAAAAAATTGATTAAAGCATCAAACGGTTTGTAGTCGAGTCGACAAAAATATGATGCCGAGGCGTTCCGTGAGAAACTGTCGTCCATTTAGGAAATGAACAGCGCCGATAAAGTCTCGGGAAGAAACCCCACGTCTTCTCCGCTTCCTATGAAATCCATATAAAGCCTCCAGTTTGGATTTACAGGATTCATTACGCTAACGAGATCCTGCTCAGAGTGAGAATATACGGCTGGGCCCTGCCCGTCGTGTGCACACACGCGTACACACACTCTTACTCTGAAGTCTTAAAACGGCCAACAGTGTTCACACAGCCATCGATCTCCTTTCCGAATTAAATATACGATTTTACACATTTAATAAGATTGCTTCGAGGAAAAAAAAACCAATTACTGCAGCGAGAGGCAGCGGAGAACTCATTAAAACAGGTCGGGATAATTACACAGCCCAGCCTCTTTCTCAAGCAAATGAGGAGGTGCTGAACAAGTCTGACCCAACACACACACACATACACACATATGTGCAACCTCTCTCTTGTGCGTTCTCAAAAGCAGCATGACATATTTATTAGTTTCTTTCATATCTTAAGAGAGGTTTTTATCGAGTGAAGCGGTTGATCATGTCAACCGTTTAAATCACACACAGTTAGGTATGGTGACTCAGAAACACAGAAACACAACCGCCAATCAGATTTCAGATCAGCTTTTTTTTTTTGTTCTAAGCCAAAATCGGAGAAAAAAACCACCATGAAAAATCTTCTTGTTAATAACGAAATCTAAACAAATATAAAGACTGAGAGGAAACAGGAGCTGCACTTTATTTTATTTTTTTTAAAGGTTTTAGCCTCAAATTCTGATGAGACCCCACGAGTCCTGAGTTGGGACAGATGAGATAAAATAATAGAAAACTCTATAAAATAATAAAAATATAAAAAAAACCCGAGTTGTCAGATATGCACGTTAAAGTGTCATGGAACCTACCTCTTTTGAAAAAACGAAAGAAAGAAAGTTAGAAAAAAGAAAAAAAGAGAGAAAATAAAAGAACTAAAAATAGGGATTAAAATAGAAATAAAAAGAAAATAATAAAAAAGAAAACTAAATTTTGCTAGTTATACTAAGCCAGTACCACTGGTGTTTTTTTTTCCATCCTCCGTCGAACCCATTTTCTCCGAATATGCTTTCGTGACAAATGATACCTAAATGAAACATGAGCGAGAATCACCATTAAGTCTCCAGAGCTATGCAAATTTAAATTTGCGCAATAAGACTCTATTTTCCTCTAGCTGGAGGCGGGTAATGAAACGGAGAGGGGAGAAAAAGTTGTGTAATTTACAATGAAAAGCTGAACAACTGTCAGGATGTCGTTTCGAGTTAATAATACAGTCACGGAGTTCATTCACAGGAGTTCATAAAACCTGCTGAACCTTCAACACAGACTCAAGGCTTTATTTTGTCTCTGGAGGATGCCCACTTTATTACCAACAACTGCACATGTGCTCCACTATAAAGGTGTCGCATAAATTTATGGGCAAAAAAATATCTGAAGTCAAAACATCTAATATTTTTTTTCAATCATCATCTGTTCAGGTTGAGTGTGTTCATTTAACAGGAGTGGAACCTGGAGTGATGTGAGATGATTGTCTGCTCAGCATAGATGTACAGTGGCCGTCGCCTCTCAGCTAGCCTATAGAGTCATGAAACCCCTTTGTGTCAGTTTATAGGAGAGACAGAACATAAGAATAATTGCAAGAAGAAATCCGGATCACTCACCAAATCTAAACTGCATTGATTAAGTCCACCACTTACTAGTTCTTGTAGCTCTCCCAAAAAAAAATAATTGTTACACACAAAATGTGTTAGTAGATGATGGCCAGCCAACAGCCTGCTGCCAGTTTCTAGTCCTAAACGCACCCAAACTTTTGCGCCAGAGTACACTCATAGTAATGACCCATAATGCAAACTGCATGCATACAAAGCTTGAACAAATGTTGCTAAACAGTTAAACAAACAGCACTGACAGAACACAATAAAAATACCCATTTCCCTAAATACTATCTATCTATAATAAAATATTTACACTGTTAAGTATTGATTAGGCACAATTTTTTTCATGGCACAAACATCCAGCCAGGCGAAGGTAAGTAAAAAGAAATTGTTCTATTCAGAATCTGTTCACCAATGTCAGGACTCGGTCCTGGTCTTGCCGGGTGCCTCGCCCAGCCGGGCCACCGGATGTCAATAGAGAGACTTTCTTTGTTTATGTTCTTATGTTTATGTCTTGTCATGTGAGTCCCCCCATCCTGTCATTGGTTGATTGTTTCCTTATTGTGTTCAGGTGTTTCTTGTTTGGTTGATTGTTTCCCCCCAGTAGGTTGTGTATATATAACCCTGTGTTTACCTATATTACCTTGTCAAAAACAGCTCTGATCACATTGACCCATTTCAGTACGTTGCTTTAAATGCCTAGTGACCTGCTTGCTTGATTCTCCGGGTTTTTGCTTGGAAGAGCTTCAGCACCCATCTCCAGATCCTCCTAGCACCAAAGTTAACTTTATCCTCTGCTTCCTAGCTGCACTCTGCAATCATTATTATATGGGTTTTATCATTATCTCTGGTTCCTCCATGACATTGGGAAATATTGGCATATTGAGAAAATTGTACATAGTAAAGATGACTTAACAGTGTTCTTTGAGATCGTACACTTTAGCTGCATTTTTAGCAATACTCGCTAACTGTAGCAAATTATTAGATTGCAAAGATTCATAGCAAACATAAACGTATTTAGGTAAATGTGTGTGTGTGGGTGGTGTCACATATTCTGGTTCAGCATCTAAACAATGGCAGACGGTCTACATCTCATTCAGGGCCAGTGTTGCCAGATTGGATTGAAAATTCCCAACCCAGCTTGATTTGAGAACGGGGAGATGATTCAAGGGGATAAAACGGTAAAATGTTTTTAAAAAAGAGTACCCAAAAATAACCGGACTTCTTATTACCAAGTGGGGAGGGAGCCCACAGGAGGGAGTTTAGAGAAGAGCAGAATAAAAAATCGTGAAAAGTGGTTGTGGAGCAGCACGATTATCAATTCCTACAGCATGAAGCGGAAACATTTGCCGTTCATGTTCATGCACATACCCACATGAACGCCTAACTACTGCCCAGTCTCACTACTGGACGCCATGGCATCAATATTTAAAAGGCAGTGTTTTTTTACAATAACAAAAATCAGTCTAATGAATAACAACAAGGCACCGACACGTGATGTCACCAAGATGATGATTTGACTGGAAAGACTGGGAAGACAATAAAAGCAAAAAAGAACACTTTCAGAATGAGGCATTTTTTCCTACAATTAAAGCTAAAAAACAAACTAACATTGTCTTAAATTATTTTCACATACAAACAATCTGTTGAAATCTTAAAAGATTTCGTTTAGGGTTTTATGACTCTTTAAGACTGACAACAGATGGTCTGGACTCAACAGCAGCTTTTATTACCCCAAAAAGCATCTAATTATAATGTAATGCGACCAATCACTGTTTGTTCTATTGATAGATAGAAAGAAAGAAAGATAGATAGATAGATAGATAGATAGATAGATAGATAGATAGATAGATAGACCTTAAACACCATTTCTGTTATGACAGTCGCTTTGCTTTGCTCTTTTTGGGCTCAAAATCATACGCCTGAATCTGAAATTTCCCTTCAGGAGCATCAACACACATCAGGAGCCGCCTGAGTGGAACTGAGCAGCTCTGAGGGCCGCCGTTCTTTTCCTTATATATGTTTAATAATGCAGGGCTTCAGTGTCAACTTCAGGTTCTCATAATGCTGAGTTCGCTTCTTATTGGCTTTGAACTGACCTTAAAGAACTACGCTGTCCTTTGAAGATGAAGGCTTCTTCATGTAACCTCCTTCACACACCCACACTTCTCTCTCCTCTCACTTTCTCGTCCTCACAAACACAAGATGCTAATCTAACCCCAGATTTGCCATTGAAATACTGAACCCCTGATCTTACGGTAACGTCTGAGAGACTCAAGACTTGAGACTGGAACCTTTCCCTAGGAGAGAAAGAAGACAATTTTCTACTTATTAAAAAAACGATCACTGAGCTACTACAGATTTTTTCCCCATCTGACCCCTCCATTTTGTGTCATAACAGAGATGATTGAAAGAGGAGAGAAAGAGGCAATATACAATGTCTGGAGACAATCAAGCAAAGAGTGAGTGAGAAAGAGAAATAAAAGAGAAAGCAATCACACTCACGTGTCGAGTTTTTAAATCTCAATCTGCAAAATCCCCAGTCGTACGTAGACACACACAACTTTTCGCTTACCGTGTCCACAAATCAGCGGTAAATTACCCCTCCAAAAATGGGTTCTCTAAAATGGGTTCTCTAAAACTCATGGATGATGAGTTTTACGGCATTAAACCTGTTCTCTTCAGTGTGCACAAAAGAGAAAGATAAAAACTTTGCGAAGCCGATATAAACGTGATGAAGTCCAATCCTGCATTCATGTTTTAGGTAATGCTTTTATGAGTCTTTATTTATAGTTGCGTTACAGGTGATGATTCTAAACGTAGAGATGTGAATCACAGAGTCGTTTGAACAGATTCTTTTTATCCATCGTTTTATTTATTTTTTATGACGAGAGATTAGAACTTCATTATTAGCAGTAGTAGTAATAGTTTCAGTACTAGTAGCGGTAAAAATAGCATTAGTTGTAGTACTTCTACTGATAGTATCAAGTTGCAGTAATAATATTTGAAGTTATATAATGTTTCATATTAGCTGAATAAAGTAGTAGTTGAAGTAATAGTATGAGAATATTAGATGCAGTTGTAGTAGACATGCATACATTAGGGTGTGCAAACATAGCATTAGTATTAGTGGTTGTAATAGTACTAATAATGATCTAATTATATACCATATATAAGAATAAAGTCATAATAATACATATAGTATCAGTAGTAATGGTATTAGGAAAAGTAGAAGGAAAAGTTATAGTACTACTACTAGTAGTAATATAATTAGTAGTAGTTGTAGTACAAGTAGTAAAAGAAATTGTATTAGACAAAAGCTTGTATTAGTATTAATGTTCAGAGCATTATCATTAGTAGTAGTGGTATGAGAACTAGTATAAGTATCAGTGGTAGTAGTAATATTGGTATAATCTTTTGGAGTAGTTATAAAACTAGCATTAGTGATTAGTATTAGTATTACAGAAGGTAGTATTAGTATTAGTGGTTGTAGTATGAATACTAATAGTGTTAAAATTATTTTTATTAGTAGTAGTGGTGGTTGTGGTATGAGAACTAGTATTAGTGCTAATAGCAATATCAGTATAGTTAGTATGAGTAGTTATAATACTGGTAGTAGTGGTAGTATTATTAGTATTACAAGACTTAGTATTAGAATCACTAGCTGTAGTAGAAGCCTGAAAAATCTACAATAATTTATAAAAAGCTACAAAGGCCAAGCAGCATGAACAAGAAACAATTACTAAACATGGCCAGAGAAACGAAACACGAGGGTTAGGAGGACTAGCTTGTAACAGTGCTGCATCTTTATTTCATTTAGCAGGTCACAGACAAAGAAAAGTACCAAAGTGTCTCAGACTAGAATTTTATTCTCAAAGGGGTTTCATCTCTTTCCACTGAACAAAGTAAAAAAAAAATCCCCAACATTTAAACACTGTGTGTATTTTACACCTCTCATCTCGAAGGACGAACTTGACATTTGATCTAGAGGTGTAAAGCCACCACAGTAAACATGTTAGCGAGATGTTTAAATAGATAATGGGTGTGCAGATATGGTTTGGTCCAGAGCTACAGTGAAAGCAAACAACCACCACCTTAGCAAAGTTCCGTAAGAAGTATAAATACTTAATTTTCATAGTTTAAATTACAAAAAAAATGGTTTTCTGCTAATTAAGGGTTTTTTAGAAATTGTGTTCTTTCAGCAGAAGCACAGCATGAACTGTTTCCGCAGTGTTTGTTCGTTATTCTGGCGTCCTGCAGTGGGTTTAAAAGATAAATTAACGTGGTGTTATAATGATAGATCTGTTGCACAGCTTGTGGCACTTCTGTTATTTTTTCGAAAGGTCACAGATTCTACAACGCCAAAGCAAAACACAATCTCTTTCTGGAACTTCTTCTTTTTCTGGAAAGTTCATGAAATCTGGTTTTGGATTTTTTCCAAACGAGTGCAAGTTCTTTCTTTTTACTGAATGTTCAGGGGCGTATAGATCAGCGGTTGGTTGGTGCTTGATCTGTTTAGTCTGTACACATAAAATGTAATCCAATTTTTTTGCCCAGTTCACAGGAGGACAAAAGCCAGAAAAAGGAACGAGTCGAACTTTAATCTAAATGTTTCTGGGTGTGATGTAGAGGGCATGCAGAGTGCCGTTAGTCACAGCACAGGGCTAAGTGCTTTCTCAGCTCTGGTACTCCATCTTCCTCTCTGCTGTTTCCTGCCAAATGCTGCCTTGTTGCATCAAAAGGATGCCGTTAGACAGAACATATTCGCCAGATTTTGGCGTGAGACTTAAAAAATGTCTTGTTGAATCAGCAAAGTGATATTTAGTGACGTTTAGTTAAAACAAAGGTAAAATGACCACACCACAGAGTTTTGTAGCTTCCTTCAAGTTGTTTCAAGGACAGAAGGCGATTGGTAAACTGGTCTAGTCGGCATTGAGGTGTGTGCCTTCCTAGGAGGCTGCACCGCTTCATGCAAATGAAGTCTGGAATAGAGATTGACCTGCACCCTTGATCACAGCATCATCATTCATTCTGATTAGGGCACAGATCTGCTGCTCTGTGATGGATTAGCCATCCTGACAAAGGCCTCCTTCAGGAATTTACAAATCTCTGCTATTCAATCACCCTCGGGGATCCGACATGTAAATGTTCTGTTTGTAAACCTTCAAAGTGCAACACAGGAAGGATTTTCAAAGTGTTCTCTAATTAATGAAGTTTATAATGTTGGGGTTTGATTAGTCTCAGTATCAGAAGCCACGCCCATGAACCATCTGTGTGCATATGAAACACAAAAGTGTGTGTGTGTGTGTGTGTGCTTTGGGTTGGATTCGACATGACGCCGAACAAACTATGATTAGTTGCTTTACATGTCAGTCAGACGTCTACATCTCTAATGAAAGCCAGCCCACCAGAGGGCAACCTCATCATATTGCCAAAGACATTTTGTAATTTTTCTGTATAACTTGCTTGATTCTTGTCATGTGTTCTAGCCCTGGCGTCTGATTGGTTCCCTAACGTTCTTTATTGATTCAGTTGATTTAGTGTCTAAATGTGTTTGTCTTGCTTCTGGTAATGTACTGTTTATGTTGCTAGCCTTATTGTTGATGTGATTGCGAACGCTAAGCTGTTACTTTGTTTCCCTATGTTTTGTGTTTCTTTATATAAATATTTCTTCACTTCCTCAAAGCCCTGACCTTTTGCCATCGATATGAAGCCTTGTTTACCTTAAGACTGGGTAGCAGTCTCAGTAGCAGTAGCATAATTTGCCAGGACGTAGTAAAAATTGTAAATATTATTTGTGTTATTTACTTTAATACACAGACCACACCCACTACAAACAAGAAAAAAAAATGACATATACGCTAGCTAAAGTTATCAAAAACTTCAGAACATTTAATAGAAGCGCCTCCACTTTTTCTTATTCTCAAAGGGGTTTTGTCTGTTCTACTGAACTGAAAAAAAGAAATCCCTGACATTTAAACACTGTATGCAATTTACACCTCTAATCCCATATGACAGAGTTGACATTTGGTCGGAAGGCACCAGGGTAAACGTTACATAAAACATACATAAATAAACGTTTGCTAGAAATTACTAGTAACGTTTACTAGAAATTACTTTTTTCATACCATAAAACGTTTGTAGCCTACAAATTGAAAAGTCACTTCAGCTGGATAGACGGAAACTGTACATTTGTGCCTTGCGTCCCAAGTAGCCCTTTAAGCACCAGCCTTCCGGAAAGTCACTTTGATTGCAGCCCTGTCTCTGGAGCCGCACGACCCTTTCATTACAACCATGCGAGAATGAATATTGACTTTAAAATATGCCATCAGGTTTTCTCTGTCCTTTGTGCACCCTGTCACGCTGCCCACCAGCAATAACCAGGTGGTGCCAGTCACCAGGCTGCTACTGGACTTGCGCTGACTCCTCCACGCGGTGTTTATGATTGCATGCCTGAATGCTAATCTCTCCTAGAACACAACGCACCAGATTACCATCATCAAGGCGTAAATGGGCATATTAAGGTGCATGACGTCCTAGTTGTGTCCTTTGCTTTGTTTTTCTGTGAGGTCCTGGGCACCAGTTTAAATTGAAATACCACAAAACTAACCCAATCTGACGCAGGCCACATCGGTTCTGGAACATTAGCGCCACACCATATGGTACTTTGAGTCATATTAGTATGTTTAATGAGGCAATGTTCTCTTCAGATAACACTGATATTGGACATCACCTCTGTATAACAATAAAGAAACAATATTTACTATGCGGTATGTCCTTTTTATTTGTGTTAAAAGACTTCCTGGTACTTAAAGCCTGCGTATATGTGTGTGTGTGTGTGTGTGTGTGTGTGTATATCTGCAAGATAAGATGAGACACGATGAGAGCAGGTCGATAAAAGGGGTTCAGAGCAGGTCATCACTGAGCTTCTGGTTAAAAACTCTCCCCAGGCCGCGACCTGTTCCGCAATAAACTGCAGTGTGTCCCTTGGTGCTATTTACACAGACATTACAGTAGCTAAAGGGCAGAGACTGATAAGAACTCCAAGCTTGAATCTTCTCTAAATGAAAGCTTTGGGCTTCAGAGCAACAAAACACACTGGAAGCTAAAGCCCTATTCGGACGGTTTCTGGGCAAACTGCAAGATTTACAGGAGCTGCACTAATTTTATTTCTGTCTGTGGGTTAGCTTTTGTAATAGGAAATCATTTGACCATTGTTACTCACTGTATTTGGGATAGGTAGTGTGTGTGTGTGTGTGTGTGTGTGTGTGTGTGTACGTATTAAACCTTTGAAGAATCTCACATTTTAAAAGCAATTGTATATTACTTTTATGTTTTCAGGAATAGATTCGGATTGAATTCATGAAGAGGAATTGTCCAGCAGGAAATGTTAAGAGGAATCGTTTATAGGAAATCATTCTGTGAGAATCATTCAAAAGAAATAATTTAGAAAAAAGAGTCATTCAGAACAATTTATCCAGTGGTAGCACAGTGGTTAAGGTGTTGGGCTGCTGATTGGAAGATTAGGGTTTGATTCCCAGCACCACCAAGCCTCCACTGCTGGGCCCCGAGCATTCGCCATATTTACTTGTTTAAAACCGGTAATATTTTCTATATTTAAATTCTATAAGCATAAATAATGTATGCCATTAAAATTCAGTTATTATTATAGGATAAAAAGCTAAGATTTATTTGCTATTCTAACGTGACTTTTATCTTATAGTGAATATACAAAAATGTTTCTGCACACAGGCAAACGTCACATGCGTTGACCAGCGTCAGCAGCACGGCAAAGTAAAACGGGGAACAATGATGACAAAAGTAAAACGGGGAACAATGATGACAATGTTTTGTTTAAGTATAAGAAAGGTCTGAGAAATTTGTAACGTAAAAAAATGCAATGTTTCTGGTAAACTGGGTGTCTTTTGCCTGAAGTGTGTTACATACGGGTTTAAACAAACTGTTGCAGAACCTCATTACTTTCTACAGAATCATTAAATAAAGGTCTCTAATTAATCACTTCATCATTGCTCTTAGAACAAAATCTTTAATTTCAGAGATTACAAAATCAAATGCAATTTATTTTGCTGTAAATAGCTTTTTTTATATCTTATTTTTTATTATTATCCATACTAATAGATCACGCAATTAGTAATAACATAAAGCCTGACGTGTGTCTGTTGAAATGTCAGAGAAAATCGGTTTATTGACCTTACGCTGTATGTACTGATGCATTTTTTGGTGTTGGATAATTACAGTAATCTGTATTTTTTTCTGATTAAAGTGTGCTTCTTCAACACCCAGAAGCAAAACAACATCCATCATGTCCAATATAAAGCGTCTTTCAAAGAACAACACGGCCATTTTCTGATCAATCAACGTACAATCATGCATGAAAACAATTTGTGGCACTTCTAAATCATTGTGATGTGAAAAACAACTGACAAAAAGAAAGTGTAAATTGAAAAAAAAAACTGTAAAAACACATGTAAAAACAGAATGAAGCATGTTTCCCTTTTTCATATATATATTTTACAAATATTTTAACACGTTTGGCTGCCAAAATGAGCAACTTATGAATCAATCATTTGCTGGAAATCCTTTGGAGGATTCATTTCAGAGGAATCATTCAGAAGGAGTCGTTCAGAGTACATCATTCAGGAGGAAGCTTTCAGGGTGAATCATTTGGGGGGAATAATTCAAAGAAAAAATTATTCAGATGGAATTATTCAAGTGGAATCTTTAAAGAGAAACTATTTAGGATGAATCGTTTATGAGAATCATTTACGTGTGGATCATTCAGGGAAACTCATTTAAGGGAGCTCATTCAGGGTAAATCCCTCAGGATGAATCATTTTTGGTGAATCTTTTGGGGGTAAATCATTTAGGGGGAAATCATTTAGGGAGAAAATCATTCAGAAGGAATCGCTCATGTGGAATCTTTTAAAAGGGATTAATTGAGGCAAAAATCTTTTGCGGAATTTTGGAAGTGATCACTTTAAATCCTTTGGGGAAATAATTTAGAGAAAAAAAATATTTGTATCGTATTATTCAAGTGGAAACTTTTAGAAGAACAATATAGGAAGAATCGTTAATGGGAATCTTTCAGGTGTGGATCAGCCAGGGAAACTCATTTGTGGGAGCTCATTTAGTGTAAATCCTTCAGGATGAATCGTTTTGGGTGAATCTTTTGGGGGTGAATCATTTAGGGAAAAAATCATTTAGAAGGAATCTTTATGTGGAATCTTACAAGCGGATTAACTTCAGGCAGAAACTTTTGGGAAATTTTGGAGATAAGTAGAATCTTTCAAAAGAAATCATTAGGGAAGAATCTTTCGGGGGGAAACTTTCAGGTGCGGATCAGTTCAGGGAAACTCATCTATGTGAGATCATTCACGGTAAACTATTCAGGATGAATCATTTTGAGTAAATCTTTTAGGGGTGAATCATTTAGGGTAAATCATTAAGGAACGATGATAAGAGAAACTCCACTTTATCTTATTTACATTCACAATGTTTGAGACATTTTCAAGAAAGTAAATACAGTTTGTGTTTTTGGCTTTGTACAGCACTTTTTGTAGGTTTCTTTCTCTATAATATGACAAGCTGAATAATTTTGTCTCATTTACATAAACAGAGAACAGGAACACTAAGTATGGTATGTTAATCATTGTTCGGTCTTCTGTCTTTATTAGCACTGCTTTAATGAGGTGGCCAGAGACTTAAACACCTTTCTTAGTTTTTGCCTTTTTTACACTAAAATTTTCAAGTTCCCTCACCACACACTCACACACACATGGAAAGCCAGCTGAATGTAAGGTCAGCAAAAAAAATTCGATTTTGTGAACGGAGAGTTGGGGAGCATTATAGACAAGATGAAAATGAATCATCCCATTGGCAGTTTGCCACAGTAACAATGGCAATTTAATGAAAAATGTCTGAACTTGTATAAAGATATTTTATTTTCTATTTCTGAGAAAGCCCAATACTGCACATCACATACTGTATAATTCTGAAAAGCCTGCAGCAAAAAGACTTTGCTTACAATACATTTACAGCAATACATTTAGCTACAGTAATGTACAAGAGTGCAGACTATGACTCAATTTATTTTATTATTTAAAATAATAAAATAAAGGAAAAAAATTGCCAATAAAAGTGAATGAGTAAAAAAGGGAATGACTGAATTACTTCCGAAAGAGTTAATAATGTAAAAGGAATCATTTCAGGTGAATCGTGAATCGATGAAAGTCCCTAAAAAATCACTTGTAGAGTACTATTTATGGTGAATCATTCAGAAGGAATCAGCTATAAAGAATCCTACAGGATTATTACAAGCAAATATCACAAGATAAACATAAACCTTAAATTTCATTTTTCTTTACCAAACCTTTATTATTAACAGTAATATTTCCCCAATGCTAAAGCACCTTGAATTTCCTGGCAAAATAATAATAATCATCATTTATAGGTATCCTGACTGGCTGCTGGAACATCAGCAATGCGGCTCTACAATTCTTGCATTTAACCAGCTAAATAGGACTAGAATTGAAGCTGTCGAGGAAAGGTTGTGCCATTCCACACTGTTATAAACCTATTTCACTTCTACATGCTGAAACAATTAATCTTTAATTGGCTTTATAAGGGGGCAGTTTAACGCTGATGTGTTTGTGTGGAATGAAAATGTACGGCCCTGCAACCGTAGGTGGTAGAAACCTGGGGATTCGAACACCTTAGATATCTTTTTCAATTTGTTTTTAGATTTGGAGTGATCTTTTTAACAGAGCTCATTCTGGGGCTCAATGGCGTCTTTTCGGGGGTTCCAAACTGTTTACTGCAACCTGCCATGCTAGTCATGCTAACACAGGCCTAGAACAAATCCCAGCTTAGTGTTGCTTGATCTGAAGTGACACGCGTTTGTCCTGCATTAGTGTAGCTTTAACGCATTTCCGAAGCCTTGCATTATTCAAACTGATTTCCTAGACAAGCATAGAAAGCGTTTTTGGTGTGGAAGTGCACAATACATCACCTCTCATTAGTCGCATCGGTGTACATCGACCTTGTTTACTTAGCCCCATCTCCCTGCTGGCACTTGAGTCGCTTTCTGCAGGGCTTCAAGTTCTGTAGTGGAATCTGGAAAATAAGCACATGGCATACGAGCACCTGGGCTGTATATATCATTAGGCATAAGGAAGTCTGTGGACATTACTGTTAAATTACCTTTGAACAACAAATAAGACCTCAGCAGTTTTAATAAAAGGAATAATTTAAATAACAGTTAGGCTAAACTCTGCTCAATAGCAGTATCTAGTATAGACTATATTGTATATCTGTGCCCTTTATTTGTGCAACTTCTGTAAATATTATTTAAAAAAGACCCATTTTCTATGAGGTGAAAGGTTGTTCAGTCCAGCAAACTGAGCAATCATATTTTGCGTTTTTTTTTAATCAAAAGTCCACTTATAATGTTATCAAAAACATCATAATTTATAAGTAATATGCTACATTCTGTATTGTCTGGTTTTACACTCTAACTCTTGTGTGGTGCACCAGTCGGGTCCGATATAGTCTGCAGACTCGGTACAGCGCCCTCTTTTAGTCTTCAGAAAATCCAGCGTCTAATTGTGTCTTGTTTAAAAATGAATCGCTGTAAAATGCAAAAAACAAATGACCAAGCTTTTACTGACGCGGTCTGGAACTACCTTAAAAATAAAGCTTATCCACTGTTTCCTAACTTTGCGTCCGATGGAAAGCAATGCAAAGACTGTGATTATTTACAATTTGGAACTGCACAGCATCTTCATTTTACCTATCTGCGCGAATCAGTGGGCGGGGCTAAACAGGCGTATCATCTTCTGCGGAGACAACGTTTATACACACTATTACGTCATAGAGTAAAACATTCCAAAGCATGTAATTTTGGCCTTTAATATAATATAAGCAGTTTTTAGAATAAATGGCAAAAGATCAAGGGAATTTAGTTTTTTTCGGTTTATGACTCCTTTTAAAGCAAGAGACATTTAAAAGATCTTTTTTTAAAAATAATAATAATAAAAAAATTTTTAATATTTATTATTATTGATAATTTTAGATCTGTTGCAGATTTATTCAGGCGGTGTAAACCACTCTAGCTGTGACAGTTTCATACATTTTAAATGGATCATAATCTGAAAATATGTCTTCCTCCCACATTATTTGGCTGTCAGCCTATAAAATAGCCTTTGATTCAGCACATTTAAAAAAAAAATTTTTTTTTGCCAGATGAAAATAGATACATTTGCAACGACGGTGGCATGAAAATGAAATGTCATGGGCACTTATATTAATTATATGTTATATTATTAGATTGAATGATAGTTGTATCTTTGAGGTTAAACATAGTTAAATAACAAATCAGAAAAACACTTTTATCTTATTTGTTTTTTTTTATAATTAATGAAGGTTGATAAAACATGCTAATGATTAATTTTAGCCACTAACGTTATGTCAGGAAGTATTTCAGTTCTACAAATTAAGCTGAGATGCTTTTATTTGAATAGTTAACGTTGATATATACCCTTCCTTCACCCGAGGGGAACTCGGAGAGCTTGAGGTTTTTTTGTATGCTGCTAACTGATAATTGATGATTTGAATCTAAAAACAAGACAGTAAACAATAAATGGTGTGGGTATTTTCTTGTTACTATTGTTAATAAGGGTTTCCATTGCACATTTCATCCCTTTAGGATCTAATGGTGGTAAGAGTTATTGGGATAAATAACTATGTTGTTAAATCTTGGTAATAATAAATGGAATAATAATGTATGTATATTTATAGGAGGATACATGTTCTCCCTGTGCTTGTATGGGTTTTACTCCGGGTACTTCGGTTTCCTCCCACAGTTCAAAAACATGTATGTTAGGTTTGATTAGCGATTCTAAATTGCCCATAGGAGTGAGTGTGAGTGTTTGTGTGTGACCCAGTGATGGACTGCCGACCTGTCTAGGGTGGGTCCCCCTCCGGCCTTTCTCCCTTTCAGAGACGGCTGGGATAGACTCCAGCAGATTCCCGTGACCCTGAATTAGGGAATAAGCGGGTATAGAAGATAAATTAATGATAATCTATCCTGGTAAGGAACCACCTGGAATATTTTTGGGAAATATCTGACCACTGTATCTTAAATTATATTTTGTTATTTTGAGAGGTGGAAGGTAACAAAAATACATTTACTTGAATATTGTACTTAAGACAATACAGAACGGAACATAACGCAATAGCGCCAACCATATTGTAAGATGAGGTAGACATGAAATGTGCAAAAATTACAACACTATTGTGCAAATAGCATTGTAAAGTGAGTAAAGTGACTATAGCATTGTAAGTGACTATAGTATTGTAAAGTGACTGTGCTTAACAAAAAATGTTTGAGTGTGTGTGTATGTGTGGGTTGAGATAGATCAGTCGGTTTGTTTTTCGGTGTGTTGAGCAGCCTGATGGCTTGAGGAAAGAAACTGTTACACATTCGGGTTGTGAGGGTCCAAATTCTACGGTATCTTTTTCCCAGAGGGCAAGAGTGTGAAAAGTGTGTGTGAGGGGGTGTGTGGGGTCCTCCACAATGCTGTTAGCATTGTAAATATAATGTCAATATATTTAAACTATAAATGTCAATAAATGTAAATGTAAATATATTTGAATTTAGGGATATTTTTTATTTATCCTTAGGCTCAGAGAAACAAAGCAGGTGTATTAAAAATCTGTTGACTGCTTCATACTTCAAGATCTTCAGCCATTTTCTCCTTTTTGAACAATCTTCATTCCAAAACCTTGTCCTGGATTTACAACAAGTCCATAGTCATGTGGTTGGCTCAGTGTTTAAGGTTTTTTGGAAGATTGGAAGTTGTTCGATTCCTGGCACGACCAAGCTCCCACTGCCAAGCCTATTAGCAAGGCCCTTAACCCGTAAATGCTTGCAAATGTAAATGTCTGGAACTACTGTGCGGTGTGCAGGATTTAGACATAAACATAGTTTTGAACATAGTAAAGATTTCTTGCTTCTGTCATCAATTACTGTCGTAGTATTTTTTTACATACAGTATAAAAACTAGTGTTGCTGTTGGGCAGTTACGCAGCTGTGGGTTGTGTAGTTGGGTAGCAGGGTTGGATTAAACATTTTTATTTTATTGTTTTTATTTTATTTTATTGGTATTGTATTGTGTGTGTGTGTGTGTGTGTGTGTGTGTGCATACGGCTATAGCTGTGTGAAAGTACCATGCTGCTTTTGTGAGGATAGGTTAAAGTGTTTAATAAAAACAGAAAATAATGGCCGGCGCCGTGGTGTGGTAGGTTAAAGGCCCCAGCTCCCACATGCACAGTTGCGCTTCTTCGATGGCCCGGGTTCATTCTCCCCCCTCCTCTCTCTTTCTATCTCTCCTTTTTTGTCTCTTGTCAGCCCTATAATTAAAAGCAAAATGCCCCCCAATGCCCCCCCCCCCAATAAAAAAAAAAAAAAAAAAAAAAAAAAAAAAGGTTATGACTGCCCCCCTCCCCAAGATGTCCAGTTCTTTCATTTCTGTTTTGTAATTTTTGTAACATTACTAAAAGCTGTTTATTCCACAGATACTACGAGCCAGATGGTGGTGTTACAGGCTGCAGTAAAAAATTGCTCATACTACTGAAATACTTTTTAAAAGCAAGTACTTCTGTACTTTTACTTGAGTGAAAATTTGTGTTTACTTGTAATAGAGTAATATTTGACCAGCAGTATCTATACTTCAACTTCAGTAATGGATTTTTGTACATTCTTTGTCTCTGGTATTTTTAAAGTTAAACCACATAGAAACTAACCCAAACCTTTTTTTAATGGAAGCTACAACAAAAAACCAAACACATCAAAATAAATAACCCAATGATTCTGATGTCTCCATTATTAAAAATGGTCTGATATATATATATATATAGGGTTCCTACTGAATAGATTTTATATGCTAACTCAACATAAAGACCAGGATTATGTTCCATTTCGGTAAAATCTTCCATTCAAAAAACTTTCTTGGAAAAAACTGAGCAGAAACATTAACTCAGTATGTTTAAACTGGACTTAAATTATAGCCATTGCTTTCGAATAGAACAGTTTAAAGAGGCGGTTGTAATGAGTGACAGGCTGAAATGTTTGCTCATGAACGATGAAAGCGCTGCTGAAACCAAACCTGCTGCGCTCTGATCGATCAGAAGCTCCTCTTAGCCATTGATCTGTGTGTAGAATTAAAGATACTTTTCTTCAGATCTGTTCACTGCTGCAACTGCTTTAACAACCCCGGAAAAAAATTCACCACCATCTTTAAGCAAGTTAAACGATTCGGTGAGAAACCAAATGGCGTCTTTACAATCGATGACTAAATATATTGTAAAATGTCACACTGTCACACTTATATAAAATTTTTATATATACATATACAACTAATATTAGCCAGTGGTAGTTAATATAAAGCTTAAATGAAAGAAATTGTACTGTTTTTTTTAGCCTATTGCGGCAAAATTGTTCTTCTACACAGTGATCTCTAACTATTTCTGCTCTATTATATGCTCGGAATGCTTGTTCCATAAATACTCACCGGACGAATGATGTTGAAAAGATGTTTTAAATAAAATCAATCCTTGACATCAAAAATATGTCAAATATAGGTTCACTATGCAAATCAAAATCTAGACGTCCATTTGACATTAAGATTCTGATGTATTTGCTAAAATAAAGACACAAGATTAATTAATTGTGCGAAAAGTTTTATTTATTATCCTGTAACTAATATGAATCAAATCACATATCTATCGTTCTGTGTTTGTTTTATATCAGCCTCTGCTGCTGCTCGTCTCGTCTGCTGTAAAGCACGTATCGAACGATGGAGCAGCTTGTATCACTGGTTTTAAGACATTATAGCATAAAATTCTACAATTTTAACAGTCACTGGTACAAGCATGGATAACCACATGTACCAGTGTTCCTTATTATTTTTCATGTAACCAGCAGAACAAAATCAACAGGCAAGCTTCCAGAAAAAAATGCACAAATCTGCGATGTAAAATTTGCTATGCAGTTAGCCGCTGCTATTCTAATAATAAAATAGTTATTTACAGTGTCAGAACAGACCTCCTGTAAACTATTTTAAAAATACAAAACTAAAAATTTGATTCAAATTCTCTGACAGTTAGTTATTTTTCAGAAACTATTAGGTTACGGCAGTATGCAACAGCTTTTTAAATGAATAAGGTAGCAGGGTTAATAAGCTTTTTTTTTTTATTGCTAATGTGTATCTGTGGTGTATCTTATGTTTTGAGATGTGGTGACATTTACCCACCTGATAAACGAGTCAAAAAAGGAAAGCTTGATACGGGGTCACTTCTTTTAGTTCTTCTTCCTTCTTTTAGGCACACAAGATCACGTTAACATGAATTTTTCAAAAGGTTTTTTTTAGGATTTCGATTTTGGAGCCTTTGTTTTGACCTTGTCTCCGCTCCGTCAAAGCACTATATACAGGTGTGGCACCAAACAGCAGAGAAAGCTTTTCTCATTAAACTGGTATACAAAATAATTTTAGCAGCAATGAATACATAAATAAATATTAAATTAATTTTAAAATGTGCAAAGAGTCCATGTTTTTTGTTATATAGACATAAAATGTCATGATTTTTTTCACTGTGAAAAATTAAGATCGAAAAGAAGAAAAAAAACTTACAGTGGAAGCCAACAATTCAGATTCACAGCCAAAAAAAAACCAGTATTGTTCAACTCTGCCAAAACTGCCCTCCACAAGGAGAAACTTGAAGCTTCTGCAAAAGACCCTTGAAAGCTCATCCTTCCTGATCTTCTGCCCAATTGATCCTTATATTCTGGTCAGGTACTGCGTCCTTCAGGAAAGCATTAGTTACTCCCATCCTGCAGAAGTATGCTCTGGACCCTCAGACATGGACAAATCACTTTCTCTCTTTTTATCAAAATCACTTGAATCCCCTGTCTGCAATCAACTGTTCCTCTCATTAATCAACCTCCAAGATCCCAACCAGTCCAGGTTTATAGCAGCACACTCTACAGAGACTGGTAGTCACTGAAAATCTACATGCTGCCAGACCATCCAAACTGTCAATTGTCCCTATCCTTCTGGATCTTTAGCTGTGTTTGACACAGTCAACCAAAAGCCTCTCCTGTCCTCCTTTAAGAGTCAGGAGGATTAAATAATATTTATTATTTAATAATAAATCCCTTCTCTCTCCTGATATTGAGACTCTTTTTAACACCCCCACAGACACCGCATCTCAATAAAATGGTAAATGTGTCATAGTGGATGGCAGCACATCAGAAAATGAATGACCATGCAACACCATCTTATCCTAAAGCACTAGTCAATCAGATTCAGATTCACAAGCACCGCTCGACTGGTCCCACCATAACCTAAAACGCAAGGTAGGCCTGCTTCAAGACTTTCTCTGTTCTGGCATCAAGATGATAGAAGTTGAGTCAAGAGCTGCACTCAAGAGACTATTTAAGATCCACCTTTTTCTCAATTACCTGGGACATTAAAATCTATGCTGCTTTTATCAACAGCTTTTGTAGGTTGATTTATTGATCTATTTAATGATAAGACCCAAAGCACTTTTGTACATGGCTCTGAATATGGGCATCTGCTTAATAATGTAAAGAGTTAATTAAGCCTATACTGATTAATTATAATGAAAGATTTATTTGAGCTGTGGTTAAGAAAATGATAAATAAAGCATTATTTATTTCAAAAAAATAGATAATTACAGAAACATCCTAAGCTGTGTCACTTTGACATGTCTATGGGGTGTAGAAGGCAGGTCATGTCTTGGAGCAATATGATTGGAGAACTTTCTGTGAATCATCATCAGAGAAAACTGCTTTTGAAGGATGTGCAAAGAATTGCAAAGTCATTGTGGCATGAGGCCATTATATCTTAACCAACATCTGCTTTTCGGGTGTTAACGTACAAGCCTGAACACCTGTCCTGTGTTAAAAAAGAAAGACAAAAATGAACATCAGAGAAGGTTAGGCAGAAGATAATCAAATGACTGAGAGCCTCCATATGGTCTTTCATCGAGTCTAGGATGACACTTTAAACACTTGTTCTTTTTGTACCATGTTCTTTCTACCCCAATTACCCCCTGACTTGTCTAAGGACACTGCTCAGACACAGTCGCCTATCTCCAGCACTGCCTCCGTGTTATCTTTAGCTCCTTCTGAATGTCCGCTCTTGTGGTGGTTCGTCGAGAACGTGGCATTATCCCGCAGTAATGATACTAATTATGTGGCCGTTCAAGAACAGCCAGTTCATCTGACTCAAAGAAAAGGATAACATGTGGATTTTTTGTTGAATCGTTTTTATCCGTCCACACACGCACAAAAAACATCCCTCCTCTCTTTATGTGCAAGCAGGTGCCTTTGCAGCTCAGGTTACTTTATTATCATAAAGAAATGAATGTTTTGATATGTAAATGATTCTGTTAATTAAATGTATCGCTGGATTCTTTCATAAAGAGACGCATGGGTGTCTGAATATGCTCTATTACTGCGCTTTTTATTCCTAGCTCATTGAAGAGACCTTGAGCTGCTGATATGTAGAGGTTAGATCGAAGTTTATACGCTCTGCTCAACAAAGTCAAAGAGTTTAGACAATTCAAGCATAAATACAGTGCTGGAATCTTTCCTTTCATGCTATGAGTAAATGAGATTATCACATTGATGTTTATTAACTAATGGTTATGTAAGTATTTACCCCAAGCAAAAGCCTTTTAGCATGTAATAACAAGTCTCAGAAGAGAAACAGGTTTTTCTTCAGACTGTATTTTGTTACTCTATCTATTTCCTTAACCCTGACCTGTTTCCTTGTAAAAATACATCCCCACAACATTATTCTACCCCATAGTGCTTTTTATTGATGATGGTTATTTACAGTATTTAACGTTATAATATTTTATATTTTTATTACAACACAAATAATAACAAGTAAGTAAACACAAAAGATTGTCTTTAGTGTTTTCATACGTCTTTGCCCCCCAGACGCAGTCGTTCTGGATATTCAATTCGGCTCAGTTTAATGAACGTTGTTACAAAGCAGCAGATTAATTTTTTCCTTGACATTTATATTTATCTCTAATGAGCAATGTCATCTTTGCACATTGTTTAAGTTCTGTTAAGGTAATATTAACATGCCAGATTTCTAATTCAGACTGAGGGACTGGACTTCGCTGGGTCCTTTTTTTTTCTGGTGCAGCTTCAGTAGTATGTTTAAAAGGTGTTTATCCTGTCAGAAGTCAAACTTTCAACTCAGTCCCAGATTTTCTATGTAATCTGGTGAATCCTTACAAGTTGTCCGTGTTTCAACACTGTTTAAAAGGCAAGACTGGATTTCTTTGGGCACTGAGCAGTTTTGGGTTTCTGCCAAATGTAGCACTTTGTGCAAATGTCCACTTTACCTTTTGGTCTCACTTAAGCAAGCCATTAGTTTTGTCTTCTGTGACTTGATACAATACAAAAACCGGCATTATCACAAATGTGCTATTTGGGGCAAATTGTACCTGAATTATAAGATATGCCTGAAAAACTAGCAAATGTACTGTAGGTTGTGTCTATGTCTGGTTTCAATTGTTTCATCCAACCATCCCTTTTTTTTTGTTACTACAAGACCTGCGAACATTTACCATATTGTTTAATCCAAACCAGAGGGTGTTGTTTACTCTAATCTTAATCTTAATCTCTTAATCTTTAAAATTAATCTGTGATAAAAAATCGTGTAACTCCTATCCTACATGGCTTTGTTAAACATCTCAAAAACCAGTGTCTATTTCTCAAAGCTTTTAGGAACCAGAACCAGAAAGAGTGCAGCTGCAGTGACAGCGCTGAGTATTCTAAGCTCTGCCTCTCTCTGCTCACTGGCAAGTGGTCTCATCCTTGCTGGAGTGGATAAAAGTCTTCGCTCAGTGAAGCCATTTTAGCACCAAATCCCTTTTAGCCATCTTAGTATCCATCAGATCTTTAAAAGTCTTTTAGCCCACCCACCACGACAAGCAGACCCTTCATCATCTTACACTCGCAGCCCAACATCTAAGTTCGCTTTCGGGAACAAAGTAACAGCGTTTTTGTGTTTTTCTGTTTTACATGCATGAAAATTGAAAATATAAATCAAACATGAATTAAACTAGACTTGACTTGACTTAAACGAAACTAGACTTGACATAGCTTAGCTAAGCAGAAACATGAAACAAAACAACAAACATGAACTTGACTAGATTAAACTTAACTGCTTTTAGCTTGACATAGACTCACAACAGCAGTACAGGAACTTATGCAAAACCCTCGACAAAGACCAAGGAAGACACAAGGGCTATAAATACAGAAGACCAACCAATAGGAACATGACACCTAAACAAGGGGATCACATAACAAGGACAAAACAGGTAAACACAGACAAAACAGGTAAACACAAACAATTAACAAGAACTTAAAACATAACAAACATGAATTGTAAACATGAAACATAAAGTAAAAACAAAAGCATGAACCAAAACTTTACACCAAGTTTTACAACCAAGTTTTAAATATGGATATTTTTCACCCAAGCATCGATTCACCCCAGGAGGCTTTTGTTCACCCCTGGGAGCCATATATGACACTTTCTATGATGGATGGATGTAAAAAATTATATATTGTTATTTGTCCAAATTACACCAGTTTCACAGTGTATGTAGGCAGGGATTAATGCACAGGCTTGCGTAGACTGCAGCCAAGGGTACCCACGTAGTGCAGAAGCCGCCGGAAGCCACACTGTTTCTTTATTATTATTTAATTCACTGCAGTGCAAACGGAAAAGACCCTCACTGTAAGAAGGGACCCTCACAGGGCAACGGCAACATCATACACACACAATACAAAGACAAAGATTCACAATTCTGGCTTTATCTTCAACCCTTTGTTTGTTTTTTTCTTGAAGGGCTTCCATCAATCAAAAACACGATGTCATCAGATCTCTAGTTTGCATTCTTCAATGAGATTTCTTCACTTGTCACACGAGGGACTTGGGGGCCAAATCTATTGAAAAGTCATTTTAATCAAAATAAACCAGTCACAACTCTCGGTTCAGCATTTGGGTGTAAGACTATAAACTAAATAAACTGAAACTTAAGCAGATTAAATATTTAAACCCTTTTTAAAGGGCATGCTGGTAAAATAAGTATTTTAAGCATTATTACATGTAAAACATGTGAGGAATGTCATAAAGCCATTAATCAATCTAAATTGATAAGTTTACAAAAAGAAGTACCTAGACTTATCTGTTAAAACTTAAATTGGTAAATATGTAAAACTATTTATGGCGATATTTATTATGGAAAAAATCAATAGTTGGGAAACTGATTTAAAAGGCCTGCTTTGCCATCAAGTACTTGCAGGACATTAACGTGAAAATTTCCAGAATATCCATAAGAAAACATGGTGATGGCCCAACAGACTGGCCACAGGTATGACAAAATTGCATTGTATCAAAGGCAAAGGACAAGCCGGAAACAAATGGCATTAGCAGGTTAGCACTGGACGACTGAGAAGTTAAATATAAAAATATTTCTAAAAATATTAAGGTAAACAATATTTGAGGAGACGATGCCCTAAATTCAGAAATACAAAACTAAAATTACAGTGTGCGCAGTGTGTCTAAGTCTCAAATTGAAAAAGAAAAACACAGACATTTGGCTGTTTTACAACCTCCTTGAAAATCAGTGCACGACACGTCATAAAGCCTGTCCTCTGCCCATTAGGAGGCCAAATCAAAAACAGATTAAATTCTTTAATGTCTAAAAGTTGTTGGCAGATAAACTGTCCAAACACTACTAAGTTTTAATAGCAAGTAAAAAAATCATCCGGGAAATCATAAAGATTCAGGACGGCGCCAGACTCACAAACGTCTTTTCATCCTTAAACTTAAATGAACATCCTTTATACTGTCAGGAACACACCCGATTTTGTTTTTCTTATTTGAATAATAGTGTTAACACAAGAATAACACAAACACCATTAACCCTTTAGACCCTGCAATAGAACTACTTCGCCAGAATATACTTTAGTATTTTTTGGAGTATTTGTATATGCCATATATCAATATTATTCTTGCACCTTCAGTTTGAACACTGTGTAGGTAATATAACATAAATTTAAGGTTGTATTTTTTTACACTGGTGGTTTGATTGGGTAATAGATTATTTATAGTAACTGTAATTTACCTGTTGTAATGTTTTAATTTCTGAAAAAGACAAATATAATGATAAAATATTACAGTTTTTAATGTAAGATTTATTGTAAAAGCATACAAATAAGCACAGCTTAATGTAATTCATTGGTCCAGTTTACTTAACACAAAAAAATTAAGTAAGGTTTATAGATGTGTGTGTGTGTGTTGTGTTAAAAAATACATCACTTTTATCTTTTCATTTTGCATAGTAATGGTCAAATGTAACGATTATATATTTACTTTTACTTTCTGAGTATAAACTTAAATTGTGTACTTTTACTCTTACTCAAGTACATTTTTAGAGGAAAAGATGTTACTTTTACTTAGGTTTTTTTTAAATAATTAGTTCATGTGAATTGTTCAAAAGTCTTGCAAGACTTTGGAGAGGCTGATTCGTGAGAGGCTGTTAAACGTGTGTATAAACAAAAAAAAAATAGGGTTAGAATGCGATGCATGCTGTGTGCAACAAAACCAACTGAAATCACAGCGTACAGGAATTCCAGCTGCAAACCGAAAAAAAAACATGTAGCGGTAAATGTGTCAAATTGACGCATATTTGAACTCTATTAATAATCATTCTGCATTTATGGCCACTTTGGCCTTATTGTAGAACCACATTTTACACACTTTCTGAATATTTTTCCCCATATGCGCCTGTACAAGCAATGACAGATATCCTGTGAACCCACAAACACACACACACATTCATGAACAAACGTTCATTCTGAATATCATTCTAAACATTCATATCAATTTAACACAAAACTGAATAAACTGAACAGCAAACTGACGTGCTGCATTTATACAACAATCCAGACGCCTCACTAAAGTTTTATTGTTTAATACCTGACTAAAGTGTAGAACTTCCATACAAAATCAACACAGGATTGGGATTTATTTTATTCCTACCTTAAATAATGAATGTACATATAAATGTGAAAATAAGGTGTTTTTTAAAGTAACTGCTCATAAATGATAAAAAAACAAGACAGAGTTAAAACTGTTAGAAAAACATCTGAGTGTTTGTTTGAGATTTGATTGTAAATGAGAGGTGATGTTAATGTCCGTTACAGCCTTGAGATTGTCTTTAATTTACTATAACCTGTTTTATATAAGCAGAACAGAGAGACTTTGGAGGAGACGGATGTGAAAACTCACCGAAAGTAGCTTGACATTCAGGGTTTTCCATTGTACTTCAGTTTACAGTGGAAACACTGTAGTTTCTTTTTTTGGAAGGGTAGCGGTGTTTACAACTTCATTATAAAGTCTCTGGTTGGTAAACAGAAGAAATTGTTTTCATTTTATTTAGTTTTCCTTCTTAAAACAGATATGCAAACACTGTAAATCTAACTTGCTAACATGATCCAGCATGACAGGATAACTAAGAGAATTTTTCAAATATATTTGTGGCGGTTTATAACATACAACACTCGATTAGCAAGCTTGTGAATGTTGATCATAACTGCTAACTGCAACTTCTAGCACTAGCTAGCTCATTACCACACGTTAGCATGTTTCTGCCTCTCACTGCTAATGCTACTGTAGCTGGCATAAATACTGTAACGTGACTCAGTTAACCAGCTTGCTATTAATTCTGTAAGGATTCCTGAGGTGATCCAGATAAATGATTATAATATTTCACTGCTAATGCTAGTTAGCTGACTCATAAATCACCCTGACAGATTTGATATGCTTAAATACTTTGAGTTATTTTTAAACTAACTTGTTAACAAGAATTATTTCAACCTAAAAAAGGGCATTTAAACGCTAAGTATCTTGTAAGCATTTGTTGCCGTAAAATGTTTGATTCAATTAACATGTCTCCACTATGCAAAGGAGATTTGTGAATAAAGAAAAATATATTCTCCGCTTTCTAATTTGACGTTTGTATAATAGTGGTAATATATTAGACAACAACAGAATGCAGACACACACAAAAAATTGTTAGTTAAAGACAAAAGAAGGTTTAAGACGACAGAGGGGCGTTTTACATTCCTACACCAGCTCCTGATTACTTTGGCTTTGATGGACTTGGAATTTAAAACCAATTTGCTTTTGGTAATGAGAATCTCCATTAAAAATGCTGCATCCTAATTGAGAGAGAGAGCGAGAGAGCGGAAGGAAAAAGATGAGGATAGTGAATACCGAAAGAAAGAGTGTGGCGGAAGGGTAAGAATAGTGTATGTGTGTGTGTGTGTGTAAAAGTGTGTGTTGGTCACACACACACATTTGCACATTAATTACCCGGCAGGTGCTGGCGGTCCGTTTTAATGGGCTGAGCAAAAGGTCAAGAGGGTTTAGCTGTCACTTCTTCCCTCCGCAGAGCGCTTTTGGTATTTCACAGTTTTACATTCTCATTTCAACACCGGAGCGTCTTATTAAGAGGTTAATGAACCCGTTGCTTAGAGAAGTTTGTAATCATGGCTGCATTTTGGGAAGGCAAAGTTGACCAATTACATTTAATTGAGCGAACTCTGTGTAAACTCCACGCCTGCTAAAGTTTGTCAAAAGTCTTTCATTTATAGTCATTAGCGCTTCATTTCGGAGGCATTAGCATTAGGCCATAGTGTTAGAACTTTGGGGGAATTAGCTTTTAAAACTTAGCGTTGGTTCGGCTTTGTTTATTAGTGTTTGAACTTTGCTTTGGTTTAGTGCATTAGAAATAAAACTAGATGGGAAGTAGTGTAAAAAAATTAGCATTACAACTGTTTTAGGGGATTTGGAACAGTAATAACCTCAGGGATTAGTGGAAGAACCTGTGGGAATCTTTAAAAGGGAAGGTTTTAAAAACTTATCTTTGGTTTTAAGTTTATTAGCATTGGAACATGTAGAGAATTCAGGGGGAATTCATGTCAGACACTGCCTTAGGTTTTGGATAATAGCTATTTGTTTAATCTTGGGGGGGGGGCAAAGGCAGAACAAGACTGTTGTGGTGTTTTAGAACTCAGCTTTGGGTTGAATAAATTGCAACTGTGGAACAGCACTGTTAAGTCTTTGGGTGCTACTGGCAGCTGTAAGATAGTTAGTGTGTCATTTTGTTCATTGTATGTAGGATTTAATTAAATGAGTTGGTTTTAAGATAGGTTTTTAATTGGATTATTTGATGCTTCTGTAAATTTATCTTAAACTTATAAAGAGACGAGACAGCAAAAGGTTCTTGTGCCAGGCAGAGACTCTTGTGTGAGACGTAGACATCTTCACCAGTCAATACAGCTGTCAGAGCGAGAGCAAGCATCAACTCCAATCCCAATTTTGCAGCACTTGTTGACCAAGGTAAAAAAAAATTAAACAGAGCAAACTGAATGTGGGGAAATTATTTTTTTTAACTTTATGGTCTAAAGGCACATATATGACCATTTATTAAAGCTTTCTTTCCAGAACCCCAAAGAAAAAAGGGATTAAAAGAAAATTCACATGAAATTAGGATTTATCTCTGCTAATGCTAGCTGGTTTATTTAAACAAACCTGACAAAACAGCTAAAAGAAATACTCATCAGTGTCACTCTTCTAGCACTATCAAGGTACATAAACATTTTAAATGAAAAGTAAATAAGCATGAGCTGATCTTACAGGCAGGATTAATTTTTGAGCATTGATCATACTGTTCAGACTATCTTTTTTGCACATTTTCAACATTTTACTAATGCTAATGCTAGTTAATCAATAGCTACTATAGTTATTTAAGATAAAAATTTAATGGACATGCTCTGATTGGCGAGAATGCAGCGCTTAATATTACATTTGTGATGTATTTTCCAATATTAATAATGCATGTGCCATCCTGCAGCTTGGAGACACCTATCCATCAGGGGCACAAGCAAACTTCTTGCACCACTAGAGGCAACCGCAAAACTTGCATTTGTGTCCGGCGATATTTCCAAAGTATAACACATCTCTTTCTTTTTATCGTCCATCGCCTTCAGACATTTTTCAACATCAGCGATTCTATGCGCCTTTATCTTCCTGAGTCTGCCATTTAGCAAGCAAGATGTGTTTCAGGAAATTGCAGGAGGTAGCAAAGAAAAGACGCTACAGAATAGCAAAATAGTTATACAGCAGGTTGAAAGGCCTTTTTGAAAGGCAGATGAGGGCTGTCTTAGAAGCACAGAGTAGCCGACTCAGACTTTATACCCAACTCGACTGATTCCATTGTTACAAAGAGGGTGACAAAGCAACAAAATTAACACCTGATTAGAGATGAGTGTGTTCTGTCTCTTTCAGATCTACAGAAGATGATCATTTATGAACACAACACTGCTGTAGGTGCTATAGTTCTCCATTAGTGTCTATAGGTTCTATAGTTCTCTGCTGCAAAGGAGTTTTGCCTGTTAGTTGACAGCAGCAGCATCATTGTAATACATATGATGATGTTGAAGCTCTGATACCACATGGGACACTCCCTAACCAGATTTGGTGTTTTTCATCAATGCATTGGCTTTTTTTTAATTAGTTACTGTCTTGTGGTTAATGGCCATGGGTCTAATATTTTACCAGTCCACCCAGAAACCTTATAATACTCATCCTGGTCACTGATAAAGAAGAGTCCAACATCATTAAGTCTAAGTCACTTTAGAATCCCCAGCTGTACACTTCAAAATCATAATCAAAGTCATAACTTCATGTCTATGACTTTAAGCTATAAAGTCTAAAGTCCCAAACCCAAGTTAAATTTAAGTCCCTAATTATTAAGTACAAATCATAAACTGATTTCCAAGATGTAGACTTTGTGACACATACAGACTCACAGTAATGTGCAATGTCCAACTTAATTCCTGAATCTATAGCCTTAAAGTCCAGGTCACTCTAAAATTATTTGTAGGTTTGTCCCAAGCCATATAGTTAGTGTCAACTACACAGTCCCAATTCATTGTGTCCAACTTACATTAAAGTCCCAAGTTGTGGAATCTCTTTCAGAACTAAATTTTGTCTGGAACTTTAGACTTCAAATGACTTTTGAGTCCAAATGTCTTCAAGCTCTCCAGGCTGTTGAATTCCATATCACAGTGCCAGACGTATGTCTGGAGTGCCAAGCCGAAGAGTGATTTTGAAATCACGCTTACAAAAATAAACACGATAATTACATCTATCTGTAGATCATAATATCAATGACCTGAAAGGCACAGACTCATTTGTTCGACATGAAGTGATATTAAAAACTTTTAAATTGTTAATAATAATAATAAAGTTTTAGAACTGTACAGTGCCTTGGAATTAGTTCTTTAAAATTTGTCAAAGAAAATCGAACATAAAAGAGGCAACAAATGATGCAACTATAAAAACACTACTGTAAATGTGTGTGTATGTGGTGAGAAAATCTCACACTTTTAGAACATAAAGTCTTCCTTGTGCTATCAGAAATGTTGTTGTTTATCCACTAATCAGCTTATTTAACAGGATCAATACTGAGTTAGGGTTGGAGGAGACCAACGTTTTAACTGACAGTTGTGTTTAATTGGAATTTAATGAAAAAACAAACAAGTAATATAGCTTAATTTCTGTGGTCACAAATTTGCAACGGTGTAATTAAACCTAGCATCTTTACATGGACATAAATTTATGTCGGCATTTTTGTGGGTTGATGCAAAGCTAGCTCAAGGCTAGTGTGATAAAGTCAACTTTATAGTAAAGGCTAAGATCCTGAGATTTACTGCAGAAAAGAAGCACTGGGAATGCACTGCATCAGCCTTAGAAATCAGAAATCAGTGCGTCAGCTGAGCCACTGAAGCTTTGCCATGCGCCCGTGGCTCTCTCTCATTCTGCTTTATAAATTTACCAGTCAGGGTGGGATATGTGGAGGTGGGCAAACAAAAAGATGAGCTGCATATTAAACGGTTATCTGGCTGCCACGTTTGTCCAGGGCCACCGTAATCCCCTGAGGGGTAAAGCAGACTTGCATTGTAATGAAACTCTAAGAAGGACGCAATCAGCTGTGGTCCTGTGCTTACGCCTGGTAAAGGTTGCCAACAAACAAAAAATCTGAGATATTTAGCAAAAACAAAAAAAAAGTTTAAAAAAAACAACAACTCTAATAGAAATAAGATAACTATGCCTAAAATAAGTCAAATTGAGCATCAAAATCTGCCAATGGTGTAAGCAAACTGTTCTTGGGAACTCCCTTTTTAACCTTGGGCCTGAAGCAAATGTGCAATCTGGGCAATCAAAAAGCATTACGTCACTGGAGCTGTTTTCCTTCAGGAACCTAAACTGCGGCAAACAAGATACCTAAATCACTGTGGTTCTAAGTCTCTGTTCAGTGTTATGTGTGGGGACTTATTGTGATCTGAGGACCCTGGATCCCAGGATTGTTGCTAGATCCAGACTGTAAAATCAAACAAAAAAATGCAGAGTAGACCAACCTGCCACCTTACATACAGTATGTCACAGAAGTCAGTACACCCCTTACATTTCTTGTAAATATTTATTACATCTTTTTATGTAAAAACACTAAAGAAATGAAACTACTGCTACAATGTAAAGTAGTGAATGTACAGCTTGTGTAACAGTGTAAATTTGCTGTCCCATCAAAAGAAACTCAACACACAGCCATTAATGTCAAACCCCTGGCAACAAAAGTGAGTACACCCCTAAGAGGAAATGTCCAAATTGGGTCCAAGTAGCCATTTTCCCTCGCTGTTGTCATAAAACTCGTTAGTGTTACCTGCTCCCCATTCATACAGCGATTTAACAGGACAGGTTGCACTCAGAACAGGCCTCGCCATGGTCAACCAAAGAATTTGAGTGCACGTGCTTAGCGTCATATCCAGAGGTTGTCTTTGGGAAATAGACGCATGAGTGCTGCCAGCATTTTGAAGGGGTTGGGGGGTCAGTCAGTCTGTCAGTGCTCAGACCATACGCCGCACACTGCATCAAATTGGTCTGCATGGCTGTCATCCCAGAAGAAAGCCTCTTCTAAAGATGATGCACAAGAAAGCCCGCAAACAGTTTGCTGAAGACAAGCAGGCTAAGGTCAAGGATTAATGGGAGCATGTCCTGTGGTCTGATGAGACCAAGATAAACTTGTTTGTTTCAGATGGTGTCAAGCGTGTGTGGCGGTAACCAGGTGAGGAGTACAAAGACAAGTGTGTCTTGCCTACGGTCAAGCATGGTGGTGGGAGTGTCATGGTCTGGGGCTGCATGAGTGCTGCCGGCACTGGGGAGTTACACCTCATTGAGGGAACCATGAATGCCAACATGTTCTGTGACATACTGAAGCAGAGCATGATCCCCTCCCTTCGGAGACTGGGCCACAGGGAAGTATTCCAACATGATAACGACCCCAAACACCTCCAAGATGACCACTGCCTTGCTAAAGAAGCTGAGGGTAAAGGTGATGGACTGGCAAAGCATGTCTCCAGACCTAAACCCTATTGAGCATCTGTGGGGCATCATCAAACGGAAAGTGGAGGAAAGCAAGTGCTGAAAAATAAGTGCTGGGAAATAATGGTGGCCATGCAAAATATTGACATTTTGGACCCAACTTGGACATTTCCTCTTAGGGGTGTACTCACTTTTGTTGCCAGGGGTTTAGACATTAATGGCTGTGTGTTGAGTTTTTTTTGATGGGACAGCAAATTTACATTGTAGCAGAGTTTAGTGTTTTCACATAAAAAGATATAATAAATATTTTAATATATAACCACCCATTTGTTTATTCCATCTGTTTGGTGGCTATCGCCCCTTTTTTGGTCATGCCAAAGCATACAAACAGTTGATCTGACTTCGTCTATGGGGCAGCTCTGTGGATGTACATAGACACAGAAGGGCAAAACAGGTTCTGTTTTACCTCGTCTGAGTCCTGAAATGCACTTTGGGTATGTACCTGGGTTACCGGTGGAGGAGAGCTTTTACTATGCCTCGGGCGAAGTCCAGGAAACCAATGTGGACAATGCCTAGATATTGCCAATCATCTTAATCGAGGAAACGGATAGCAAAAACACAGTTTTTAGTATTTTTTCTGATGCCCCTACAGTGGGGGGCACAGTCCAAGGGGGGGGCACAGTCCACAGTCCAGTTGGTGTGCACTGTGTTTGGGTAGAAAGGGGTTTCAGGTGAATGAAAATGCCTGTTCTAAATTTATTTAAAGCATGAGTAAAAGTGATGTTGGTTTAACTTTAATTTTACATAAATGTGCTACTGTAAATTATAGTGAAAGGCAGGAACTTTTTCTATCAATAAGTGAGTGAGTTTGTAGTAAATAAGATGTTAAACAATTATAGAGTAGAACATGGCTAAAGGCACACCTTAAGAAATATTTTCTTTTTTTCTATTTTAATAATGCATTTTATATACAGGTAGGGTAAAAGGCCCCCCAGTATAGACCAAGAGGCCCACTGGTGGGCTTTTTACCCCACTAGCATAGTAAATATAATACTGAGTAAAATATAGTTAAAACTCCTTCAAAATAACCCCTTCTGTAAAGGTTATACCATTTTCTTTTTATTTTCCTTCAATATGGGGGTAATCACCTTGTCTATGAGTCGGCAACCCGTGGCTCTGGAGCCACATATGGATCTTTTACCCTACAGCTGCGGCTCCCAGCTTTGGAAAAAAATTATGAAAATAAATAATGAGTATTTAATCTAAATTTATTTTATTTTAGGTCGTTATTTTTTTAATATAATTTCAAGGCTATGATGATCTTGTAAAATAAATAAAATAAAATGGAATCGCTGACGCTTATATGAACATGAAAATGTAGGCATTTGAAGTCCTGTTGATCTTTAAATACACATACGTATGTAAGCAGGTCTTCTCCAATATGAACTATATAAAACACAAACATCGCTTATGCCTCACAGACAACAGCTTACAATCCTGTGTAAAAATTAAGGTGATGTCTTATTACGCTGATGTGGAGATGCTGTGCGCTGAGGTTCAGTAGCAAAAATCACAATACCCTGGTATAATAAACCTATTATTTTGCTAAAAATATTTAATCCAGTTAAATAGTTTTTTTTTACATTTAGGTTGACAGCTGACTGGCGTTCCGGTGCAAATGATAAAAAGATGACGGCACACACGAGCGGACTATATTTCGGTTTGCTTTTTTGGTTTGCTCCAGGTGGATTTTTCAAATATTAGGATGACTCAAATAAATTGATAATTTTATAAGAAAGTGTACTTCATCCCAGTGTTATGTTTTATGCAGTGTTATCTTTATTTTAAATGTCAAAAGAGCTTTGTGGCTCCTGATGTTATATTTTCTCTGGGAAACTGGCCCAAATGGCTCTTCGAGTGTTCAATGTTGCCGACCCCTGTTTCAATAGTAGTTGTGCGTTTTACCTCAAATCCAATACTTCTACTTGGAATATTTTCCACATTTTACATTAGTCTTTTTTGCACTAGTCTGGCTAGTCTTTTGTAATGTTTGTATTGTTAAACACACTGTCTGTTAACAATACAACCAGGTTGCACACATGCACTTTGTTTGTTCTGTTTAGTAGCTCTTTGTTGTTTGTTGTGTAATTCTGTGTTTTGTGTAGCAGCAGGGGGTCCTGGAGAAACGTGGTTTTATTTCACTGTGTACTGCATCTGCTATATGGTTGAAATGACATTTTTTTGGTAAATGCCTCAAAAAACTCAAAAACAAAATGTTAATTTTATCAATTGCTATTTAAAAATCTACATTTTAAAAACATTCAAGTTAAATTCAATTTGTTTTAGAATCGACTTTCTGTGCTTAACCTTAAACGTGTTACTAATAAAAATTTAAAGTGCAAAAAAAAACCAGATGCACAAACAAGCACTACATTTGTTTTTGTGGTTTTAGTGGTTTAAAACAAAATGAAATAAAGAGCCTTTTACCCCATAGAGCCTCTTGCCCCGTCCTACTCTATAATAATTGTATGTCTTAATAATACTTTGTTTAAGTGGTCCATAATTTTGACAAAGGTAAGGTTTAAAAACAGTGCCCAATACTCTTATTTATAACCTGTGTATATATATATATATATATATATATATTTATTTTTTTTTTACCTTTACTTTTACTTAAAAACCTAAGGAAATAAACACAATATGTAATTTGAAAGGCTTTTAGTGCTAATGCATTCTGGATGCGTTACAGCTGGCAGTAAATTATCTGCAGTAGTTTTTGGACTCTCCGAACACATTTCTCGGTTCAAACTGCTCATGTCTTTCTTCTCTTTCAGCCACTTACTTTAAAATTTCAGATTTTTGGGCTTTTTCCAAGGTTAAATACACACCAACATGGATACCCATCTGGTGGTTGGTTGTGAAATGCTCGACCTACAGCATTAGTAATTGTGAAAGGCAGGTTTTAGATCTGGTTTAAATTGCTCTGTAACAGATCTCTGATCTCATATCATGCCTGGTGCTTTTTATTGGATGGCTTTTCTCATCATGCAGCCGGACAGCGTAATGCCACCACATTTATTCAACAATGAGGCATGTAATGTAGTTTATGGCTGGTTTATAAAACAAGGCTTTCGAAAAGGTTAAGGATGGTAATGGACTGTTTCTCAGAGAGAACTCGGCGCCGCTGTGCTGTTTACCACAATGTAGATACTGTACACATCCTCAGATCCTGACACACCATTGGTGCATATTTGACAGTAAACTAGTTAATGACAGTAAACTAGTTTGACAGTAAACTAGTTAATCAGCCGACATGCTGATAGTCATGCAGAAAGGTCATGGGTTTAGTCCTAAACAATTCATATATAGACCATTTCTTCTGAAATTTGGAGAGTTTCTGTGGATCAGGAAAAGTGGTTATTTGTGTCTGCTTACAAAAAACAAAATCACCGGTGCCTCTCAAACCAAGCTTCATCTTGAAATAGATAAAACATTTGTGTGGTAGAGGAAAACCAAAGACTACCACCAAGGAACCCATCATGAGCACGAGGAGAAGGTTTTATACTCTCAAATGTAACATCACACTGACTTCTGATAAAGCCCTTAAGCCAACAATAAATATTCACCACCAACACTAATTGAAGAATGTTCTAGTTTTACGGCATCACCAGTCACAATGCCAAAATTCTTTTTAAATTTTCTTTGCATTTTTATGGTGTTTGTACATGTTCACTATGTGTCTGTAGGCTGTAAAAAAGCAACAGGAGAAACCATGCAGTCTTCTATTCATGCTGTAGCACCAGTTGACCTGAGGTCAGGTGCTAAATCACTGTTATTGAGTCAGTAAAAGTGGATCGCTTTAGGGCAGGAGGCTACATCTCCGACTCTTTAGCGACCCTCTCTCGATTTTCTTCCTCTTCTTGGACAGACGTCGTGGGTGTACAGTTCCGTTGGTTTTTCAGCAGCCTGGTAGCTTTTAGGACTTGTGTTGCGAGTACAACTAAAGCCTAGGGGGCTTCTTGCAGAATCTATATTTATTTATGTAGTGCAGAAGCTGCTAAAGTGAAGTTTGGGATTTCTCTTGAGAGAATTTAGCCTTGAAGTTTAAGCATAACCTTCTTTTTCAACTCTTCGCATCAAGAGGTAATCTAGGTTGTATAATATTTTTGTCTTTTTATTGTTGGCCAGTGAAAGCTCAGCTTTTAAGACTTTGGCATTCTGACTGGACGGTTAAAATCCCAGCACCATCAAGCTGCTAGTGTTAAACCCACAAGTGATGCGCTTGACTCTAAAAGTACTTTATTGTTTATTGCTCTGGATGAAATAAGCTTCTGTGAAATCTCTGTAACGCCACTGACTTGCTGGTGTGGAGTCTAGACAAGGGCTCTTTATTACAGCTAGTGTTAAAGAACATTTACATAAACTTCTCTTTATGTCAAGGTCTGGAAAGGTATATATAATAAGTTGTAATAAAAAGTGAATAAAAAAATCAGTATCGGGAGCTAAGTTTACCAATCAGCCCAGAGCGATTTATCTCTTTTTTTGTACAGGATATAAAGGCTTTGCTCAAGATGATGGATTGGTGTTACTGGGATTTAAACCTATGACCATCCGATCACCATTACAACATCTTAACCTTAAGCAGAAGCTACCCCTTGCCCATACTATATTAAATAGCTTGTTTGGATGCTAGATCATCTTGCTTATGTACGTGAATCAAAACACAACATAGTGCAAAGTAAAAAATGTTACTATTATATTATTATAATGCAAAATTAATACCCATGATATTTCACTTAAGTAGCATTGAAAAACACTTCCTTAAGTGAAAATGGTGACTTAAATAGCATTTTATGATGAGCTTTCTGAAAAAGGACACAAAACCCGTTGCCCTCATAAAAATTCAGAGGATCTGTGTAAATGCAACGATATGCAAATTCAAATGCCCTTTTCTCTTCAGCTCTCACCTTCCTCTCCACACTACACTGCCTACATCCCAGCTCGGGCCGTGTCCTAATTTATCAGAATTAATTTGGACAACACAGTAAGAAGAAAAAGGAACAACAACAAAACCCACAGGTTTCCACACCAACGATTTAAAAAGCAAAGACGCCGCCAAAAAAAAAGTCTCTGTCTCTATCGCGTTTCAGCTGAGAAGCTTATTGCGATGCTGTTTACATGTCTCACGCCGTCGACACAGTTTGATATGATGTGCGCCGGTGAAGACGGATAAGTTTACTGACAAAAATGTCATTAATCACGTAAAGGTCAGCCGTAAAGCCTTGAATACTAAGTGTTTCATCTGGAGCACAAAGCAGAATTTATGCTATCATACACAGCTCTGTTCAAAAGAAAACAAGTCACTATTTTGTGCTGGGGTTTGGCCAAAAGGATGCTAAAAATTTGGATATTAAAACTAGTCTTTGATAGATAGATAGATAGATAGATAGAGATAGATAGATAGATAGATAGATAGATAGATAGATTGATTGATTGATTGATTTACATTTACAGCATTTGGCAGGCAGACAGACAGACACCACATCACTTTTTATTGACTGGAAATAAATTTGATTGGCATGTAAATCAACCAATCACATCTTGTATCATTAGTGTCATGTTTTGGAGTTATAAAATTGGATAAGTCACAGCTGGGAAAATGACAGCTTTTTTCCACAAAGTACAGGTTCACTATGGCTTTGTTTGCAGGGTCATCAGATGATGGGACTTTTAATCAGATGATGATATTTAGCCAAGCGTTTTGTGGGCATGACCCCCAAAACACAACTGAAGGTACCTTTGCTTCAGCACACCATCAGCACCTGGTCATGATTATTACCTTTTCTAACAACACCGTGCTGTGTTTTGCTTTATCTGCATGTTTGTATAGGTGGTCAAATTTGTAAATTCTCTTATTAATCTTCAAAATGCAGTCAACTTACTGGAAAAGCCTAAATTTGAACTAATTTCCCATAACTTTAACTGGATACTATTTGTTTTTTGCTGATGTTAGGGGGACCTCTAAGGAAAAAAGAGTGGGAAGTGAGTTTAGAGTGGTTGAATGGGGGTCGAGGGTGAGGGTAGGGTGTTACATTGATCACATTTGGAGCATGATTTATGACAAAAAGTGGGCAGAGGTGATGGAGGCGAGAGTGCTGCTCCATTTTAGCCAGACACTCACTCTTAATTATTCCCCGCTGTCAGAAAACGACATGCATTATTAAACATTAGAGTCCTGTTACTCCGCTCACCAGTCTCCTGTGCCCCTGCCACCCTGTGTGAGGGGTTTTTTTCTGGGAATCCAGAACTGATTCGGGCTCCTAACAGGCTTTGCTTTTGATTCAGTTACCATTTTAAAAGCTTGCATCGTTCTGTGTTAAAATTTAGTTTAAATGGAAATGTTTCTCCTGCTGTTAAGCTTTGCAAGGCTTTTTCACTTCTGGATATAGATTCGGTTATTATTTAGACGTTGTGTTGTGCAGTCAGCTGAAATGAAAGCAGTGAACATCTCGCTCTGAAATTATGAAGACATTATAAAGACGCTTTATGAGGAAAAGGGGTTCAGATATAAAATATTAGAAATAGTTTATTATAAAAGCTGGTATTAAAATTTCTACTGATACAGTGTACTGTTAAACAAAGTGCCCTATTAAACATTGTATAGATTTCAAAAAATCTTGCTAATTACCCTGCACCTCAGTACTTGAGTGAGCTCTTGCCCTATCCTGGTCCCACTATGTCCACTGCACTCTCAAAACTCTGGCAATTTGATAATACCTAGAATATCCTATCTATTGCCAGACCTCGGGAATAATTTACCCAACACTGTTCAGGAGGCAGGAACACTCTGCCATTTCTTTAACGTGGCTTACACATAACACATCAATTTTCCAATATCCAAATCCAGATTGTTAGACTGCAATATTTCAGGTCAATTAAAACTGGGACCCCTTCCAATAGTACACAATGTATTTGTTACATCATAAGTTACATTAAACACTGTAAATGTGGAATCGCCCTTAAAGGCTGCTTCAGCAGGTATATAAGCTTTTACACTGATAATGTTAAAATATCTGCTCTGGTGGTTAATATATCTAAATTTTTATGAATTTACCATATTTAGCATGTTTTTCTAGTATGAGCTTTCATCCAGAAGTCATAAAATGCTTATACCGTTTAAAGAGCAGCATTTTATAATTAATTGCAAATGATGAGATCTAATTTAGCAGCATCCGTGCAGTCCGGATAAAAAAAAAAATACTTTTGCAGTAGGGTTGTGATAAAAGAATGCAGAAAAAATAGACACTGTGTTTTTTTTTATTTGGAGTCAAGTGTAAGTAAAAATTCTGTGCTAATATCCAAAGAAATACAGCTAATTTTAATTATCTGTATCATAAATCCCTCCTAACAATAACCCTAATATAAATGGTTATCCAGATTCAATTACGAGCTCAAATTACTTCGTAATGCACCGAAAAACTAGAACACAATCAAAAGCGCATAGTGTTTAATTTTCATCACTTAACCATCATCACCTCATATTGATTCCGTTTTTACGTTCGTTTCGCCATTATGCCTTATCGTCCCCACTGCTTCTGCTCTGATTTCTATTACTATAGACTTGTGGAAGCTTGGAAGAACTATAATTCGACAACGTTGATGTCTAAGTGCTTCATGACAGCAGTGGTAAAAAGGGCGATGACGGAGGCAGAGATGCAATTAGCAAAAATGGCTGTGTAAAGACAGGAGATGAACCTGAAGACATTTAGTTGTCTGCCGTCAGATCAAAGTGAGTGGATCACCAGCAGCTTCAGCATCACACAATTTTTTTGAAGACTCATCTATCATCTGTTGGCTGACATATTCAGGGAAAAAAGAATTCTGAGATTGGTACATTTAGTGTCAATAGTGATTTTATTTTCAAATGAAAAATGAATTTCATTTTCCTCTGGGTCCAGGTGAAGTCCAGGGAAAGAGAATCCTGGGTTCTGCTGCTCAATATTTTACACTGTACATTCTTAAACCACCTTTAATCCCTTAGTAAACTTCCACTAAAACTATTAATACACTTTCAGTAAAAAACTTACTAATCTTCCATTAAGCTTTCACTACACATCCACTTTAAACTTAATTAATAAGTTAATTAGCAGTAAACATTATGAAGTTAATAGTTTGGCAATTTGGAATGATGGATCAAGATCATACAACCTGAATTCCGGAAAAGTTGGGACGTTTTTTAATTATAAATAAAATGAAAACTAAATGACTTTTGAATCACACAAGGCAATATTTTTAGCCATTTCTTCATTTGTCCTCTATACCCGCTTATTCCCTAATTCTGAGTCACAGAGATCTGCTGGAGTCTATCCCAGCCGTCTCTGAAAGGGTGAAAAAGGCAGGAGGAGGGGTAACACACCTGGACAGGTCGCCCAGTACATCACAGGGCCACACACACACACACACACACACACATTCCTATGGCTAATTCAGAATCACCAATCAACCTAACATACATGTTTTTGGACTGTGGGAGGAGGAAACCTGAGAACCCAGAGTAAAAACCCACACAAGCACACAGAGAACATGCAAACTCCACACAGAAAGACCCCTGCCCAGGAATCAAAAACTCATTTGATGAGCTCGTTTTAAAATTTAACTACAGGTCTCAAAATAGTTCTTTTCAAAAACAGTTTGGAGAAGTCTAGCGCATTAAGGTTATGAGTTGCTGGGGTTTTGATGTTGGAATTTGGTCCCTGATACAGGTTTCAAGCTGCTGTTCCAAATCTTCTCTATAGGTAAAAGATCTGGATTGCAGACAGGTTAATTCAGCACCCCAGACTCGTCTACTACAAATTCATGCTGCTGTAATAGCTTTAAGTTTTGTATTGTCCAGCTGAAATACACAAAAAACTTTCCTTAAACAGACTTCGTCTGGAGGGAGAGCATATGTTTCTCTAAAACCTTTAAATACCTTTCAGCATACATCTTTATCTACCTTTCAGCGTGCCTTTCAAAACATGCAAGCTGTCCATACCATATGCTAGAAAATGCAAGAAACGTCTGACCTCTGTAATTGCCAACAAGTGTTTTAACACCAAGTACTAAAGGATTAAATCCTTTTTTTACATATTAAAAATGCAAGTCAATTTAGAACTTTTTTGAAATGTGTTTTTCTGGATGTTTTTGTTGTTATTCTGTCTCACACTGTTAGAAAATATTTATTATTAAAAGTATACACTGATCATTTCTTTGTCAGTTGACAAACGTACAAAATTATCAGGGGATCAAATATTTTTTTGTGCTAATTTTTGTGCTAATTTGTATATTTTTTGTCTACATCTAAACCAGGGGTGTCCAAACTTGGTCCTGCACGGCCTGGTGTCCTGCATTGGACACCTCTGAACTAAACCATTATCAAACTTAAAAGGTAGAAAAGTCTGATGAGTCTTCATCCACACACAAGATCAACCATGCCAACATGTAGAATGAGATGTAATAGAAATCCCAGAACTACTGCAGGTAGTCATTCTATCCTACCAAAAAAAAACTAATCCCGTCCGAATAAAGACACATTGCATGACCAGAAGAGACGCTGCATCTACTGCGATTTTTCCAATAATGAAAGAAAGGGTTTTTTTGGAAAGTCATCAAAGTTTATAGTTGATCTGGAGTAAATTTAAGAAATAAAATGTTCTATGGAATGAGCAGCAGGCCTGAGCATGGGGGAGGAAAGGAAAAATGACACGCTCAAATGAGTGTGTAATTAAAGGCCCTGCCTACTCAGCAACACACACACACAGGGGATGGCGATCAGCACCCTACCTCATGATTATGCTGCAGAGAAGCAAGCACGTATCCTAAGGCTGAAAAACCACTAATGCTGCTGAAGTTTCATTCCACACTCCACATATATTTGACTTCACAGGTAACCCTGACAACAGAATAAGGAGCTGTTCTTGAGATTGACCTCTGTGTGTGCAAGAAACGCCAGAGCTGTGACCTCAGACTGGAGATAAAAAGAACAGAGAAAAGAGTAGCGACTGCATGCTCCTGCCTCGGAGCCTTCCTCATTAGCCCGAGTTCCACATACAGCTTTACAGAGTTGCTTCAGGCTTCTCACACCAGACCACCTTCTGCATTCAGCCACAGCTCAGCTTCTCTTGTTGTCTCAGGATTTATGCAGCGAACAGAAATGTGGCCTTGTCGTTGTAAAGCTAATAATTAACTATGACACTGCGTTGAAATTCACTTCATTATTAATCGTGTGTAATCATTTATGTCTTTTCACTGTCTCTGTAGTATGTCATGATATAGCAGAAGGACATTTTTACACTCCATTAAAGGTTATCGTCTCATTCGGGATGTGATCTTGCCTTAACCAGATGTCAAGAAGGTGTGCATTTATTTATTACATTTACATTTCAGGCACTCGGCAGATGTCCTTATCCAGAGCGACTCAAGTTTATCTAATTTATCCACCCGAGTAGTTGAGCCTTGCTCATAGGCCTTGCAGTGGCAGCTTGGTGGTGCTGATGTGGCAAGAGGGACTAATTTGAAAAAAAAAAAGCTCAGATGTAGCTGACTACAATACCTTAAAAACAGGGAAATTACTACTTATAAATTATTCATCAGCATAAAGGTCACACAGGTACATGGTTTTTAAAAAAAGAGTAAGGCTGAGACGCGGAACCTTTATTTCAACAATCAAGCATTTACATTTACAGCATTTGGCAGACGCCCTTATACAGAGCGACTTACATTTATTTCTTTTAGACAAAACTGAGCAATTAGGGGTTAAGGGCCCTGCTCAGGGCCCCAATGGTGGTATCTTGGTGGAGCTGGGAATTAAACTCACAACCTTTTGGTTGGTAGTCCAAACACCTTAACCATGTCCAACACCACTTCCCACAGCACTTATTTAAAAATTATCAAAAGATTATCGGCATTGCCCAGAATAACAAAAAACAAATATAGAAAGGAGACCAAGGCTTACCAACGGCCAGTAAGTGCCACAGTGCTTAGGTGACACCACGTACTAAAAAACACTACAAGAAGACACAAATTTACCAAATAAAAACAAATATGTGCTAAAAAAAAAGCGAGCTTACCAAAATATACACCTGAGTGGCAGAAAACAGAAAATTCACAAAGACAAAGCAGAAGCAACAAAAAATGTTGCCCCGCATGCTTCCTCAAAACACAGTAGGGCCCAAAGTCACACTACTCTTTCTTCATATATATGTTTTCACTGTCATTATATATTCACGTACCCGCGGACACAAATGAGCACCAATACACTGATGATAGATCACAGGAATCTAGTAGGAAACCGAAATGGTGGGGCAATGACACAACAGCGGCGCTCTGACAAATGGTGTCCTTTTATATATATAAAAGACCTCTTTTATATACTCGCCCAATTAGGTAGACAACTTGCATTCAGGGTGTGTACCGAGATATTTAAAGAAACACTACACAGCACGGTTTGTCCCACTATAGTCTACCCTTCCCCCGGTTTAGGATCAACAACCTTACAATTTTAGATCACTGTTACTAGATCACTATTACTTAATCCCAAGGCCTAAAGCTGCTACTACTGTAAATGTATTGTTATTTTTACTATTTCAAATGTACTGTTTTATTAGAATGCCAGAAGGTTTTTTGGGGTTTTTTTGTCAAATAAGACAATATTAAACACTTACTGAAAACAATCAGTTCAGTTTAATTAATATCTGTAAATTAAGCAAGTCAGAGACACCAACAGGTTATTCCATGATGCAGCAAAGTTTCTGTGGTCTCGTCTGGATAGCCTTCTAAAATAAAATGTCCTCACTGAAAAAAAAAATGCCTCTAAGATTTATTGTCTCTAAGTGCTGAGGACCACCATTTCAGGGGGATACAGACTGGATGTAGCAACTTTTTGTAAATCACTTGTAATGTTACAAAAAACAATTTCAAACTACGTCTTTGTATCAGCATCAGATGCTTGTAAAAAGCTATTTAAATTTAATTAAGAAATGATATACACTAAATTTTAAAAGTTTGTGGTCACTTGACCAACAGATTCTTATGTGTTTTTAAACATCTAATTCCAGATTTTTACTTTCCATTTTTGCTGTTAGATTGAGGTCCACTATTCTATTAAAAATTTCCACTACAATTTGTAGCTTGAATGTGAGATTTGGGTTCATTCAGCTGCAATACTATTAGACAAGTGACCACAAACTTTTGGAAATATAGTGTAGGCTTACATGAAGCACATAAATGTTTGTTCTTTAATCAGGTCTATTTATAATGTTCATTATTAAAATTTAGAAATTATTCACTGTTACAGAAAATTGTGAATTCTATCAGGCAAACCTAATTTCCTTTGTATGACTGCAAACTAAACTATTTATGTTTCTTTGTCTATAATCATTTCACACAAACATTGTATTTAGGTTTTTTCATTCTGCACCTTGACACCTCCTCATGCCTAATTGCCAATGAAAATAATCTTGTCAACAGAATGACATTGCACGAATCTAGTGATGCTGTAATACTCGAGAAATAAGACTTTTACAGAAGTGTGTGTTGTAATGGTGAGTCTTAAAACTTCTATTCACCAGCCAGCGAAAGCAGTTTTTACACTTCCCATATAGTCGTGAGACCACCTCTCCCATGAAAGGTGAGAATAGGTTGACTTATCCTAAAACTACCGCTTTTAATTCACTATACAAACACAATGTAGCCTATATTTGAAACATAATATTAATGTGTAAATATCAGGTCACTGATCCAGTTTCAGAAACAAAAACTAGGACACGGAAAATAACCATAATCAGAAACAGAAACTAAATAAAATGTTATCCTTCAGTACAAAAACAGTTATTTTAACTGACCATTTAATGTCCAGAGAAAATAATAAAACTATCCATTAATAAAAAAGTGATATTTAGGCCTAGTAGCAAAATACATTTTAATGAAATAATACAGGTTAAAAAAATGAAACAAAGCGTGCTGAATTTCTCTATCATGGCCCCTTTGGGCCTTAAGCTGTGGTGTGCATATGCAATTGGCCTATATGGGGAGTTTCTCTTTCAACCAGTCAAACCTTCCACACACTTTCCACTTCAGGCACTAGCACAGCTCTGATTAGCCTTGACACCAGCAAAACCCCCCTACCAACTTTATTGGCACACCCTTTTACAAAGCGCCGGTAGTAGCTGGCAAAACTGTGGAAGGATTGCAATTCTGTAAAGCTCGAGAGGCAAGCCCACTTGGCCACAGCCTCAATCTTACTAGAATTGGTGGTTACACCCCCTCCCCATAAAATGATGAGCTAACAAGACCCAAGTATTTCACCTCTTGCCAGACAAAGGCACATATCTCCAGCTTAGCCTTTAACCCTTTCTGTTCCAGGTGGCCTAACAATCTACAACCTTTCCAGATGCTGGGCAATTAAGATGGCGAACACTACAATGTTGTATAGATATAAAAGTAAAGACTTTTATAAGGAGCTGGTTATAACCACTAGACAGAAAACCAACAAGCCCTGTGTGTACCATTACTCAGGAAACGAAACCTATACCTTTTAGTATATGGGTATATGGGCCCTCTTTTTAAAATCCCTAATACTAAAAGCAACCTGTTTCAAGGTGTAGTGTGGTTAATATACACTGCTCAAAAAAATAAAGGGAACACTTAAACAACACAATGTTGCTTAACAATGTTTAAACAACTCCAAGTCAATCACACTTCTGTGAAATCAAACTGCCCACTTAGGAAGCAACACTGATTGACAATCAATTTCACATGCTGTTGTGCAAATGGAATAGACAACAGGTGGAAATTATAGGCAATTAGCAAGACACCCCCAATAAAGGAGTGGTTCTGCAGGTGGTGACCACAGACCACTTCTCAGTTCCTCTGCTTTCTGGCTGATGTTTTGGTCACTTTTGAATGCTGGCGGTGCTTTCACTCTAGTGGTAGCATGAGACGGAGTCTACAATCCACACAAGTGGCTCAGGTAGTACAGCTCATCCAGGATGGCACATCAATGCGAGCTGTGGCAAGAAGGTTTGCTGTGTCTGTCAGCGTAGTGTCCAGAGCATGGAGGCACTACCAGGAGACAGGCCAGTACATCAGGAGACGTGGAGGAGGGCAACAACCCAGCAGCAGGACTGCTACCTCCGCCTTTTACAAGGAGGAAGGAGGAAACAGGAGGAGCACTGCCAGAGCCCTGCAAAATGACCTCCAGCAGGCCACAAATGTGCATGTGTCTGCTCAAATGGTCAGAAACAGACTCCATGAGGGTGGTATGAGGGCCCGACGTCCACAGGTGGGGGTTGTGCCTACAGCCCAACACTGTGCAGGATGTTTGGCATTTGCCAGAGAAAACACCAAGACTGGCAAAATTCGCCACTGGCGCAGGTTCACACTGAGCACATGTGACAGACGTGGACAGAGTCTGGAGACACCGTGGAGAATGTTCCTCTGCCTGCAACATCCTCCAGCATGACCGGTTTTTGGCAGTGGGTTAGTAATGGTGTTTGGTGTGCATTTCTTTGGAGGGCTGCACAGCCCTCCATGTGCTCGCCAGAGGTAGCCTGACTGCCGTTAGGTACCGAGATGAGATCCTCAGACCCCTTGTGAGACCATATGCCGGTGCGGTTGCCCCTGGGTTCCTCCTAATGCAAGACAATGCTAGACCTCATGTGGCTGGAGTGTGTGTCAGCAGTTCCTGCAAGACTAAGGCATTGATGCTATGGACTGGCCCCGCCCGTTCCCCAGACCTGAATCCAATTGAGCACACATCTGGGACATCATGTCTCGCTCCATCCACCAACGCCACGTTGCACCACAGACTGTATAGGAGTTGGCTTTAGGATGCTTTAGTCCAGGTCCGGGAGGAGATCCCTTAGGAGACCATCCGCCACCTCATCAGGAGCATGCCCAGGCATTGTAGGGAGATCATACCGGCACGTGGAGGCCACACACACACTACTGAGCCTCATTTTGACTTGTTTTAAGGACATTACATCAAAGTTGGATCAGCCTGTAGTGTAGTGTTTTTTCCACTTCAAGTTTTGAGTGTGACTCCAAATCCAGACCTCCATGGGTTAATAAATTTGATTTTCATTGATAATTTTTGTGTGATTTTGTTGTCAGCACATTCAACTATGTAAAAAAACAAAAGTATTTAATAAGAACATTTCATTCATTCAGATCTAGGATGTGTTATTTTAGTGTTCCCTTTATTTTGTTGAGCAGTGTAAATTCAATTCAATTTTATTTGTATAGCGCTTTTTACAGTGGTGATTGTCACAAAGCAGCTTTACACAATCAGTTTGTCCCTGTTGAGCAAGCCGGGGGCGACGGTGGCAAGGAAAAACTCCCTGGGATGGAAATAGAGATCATATGAAAGTAAAAACTCAGCTTTAAAAATGTAATTTGAATTTCTTTATAACAATTTCTGTTTTTTAAGGCCTGCTTGTGGTAATTTTGATATGGAAAACATCCAAAATAACAAAAAAGTTTTTGTTTAAATATCTAAATTAAATAGTGATTTCAAACCCGTTTTTGCTCTCTGAGACGCTGGCAAGTGCTCATTCTGTAGATCAGCAGGTACCATTTTATTTTTAATCACTAAAATGCAGTGTAAGGTTACCCAACAGTAGAGAAATCATACGTCTCATACTAAAAGTCCCTGATTTTAGACCAGACTCATGAGCAGAAAATTATATATTGTTTATTCTGATTGAAAACGTCCCATTATTTGATTTCAGTGTGCTGATAAAATAATAAAATAAAGTGATAATTCAGTGATAAAAGTACAAAAAGTGGTGAAAACCATCTCAGCGTATTATTGGGATCCCATTCCCTGGCATTAGGAAGATCCAGTGGAAGAGGTGTCTGTTAATGGCTCACAGCATTGTCAAGGGCACCTCTCATCTAGCACATAAACTGTTTACCCTTCTACCCTTTGAAAAAAAAATGTTTCTGGTGCCTACAGGCGAAAAAGCAAGCTTAGGAACAGTTTTTACCCTGCAGCAGTCTCTTTAGTGAACTGCCCAGCTTTACTTACTGAACCAACCCCAATTACATTTCTCCTATTCCGCTATTAAACACCTTAGAAAATAACATATAGTACTGAAAACAGTCTGCGTCTAGCATTTAAGTCATTATCTTTATTAATACGCTTTTATGTCCGGCTTTGTGAAGAAAGCACATACTTTTGCTGGGGAGACATCAGAAAAAAGGCACTCGCTCTCTTAAACAGAAGCTGTTGACCTTCTACAGGAGTGCAAAAGGACGAGACTCAGTCTAATCACAGGTTCATAGAAATTTACTCGCTCAAATACGTCATCCTTTTCTCTGCTTTTCTATGGCTTTTACATGGACTGGCCACTCACACACACACACATACACACATGCACAGGGCAGATACGTAATGTCTTCACATGATAAGAAATAAACTTTACTCGCATTAACAATGTGAATGTTTTAATCATTAATCTTTGAAATGTTTAGGAGTCTTCAGTGCCAGAGTAAAAGTCTGTATGCACTCATTTATGTATAAATCTGTACAGTTTCTCTCTAACTACAAAATTACTGTTAAATACATAAAAAAGTACCCGCCACTGGTTTCACTTAGCTATAATTCAACAGGTAAACTGTAAGTATTATGCACTAATAATGTTACACATGATCATAAAGCCATATGCAATTTATGCTTGAATAAAAAAGACTCATATGTCTCGCAAACTTGATATCGAAGTGAATTTGAACTGTTGTGTATAGAATTTGGCCTTATTTTATCAAAATGAGGTAGTTCATACTTAGAAATCACACAGCATCCAGCAGAGACATGTTGTTTTGCGCACCTAAATGTCAGGATTTAACTTGCAAAATTTTTTGGGTGGGGGTTAAATATGCCGATGTGAGATTTCAGAAAAAATCCAGTTCAGCACAAAAATACGTGTGACTGGTTATCTGTAAACATCTGTAAACATCTGTTAAGATGTTAACACCCATCTCGCACAATTGTGAGCTTCAGCCTTTCTGTCACATAACTTGTCAAATAAACAACAAAAATAAAAAACATGCAGCGTTTTCTTTCTCACATCTAATAAAAGAGATTTATTCTTTCTATTGAAATTTTACAATCCTCACCACTGACAGTGCCGAAAGCATTCGGAAAACAAAACATTCTTTATTAAAAACCTGAAGTAGCCAGCCGGCGTTTTTTACACTGCACTATGGAAACACAGTATGACCTCGTCAGCATACTTGGTTACATTGTGGAACCAAGAACAGTGACCTTCGTTCTAAATACTGAATCCTGGCTGTCTGTAGAAATGTGCATTCAAGCCAAGCCAGACTTAGTTTATCTGAAAACATACATACCTGATTAATCACAGTTTCCTTGTCATATTAATTTTTAAACTTGGACATGTTATATAAAAAAAACAACAATAGGTTAAATTCATAGCTTTTCAACAGCTCAAAGAATGGCAGACAGAAGTTCAGGGAATTTTTTTTCTTTTGCTACAAAACCAAGGACAAGGCTGATAGCTAAAGGGGGGAAAAGCTTTTCCAGAGACTGAGAGATGTGTTTATCACAGTGGGTGGAAAAAGCGATCGAGGGCAAATATAGCTTCACACCGTGACCTGTAAGAAACTGGAGAAGTCTGTAGATGAGCTTTCTCAACGGTGTGATGCTTATCTCCAGGGTTAGAGTCCAATATTTTTTTTAAAAATCGCTTATTTATTTCTATAATTTTACAATTTGCTCAGGAAAAGTCTAGCTTTGCATTCTAGTGATTTGTAAATTGGTTTAGAGGAAAAAAATGTAATTGTTTCATTAGCCATTTCAGGAAAAAAGCTCTGATTATGACAACAAGCTCTCTTTTACAGCTATTTATTTAGATTCGCATGTTTTAGCCTAGCCACACATGGGAAACAATCAACAGCACTACATTATTACATCAGAAAAACTGTCACTTTTACATGTTTATAAAGTCTAGCATAAGAATTACAGCATAGAAAACAATAAAAATGTCAAAAGAACTGTCATAACAAACATTAAGATTTTAGCATAGTGAAAGATCATACAATAAAATTTAACATAAGTCAGAGAATAANCTGCTTAAAACTGAAACAGCTGCATCTTTTTAGTAAAGAGACATTCATGCATCACATGCTCAATTCACTGGCATTTTAATACCTCCGGTACAGTGAGCACTCCCCTGATTCTATTAACCACAGTAGCTGATTAGTTACTCATGTGTGGGTTTTTTCCTCCTTTGCCTCTCAATGTGAATCAAGGGGGCTTTTACAGTCCAAATGAATTGAGCTTGTTTCATGAGACAAACACTCAGCCATCAACTAGCAGCCATGACTATACGCTTGGGTAAAAGGAGGTGACAAGTGCTTTTTAATGGCACATGCTGTCTGCATCCAAAGCTGTGAACATAGCATTACTTTGGTGGTGGAGGTGGTAGCCCGGTGTTGGACTGTGGAGGACTGTGGGAAAGTGATAGTATATTAATTAAGTTTGATAGACTGTTGATAAGCTCACATCCCAACACTACTAATTTGTCACTGCTGGGCCTCTAAGCAAGACAGAGATTATGATTATATATTTTTGTTGTATTATTTTTGTTTTTAACTGTCATAATATATTTGTCTATGTGTGTGTGCAGGTTTCCACCGGTCAGTGAAAATGTTTCACCAGGAAAGGTGGTTGGAGTCATCATGGCTTCTGCTCTAAATCAGACTATTGTCTACTCCATCATTGAAGGGAATGAAGGGGGTGAGTTCTAACTTTTACTCACACAAAAGACAGGATTTGTGTCTTATCAATCAGAGAGCAAGTACAACTAGCCTATAACAATAAGTTTAATCCTTCTAATAATGATCACACACTATAGACCTTTGTGATTGTTGCTTATCAGACTTACCAACATGAGCTCGATGTTACACTGTAAGATCTCAGTTGTCATAATGTCAAACTTTACAACAGTCAAGACACGTTAAAAAATGACTGGTTTTCATATTTTCCAGTAGTTGACGGTCGTTGTAGGAGAAGTCACACTGCAGGAAAGTGTCTAAATTTTATTGAAGGGAAAAAAATGCAACAGCAATTAATTAGCTGTCTGTGAACCTGTCAAACTAGCAATCAAAGATAATGGATTTTAGAGCAGGATTCTAGGAATATTTTAGGACTATAAAATTTGCTTCAAATGACCAAATCGTGGCCAAAATTACACAGTATAAGCCTGGCTTAACTTTAAGCCTTCAATAAGACGATGAGAGCAGAACTAGATACTGGCTGTAATACATGCACAACAGTATTTTATGAGCACCTTGCATGAAAAAGGGAAGCAAAAAGTAATGTATTAGGCTGAAAAGTGAAACAGATTAAAGCAAGAATAAAAAGATTTCAGGTAAAAAGCTAGTGCGTGGCTAAGAGCTCTAGAACATAAACAGTAAGCTTTGAAATGGTTTCTTATTGCTTATGTTGTGTTAAGGAAGAAGTAGGTAAGACAGACAGGAAGAAGAAGATAGAGAAAGAAAAAAAGGGAGAGAAAAAGAGAGAGACAGAAGCATATTACCAGCCCATGCTCACAGTGGGTTCCAGTGAAATTGCCTGCTATATTGAGAATCACATTAAAATACATTGGGGGCTGGTCAGAAATGAGAGAGAATTGGTTTTGGTTCACTCTCATCAGAATCAGAGCGTGCAACTAATCAAAGTGCCAGTCGTGGCTGTAAAAAGAACAAGATAAGGCCATCCGACCATTCAGGGTTGCTGAGTCTAAGAAGTTTAGCACACCGACCTCATGGAAAAGAGAAAATCATCTTTAATAAATGATGAGACATCCAGAACACCTGATGTTTACATCAGAAATCCTAATTTTACCCAGAGCATTACCAGTTAATGGCTTTTATACCAAGACTAATAGAATGCAGCTAAATCTATTTATATGCCTAGTTACAGATGAGACCTATCAGAGGATAGATTATGCTTGCTCTTTCTTAGAATACTTTATTTTGTTTTGTTTTTTTCTCAATAGCTTTTCATTTTAGCTATTAGGTTGCAATGTTTATCTCGACCATAAATTATATTAAAGTAATGTAGTCTATCTAATATATTCTGTTAGAAAATACTAGTAATGCTAATATTAAATACTACTTATGTTAAAGCATTTCAGTCAAGTAAGGGGAAGTGGTGGCACAGTGGTTAAGGTGTTGGACTGCTTAATAAAAGATCAGGGTTCGATTCCCAGTACCACCAAGTTGCTACTATTAGTTGTATAAAAGAGATAAATGTATGTCGCTCTGGATAGGGGCGTCTGCCAGATGTTGTAAATGTAAGTAATATTGCTATGAAATTAATAACTAGGGTTAATTAGTAAAAGATGTATGGTACAAACTGTACATGTTTTTCAAGTGTGTTATTGAAAACCGGTATGTGTGTGTGTGTGTGTGTGTGTGCACGCGTGTGTGTGATTAAAATTAGGCATTTGGGAGATAGTTGCCTGCCATATCTACTGGGTGGTGTAGTTCTGAGTGGCATCCTAGTACACTGAGGTCTATTTTGGGAGATGGAGTTTGATTCCTGTTTAAACCTAGTCTTAGCCTCAGACATCAAGTTTCTGTTTTGTGTTTTTAAAAGCAAACATTTCTAGATTACATACAGTAAGAAAAAAAATATTACTTAATTCCCTCCTGATTCTGTAATTTTGTCCACTGACAAAGAAATGACCAGTCTATAATTTCAATGGTAGGTTTATTCTAACAGATTAACAACAAAAAAAAATAAAAAAAATTGTTTCATTGAAATTTGCATTTAAAAAAAGTTCTAAATTGATTTGCATGTTAATGAGTGTAACAAGTTGTTGATGTCATGTAAGTGAGTAAGATTTCCAGCTCCAATGTGTCTTTTATACAGGTAATGAGCTGAGATTAGAAACTCTCTATCATGGCAAAGACCAAATAGCTGTCCAAGGATGTCCGGGTCAAGATTGTAGACCCATACACGGTTAAAATAAGCTACAAGCTTATCGCCAAGCAGCTTGGTGTTGGTGTGATTATTTGCAAAAAGAAAGAAAAACAAAATAACTGTGAATTTCCCTCTGTCTGGGGCTCCATGAAAAATCTCACCAATCATGGTAGGATCTCATCAATTATCTCAAGGCATAGTTACTATAAAAACAATTGGTAACACACTACACCTTGTAGGACTGAAATCCTGTTGCTCCCAAAGGGTCTACCTACTGAAGAAAGCAAAGGTACAGACCTGTTTAATGTTTGCTACTGAACATCTTAAATGATTCAGATAAAAACTTTGTGACAGTGTTGTGGTCAAATAAGACAAAAATCAAGCTCTTTGGCATCATCTCAACTTATCGTGTTTGGAAAAGGAGGAATGCTATGACCCTGAGAAAACATCCCCACTTTCAAACATGTAGGTGGAAGCATGCTTTGCTGCAAGTGTTTTGCTGCTAAGGGGACATGACCACTTCACTGCATCAAAGATGATGGACGAGGCGAGAACTTCTTTCCCCTTTAGCCAGGGCATTGAAATGGATATTCAATGCATCAGAAATGCTATGGGAGGTCCCATAGCAAGAGGTCCCTGTGCAGAGTTTGTGGAGTCAGGAGAATAAAAACTGAGTGCCTGGGAAGTAAGCAAGGTCAGATTGAAAATGCGGACAAGTGTGTGCAGAGGTGTGTCACAAATGCCTTCCTGAGAAACCCCCAGGGAAATTATCCAGAGGCCGCATACGTAAGTGGGATTGTTTCAACCACCCACCTGCTTATTGTCAGCTTGGTGGCTATAACCACATACAGCTGATGTGACCTTTGTCACAAGTTCCCAGAGATCAAACTGGGCATAAAAAGTTCAGCCTTTCATGGTCTTGGTCCCAGAAGTTTAAAGAACAGAAGGCATGTTTGGGGCACTTCAGGAACATAAACAGGTCTATGGTGGAGGAAAGCCTTTGCTATGCCTGGGGCAAAATCCAGACATAATAAAGGGGTTAAACAAATCTTAAAGGTCTCTGCTATTTATTAAGTTTCAGAGACAACAAAAAAATAATACATTTAAATTTTTATGAAAATTAATCATAGTTTTATACCTTATTTTATGTTTCTGGCACATTTATTACGATTTATATAAGCAGACAAATACCATAATAAAACTCTGTTTGTGTAGAAAAAGCATGGGTCATTTCCATATTGATGGTGATAATTTGGTTATTTTATACAATGTTTGATTTATGGTTTGTCTCTTTTACAGTATTGAACATTAAAAGAATTTTTTCAATCAGGGTTACCAAAAACTGAGTACCTGCCTGAAGTGCTACCAGAAATGCTGCGTGCATTTTTGGATGCATCCATGATGCGTTGCTCTTCTATTGGACTGATTACACAAACACTTAAGGGTCATGTAGAAGCGTTTCCATAGTGTTTTTGACGCAGCTTGCTTTAAAAGAAATTACTTCAGCACCACAGTAAATTTCGCTTTTGTCTACGTTAAGTTTTATTTAAAATGATTTAAAATTCTCAGAAAAAAATATGCACACACTTTTAATCGACTTCGCAGTTGCCTTTTTGAAATGCATTGCACCATACTGCAAATTGGCATGACTTCTTAAATAAATTATCTAAGGTTGTACACCAATCTGTTTTTGTAGGAACTGCAAAACTGCTCATGTCTTTCTTCTCTTTCAGCCACTTACTTTAAAATTTCAGATTTTTTGGGCTTTTTCCAGTGGTGATTTTATGCGACGTTGACTGACGGGCAGTGAAGGTTAAATACACACCAACATGGATACCCATCTGGTGGTTGGTTGTGAAATGCTCGACCTACAGCATTAGTAATTGTGAAAGGCAGGTTTTAGATCTGGTTTAAATTGCTCTGTAACAGATCTCTGATCTCATATCATGCCTGGTGCTTTTTATTGGATGGCTTTTCTCATCATGCAGCCGGACAGCGTAATGCCACCACATTTATTCAACAATGAGGCATGTAATGTAGTTTATGGCTGGTTTTTATAAAACAAGGCTTTCGAAAAGGTTAAGGATGGTAATGGACTGACTGTTCTCAGAGAGAACTCGGCGCCGCTGTGCTGTTTACCACAATGTAGATACTGTACACATCCTCAGATCCTGACACACCATTGGTGCATATTTGACAGTAAACTAGTTAATGACAGTAAACTAGTTTGACAGTAAACTAGTTAATCAGCCGACATGCTGATAGTCATGCAGAAAGGTCATGGGTTTAGTCCTAAACAATTCATATATAGACCATTTCTTCTGAAATTTGGAGAGTTTCTGTGGATCAGGAAAAGTGGTTATTTGTGTCTGCTTACAAAAAACAAAATCACCGGTGCCTCTCAAACCAAGCTTCATCTTGAAATAGATAAAACATTTGTGTGGTAGAGGAAAACCAAAGACTACCACCAAGGAACCCATCATGAGCACGAGGAGAAGGTTTTATACTCTCAAATGTAACATCACACTGACTTCTGATAAAGCCCTTAAGCCAACAATAAATATTCACCACCAACACTAATTGAAGAATGTTCTAGTTTTACGGCATCACCAGTCAAATGCCAAAATGCTTTTTAAATTTTCTTTGCATTTGTATGGTGTTACATGTTCACTATGTGTCTGTAGGCTGTAAAAAAGCAACAGGAGAAACCATGCAGTCTTCTATTCATGCTGTAGCACCAGTTGACCTGAGGTCAGGTGCTAAATCACTGTTATTGAGTCAGTAAAAGTGGATCGCTTTAGGGCAGGAGGCTACATCTCCGACTCTTTAGCGACCCTCTCTCGATTTTCTTCCTCTTCTTGGACAGACGTCGTGGGTGTACAGTTCCGTTGGTTTTTCAGCAGCCTGGTAGCTTTTAGGACTTGTGTTGCGAGTACAACTAAAGCCTAGGGGGCTTCTTGCAGAATCTATATTTATTTATGTAGTGCAGAAGCTGCTAAAGTGAAGTTTGGGATTTCTCTTGAGAGAATTTAGCCTTGAAGTTTAAGCATAACCTTCTTTCCAACTCTTTGCATCAAGAGGTAATCTAGGTTGTATAATATTTTTGTCTTTTTATTGTTGGCCAGTGAAAGCTCAGCTTTTAAGACTTTGGCATTCTGACTGGACGGTTAAAATCCCAGCACCATCAAGCTGCTAGTGTTAAACCCACAAGTGATGCGCTTGACTCTAAAAGTACTTTATTGTTTATTGCTCTGGATGAAATAAGCTTCTGTGAAATCTCTGTAACGCCACTGACTTGCTGGTGTGGAGTCTAGACAAGGGCTCTTTATTACAGCTAGTGTTAAAGAACATTTACATAAACTTCTCTTTATGTCAAGGCCTGGAAATATATAAATAAGTTGTAATAAAAAGTGAATAAAATCAGTATCGGGAGCTAAGTTTACCAATCAGCCCAGAGCGATTTATCTCTTTTTTTGTACAGGATATAAAGGCTTTGCTCAAGATGATGGATTGGTGTTACTGGGATTTAAACCTATGACCATCCGATCACCATTACAACATCTTAACCTTAAGCAGAAGCTACCCCTTGCCCATACTATATTAAATAGCTTGTTTGGATGCTAGATCATCTTGCTTATGTACGTGAATCAAAACACAACATAGTGCAAAGTAAAAAATGTTACTATTATATTATTATAATGCAAAATTAATACCCATGATATTTCACTTAAGTAGCATTGAAACACTTCCTTAAGTGAAAATGGTGACTTAAATAGCATTTTATGATGAGCTTTCTGAAAAAGGACACAAAACCCGTTGCCCTCATAAAAATTCAGAGGATCTGTGTAAATGCAACGATATGCAAATTCAAATGCCCTTTTCTCTTCAGCTCTCACCTTCCTCTCCACACTACACTGCCTACATCCCAGCTCGGGCCGTGTCCTAATTTATCAGAATTAATTTGGACAACACAGTAAGAAGAAAAAGGAACAACAACAAAACCCACAGGTTTCCACACCAACGATTTAAAAAGCAAAGACACCGCCAAAAAAAAGTCTCTGTCTCTATCACGTTTCAGCTGAGAAGCTTATTGCGATGCTGTTTACATGTCTCACGCCGTCGACACAGTTTGATATGATGTGCGCCGGTGAAGACGGATAAGTTTACTGACAAAAATGTCATTAATCACGTAAAGGTCAGCCGTAAAGCCTTGAATACTAAGTGTTTCATCTGGAGCACAAAGCAGAATTTATGCTATCATACACAGCTCTGTTCAAAAGAAAACAAGTCACTATTTTGTGCTGGGGTTTGGCCAAAGGATGCTAAAAATTTGATATTAAAACTAGTCTTAGATAGATAGATAGATAGATAGATAGATAGATAGATAGATAGATAGATAGATAGATAGATAGATAGATAGATAGATTAATTTACATATACAGCATTTGGCAGACAGACAGACACCACATCACTTTTTATTGACTGGAAATAAATTTGATTGGCATGTAAATCAACCAATCACATCTTGTATCATTAGTGTCATGTTTTGGAGTTATAAAATTGGATAAGTCACAGCTGGGAAAATGACAGCTTTTTTCCACAAAGTACAGGTTCACTATGGCTTTGTTTGCAGGGTCATCAGATGATGACTTTTAATCAGATGATGATATTTAGCCAAGCGTTTTGTGGGCATGACCCCCAAAACACAACTGAAGGTACCTTTGCTTCAGCACACCATCAGCACCTGGTCATGATTATTACCTTTCTAACAACACCGTGCTGTGTTTTGCTTTATCTGCATGTTTGTATAGGTGGTCAAATTTGTAAATTCTCTTATTAATCTTCAAAATGCAGTCAACTTACTGGAAAAGCCTAAATTTGAACTAATTTCCCATAACTTTAACTGGATACTATTTGTTTCTTGCTGATGTTAGGGGTATCTCTAAGGAAAAAAGGGGAAGTGAGTTTAGAGTGGTTGAATGGGGGTCGAGGGTGAGGGTAGGGTGTTACATTGATCACATTTGGAGCATGATTTATGACAAAAAGTGGGCAGAGGTGATGGAGGCGAGAGTGCTGCTCCATTTTAGCCAGACACTCACTCTTAATTATTCCCCGCTGTCAGAAAACGACATGCATTATTAAACATTAGAGTCCTGTTACTCCGCTCACCAGTCTCCTGTGCCCCTGCCACCCTGTGTGAGGGGTTTTTTTCTGGGAATCCAGAACTGATTCGGGCTCCTAGCGGCTTGCTGTTGATTCAGTTACCATTTTAAAGCTTGCATCGTTCTGTGTTAAAATTTAGTTTAAATGGAAATGTTTCTCCTGCTGTTAAGCTTTGCAAGGCTTTTTCACTTCTGGATATAGATTCGGTTATTATTTAGACGTTGTGTTGTGCAGTCAGCTGAAATGAAAGCAGTGAACATCTCGCTCTGAAATTATGAAGACATTATAAAGACGCTTTATGAGGAAAAGGGGTTCAGATATAAAATATTAGAAATAGTTTATTATAAAAGCTGGTATTAAAATTTCTACTGATACAGTGTACTGTTAAACAAAGTGCCCTATTAAACATTGTATAGATCTTGCTAACTCTTGCTAATTACCCTGCACCTCAGTACTTGAGTGAGCTCTTGCCCTATCCTGGTCCACTATGTCCACTGCACTCTCAAAACTCTGGCAATTTGATAATACCTAGAATATCCTATCTATTGCCAGACCTCGGGAATAATTTACCCAACACTGTTCAGGAGGCAGGAACACTCTGCCATTTCTTTAACGTGGCTTACACATAACACATCAATTTTCCAATATCCAAATCCAGATTGTTAGACTGCAATATTTCAGGTCAATTAAAACTGGGACCCCTTCCAATAGTACACAATGTATTTGTTACATCATAAGTTACATTAAACACTGTAAATGTGGAATCGCCCTTAAAGGCTGCTTCAGCAGGTATATAAGCTTTTACACTGATAATGTTAAAATATCTGCTCTGGTGGTTAATATATCTAAATTTTTATGAATTTACCATATTTAGCATGTTTTTCTAGTATGAGCTTTCATCCAGAAGTCATAAAATGCTTATACCGTTTAAAGAGCAGCATTTTATAATCAATTGCAAATGATGAGATCTAATTTAGCAGCATCCGTGCAGTCCGGATAAAAAAAAAAACACTTTTGCAGTAGGGTTGTGATAAAAGAATGCAGAAAAATAGACACTGTGTTTTTTTTTTTTATTTGGAGTCAAATGTAAGTAAAAATTCTGTGCTAATATCCAAAGAAATACAGCTAATTTTAATTATCTGTATCATAAATCCCTCCTAACAATAACCCTAATATAAATGGTTATCCAGATTCAATTACGAGCTCAAATTACTTCGTAATGCACCGAAAAACTAGAACACAATCAAAAGCGCATAGTGTTTAATTTTCATCACTTAACCATCATCACCTCATATTGATTCCGTTTTTACGTTCGTTTCGCCATTATGCCTTATCGTCCCCACTGCTTCTGCTCTGATTTCTATTACTATAGACTTGTGGAAGCTTGGAAGAACTATAATTCGACAACGTTGATGTCTAAGTGCTTCATGACAGCAGTGGTAAAAAGGGCGATGACGGAGGCAGAGATGCAATTAGCAAAAATGGCTGTGTAAAGACAGGAGATGAACCTGAAGACATTTAGTTGTCTGCCGTCAGATCAAAGTGAGTGGATCACCAGCAGCTTCAGCATCACACAATTTTTTTGAAGACTCATCTATCATCTGTTGGCTGACATATTCAGGGAAAAAAGAATTCTGAGATTGGTACATTTAGTGTCAATAGTGATTTTATTTTCAAATGAAAAATGAATTTCATTTTCCTCTGGGTCCAGGTGAAGTCCAGGGAAAGAGAATCCTGGGTTCTGCTGCTCAATATTTTACACTGTACATTCTTAAACCACCTTTAATCCCTTAGTAAACTTCCACTAAACTATTAATACACTTTCAGTAAAACTTACTAATCTTCCATTAAGCTTTCACTACACATCCACTTTAAACTTAATTAATAAGTTAATTAGCAGTAACATTATGAAGTTAATAGTTTGCCAATTTGGAATGATGGATCAAGATCATACAACCTGAATTCCGGAAAAGTTGGGACGTTTTTTAATTATAAATAAAATGAAAACTAAATGACTTTTGAATCACACAAGGCAATATTTTTAGCCATTTCTTCATTTGTCCTCTATACCCACTTATTCCCTAATTCTGAGTCACAGAGATCTGCTGGAGTCTATCCCAGCCGTCTCTGAAAGGGTGAAAGGCAGAAGGGGTAACACCCTGGACAGGTCGCCAGTACATCACAGGGCCACACACACACACACACACACACATTCCTATGGCTAATTCAGAATCACCAATCAACCTAACATACATGTTTTTGGACTGTGGGAGGAAACCTGAGAACCCAGAGAAAACCCACACAAGCACACAGAGAACATGCAAACTCCACACAGAAAGACCCCTGCCCAGGAATCAAACTCATTTGATGAGCTTGTTTTAAATTTAACTACAGGTCTCAAAATAGTTCTTTTCAAAACAGTTTGGAGAAGTCTAGCGCATTAAGGTTATGAGTTGCTGGGGTTTTGATGTTGGAATTTGGTCCCTGATACAGGTTTCAAGCTGCTGTTCCAAATCTTCTCTATAGGGTAAAAGATCTGGATTGCAGACAGGTTAATTCAGCACCCAGACTCGTCTACTACAAATTCATGCTGCTGTAATAGCTTTAGGTTTTGCATTGTCCAGCTGAAATACACAAAAAACTTTCCTTAAACAGACTTCGTCTGGAGGAGAGCATATGTTTCTCTAAAACCTTTAAATACCTTTCAGCATACATCTTTATCTACCTTTCAGCGTGCCTTTCAAAACATGCAAGCTGTCCATACCATATGCTAGAAAATGCAAGAAACGTCTGACCTCTGTAATTGCCAACAAGTGTTTTAACACCAAGTACTAAAGGATTAAATACTTTTTGTACATATTAAAATGCAAGTCAGTTTATAACTTTTTTGAAATGTGTTTTCTGGATGTTTTTGTTGTTATTCTGTCTCACACTGTTAGAAAATATTTATTATTAAAAGTATACACTGATCATTTCTTTGTCAGTTGACAAACGTACAAAATTATCAGGGGATCAAATATTTTTTTCCTCACTGTATAAGGTGGTGCTATTGTGCTAATTTGTATATTTTTTGTCTACATCTAAACCAGGGGTGTCCAAACTTGGTCCTGCACGGCCTGGTGTCCTGCATTGGACACCTCTGAACTAAACCATTATCAAACTTAAAAGGTAGAAAAGTCTGATGAGTCTTCATCCACACACAAGATCAACCATGCCAACATGTAGAATGAGTTGTAATAGAAATCCCAGAACTACTGCAGGTAGTCATTCTATCCTACCAAAAAACTAATCCCGTCCGAATAAAGACACATTGCATGACCAGAAGAGACGCTGCATCTACTGCGATTTTTCCAATAATGAAAGAAAGGGTTTTTTTGGAAAGTCATCAAAGTTTATAGTTGATCTGGAGTAAATTTAAGAAATAAAATGTTCTTTGGAATGAGCAGCAGGCCTGAGCATGGGGGGAAATGACACGCTCAAATGAGTGTGTAATTAAAGGCCCTGCCTACTCAGCAACACACACACACAGGGGATGGCGATCAGCACCCTACCTCATGATTATGCTGCAGAGAAGCACGTATCCTAAGGCTGAACCACTAATGCTGCTGAAGTTTCATTCCACACTCCACATATATTTGACTTCACAGGTAACCCTGACAACAGAATAAGGAGCTGTTCTTGAGATTGACCTCTGTGTGTGCAAGAAACGCCAGAGCTGTGACCTCAGACTGGAGATAAAAGAACAGAGAAAAGAGTAGCGACTGCATGCTCCTGCCTCGGAGCCTTCCTCATTAGCCCGAGTTCCACATACAGCTTTACAGAGTTGCTTCAGGCTTCTCACACCAGACCACCTTCTGCATTCAGCCACAGCTCAGCTTCTCTTGTTGTCTCAGGATTTATGCAGTGAACAGAAATGTGGCCTTGTCGTTGTAAAGCTAATAATTAACTATGACACTGCGTTGAAATTCACTTCATTATTAATCGTGTGTAATCATTTATGTCTTTTCACTGTCTCTGTAGTATGTCATGATATAGCAGAAGGACATTTTTACACTCCATTAAAGGTTATCGTCTCATTCGGGATGTGATCTTGCCTTAACCAGATGTCAAGAAGGTGTGCATTTATTTATTACATTTACATTTCAGGCACTCGGCAGATGTCCTTATCCAGAGCGACTCAAGTTTATCTAATTTATCCACCCGAGTAGTTGAGCCTTGCTCATAGGCCTTGCAGTGGCAGCTTGGTGGTGCTGATGTGGCAAGTGGGACTAATTTGAAAAAAAAAAAGCTCAGATGTAGCTGACTACAATACCTTAAAAACAGGGAAATTACTACTTATAAATTATTCATCAGCATAAAGGTCACACAGGTACATAGTTTTTAAAAAAAGAGTAAGGCTGAGACGCGGAACCTTTATTTCAACAATCAAGCATTTACATTTACAGCATTTGGCAGACGCCCTTATGCAGAGCGACTTACATTTATTTCTTTTAGACAACTGGGCAATTAGGGGTTAAGGGCCCTGCTCAGGGCCCCAATGGTGGAGCTGGGAATTAAACTCACAACCTTTTGGTTGGTAGTCCAACACCTTAACCATGATCCACCACTTCCCATAGCACTTATTTAAAAATTATCAAAAGATTATCGGCATTGCCCAGAATAACAAAAAACAAATATAGAAAGGAGACCAAGGCTTACCAACGGCCAGTAAGTGCCACAGTGCTTAGGTGACACCACGTACTAAAAAACACTACAAGAAGACACAAATTTACCAAATAAAAACAAACAAATATGTGCTAAAAAAAAAGCGAGCTCACCAAAATATACACCTAAGTGGCAGAAAAGTCACAAAGACAAAGCAGAAGCAACAAAAAATGTTGCCCCGCATGCTTCCTTAAACACAGTAGGGCCCAAAGTCACACTACTCTTTCTTCATATATGTTTTCACTGTCATTATATATTCACGTACCCGCGGACACAAATGAGCACCAATACACTGATGATAGATCACAGGAATCTAGTAGGAAACCGAAATGGTGGGGCAATGACACAACAGCGGCGCTCTGACAAATGGTGTCCTTTTATATATATAAAAGACCTCTTTTATATACTCGCCCAATTAGGTAGACAACTTGCATTCAGGGTGTACCGAGATATTTAAAGAAACACTACACAGCACGGTTTGTCCCACTATAGTCTACCCTTCCCCCGGTTTAGGATCAACAACCTTACAATTTTAGATCACTGTTACTAGATCACTATTACTTAATCCCAAGGCCTAAAGCTGCTACTACTGTAAATGTATTGTTATTTTTACTATTTCAAATGTACTGTTTTATTAGAATGCCAGAAGGTTTTTTGGGGTTTTTTTGTCAAATAAGACAATATTAAACACTCACTGAAAACAATCAGTTCAGTTTAATTAATATCTGTGAATTAAGCAAGTCAGAGACACCAACAGGTTATTCCATGATGCAGCAAAGTTTCTGTGGTCTCGTCTGGATAGCCTTCTAAAATAAAATGTCCTCACTGAAAAAAATGCCTCTAAGATTTATTGTCTCTAAGTGCTGAGACCACCATTTCAGGGGGATACAGACTGGATGTAGCAACTTTTTGTAAATCACTTGTAATGTTACAAAAAACAATTTCAAACTACGTCTTTGTATCAGCATCAGATGCTTGTAAAAAGCTATTTAAATTTAATTAAGAAATGATATACACTAAATTTTAAAAGTTTGTGGTCACTTGACCAACAGATTCTTATGTGTTTTTAAACATCTAATTCCAGATTTTTTACTTTCCATTTTTGCTGTTAGATTGAGGGTCCACTATTCTATTAAAAATTTCCACTACAATTTGTAGCTTGAATGTGAGATTTGGGTTCATTCAGCTGCAATACTATTAGACAAGTGACCACAAACTTTTGGAAATATAGTGTAGGCTTACATGAAGCACATAAATGTTTGTTCTTTAATCAGGTCTATTTATAATGTTCATTATTAAAATTTAGAAATTATTCACTGTTACAGAAAATTGTGAATTCTATCAGGCAAACCTAATTTCCTTTGTATGACTGCAAACTAAACTATTTATGTTTCTTTGTCTATAATCATTTCACACAAACATTGTATTTAGGTTTTTTCATTCTGCACCTTGACACCTCCTCATGCCTAATTGCCAATGAAAATAATCTTGTCAACAGAATGACATTGCATGAATCTAGTGATGCTGTAATACTCGAGAAATAAGACTTTTACAGAAGTGTGTGTTGTAATGGTGAGTCTTTAAAACTTCTATTCACCAGCCAGCGAAAGCAGTTTTTACACTTCCCATATAGTCGTGAGACCACCTCTCCCATGAAAGGTGAGAATAGGTTGACTTATCCTAAAACTACCGCTTTTAATTCACTATACAAACACAATGTAGCCTATATTTGAAACATAATATTAATGTGTAAATATCAGGTCACTGATCCAGTTTCAGAAACAAAAACTAGGACACGGAAAATAACCATAATCAGAAACAGAAACTAAATAAAATGTTATCCTTCAGTACAAAAACAGTTATTTTAACTGACCATTTAATGTCCAGAGAAAATAATAAAAAACTATCCATTAATAAAAAAAGTGATATTTAGGCCTAGTAGCAAAATACATTTTAATGAAATAATACAGGTTAAAAAAATGAAACAAAGCGTGCTGAATTTCTCTATCATGGCCCCTTTGGGCCTTAAGCTGTGGTGTGCATATGCAATTGGCCTATATGGGGAGTTTCTCTTTCAACCAGTCAAACCTTCCACACACTTTCCACTTCAGGCACTAGCACAGCTCTGATTAGCCTTGACACCAGCAAAAAACCCCCCTACCAACTTTATCGAGAGGGTCAGCCAATTTGGCAAACACCCTTTTACAAAGCGCCGGTAGTAGCTGGCAAAACTGTGAAAGGATTGCAATTCTGTAAAGCTCGAGAGGCAAGCCCACCTGGCCACAGCCTCAATCTTACTAGGATTGGTGGTTACACCCCTCCCACATAAAATGATGATGAGATAACAAGACCCAAGTATTTCACCTCTTGCCAGACAAAGGCACATATCTCCAGCTTAGCCTTTAACCCTTTCTGTTCCAGGTGGCCTAACAATCTACAACCTTTCCAGATGCTGGGCAATTAAGATGGCGAACACTACAATGTTGTATAGATATAAAAGTAAAGACTTTGATAAGGAGCTGGTTATAACCACTAGACAGAAAACCAACAAGCCCTGTGTGTACCATTACTCAGGAAACGAAACCTATACCTTTTAGTATATGGGTAAAAATAGCCCTCTTTTTTAAAATCCCTAATACTAAAAGCAACCTGTTTCAAGGTTTAGTGTGGTTAAATATACACTGCTCAAAAAAATAAAGGGAAACACTTAAACAACACAATGTTGCTTAACAATGTTTTAAACAACTCCAAGTCAACCACACTTCTGTGAAATCAAACTGCCCACTTAGGAAGCAACACTGATTGACAATCAATTTCACATGCTGTTGTGCAAATGGAATAGACAACAGGTGGAAATTATAGGCAATTAGCAAGACACCCCCAATAAAGGAGTGGTTCTGCAGGTGGTGACCACAGACCACTTCTCAGTTCCTATGCTTTCCGGCTGATGTGTTTTGGTCACTTTTTGAATGCTGGCGGTGCTTTCACTCTAGTGGTAGCATGAGACGGAGTCTACAATCCACACAAGTGGCTCAGGTAGTACAGCTCATCCAGGATGGCACATCAATGCGAGCTGTGGCAAGAAGGTTTGCTGTGTCTGTCAGCGTAGTGTCCAGAGCATGGAGGCACTACCAGGAGACAGGCCAGTACATCAGGAGACGTGGAGGAGGGCAACAACCCAGCAGCAGGACAGCTACCTCCACCTTTTACAAGGAGGAACAGGAGGAGCACTGCCAGAGCCCTGCAAAATGACCTCCAGCAGGCCACAAATGTGCATGTGTCTGCTCAAATGGTCAGAAACAGACTCCATGAGGGTGGTATGAGGGCCCGACGTCCACAGGTGGGGGTTGTGCCTACAGCCCAACACAGTGCAGGATGTTTGGCATTTGCCAGAGAACACCAAGACTGGCAAATTCGCCACGGGCACAGGTTCACACTGAGCACATGTGACAGACTGACAGAGTCTGGAGACACCGTGGAGAACGTTCCGCTGCCTGCAACATCCTCCAGCATGACCGGTTTGTCAGTGGGTTGGTAATGGTGTTTGGTGGCATTTCTTTGGAGGGCCGCACAGACCTCCATGTGCTCGCCAGAGGTAGCCTGACTGCCGTTAGGTACCGAGATGAGATCCTCAGACCCCTTGTGAGACCATATGCCGGTGCGGTTGCCCGTGGCTTCCTCCTAATGCAAGACAATGCTAGACCTCATGTGGCTGGAGTGTGTCAGCAGTTCATCTGCTGCAAGACTAAGGCATTGATGCTATGTACTGGCCCGCCCGTTCCCCAGACCTGAATCCAATTAAGCACATCTGGTACATCATGTCTCGCTCCATCCACCAACGCCACGTTGCACCACAGACTGTATAGGAGTTGGCTTTAGGATGCTTTAGTCCAGGTCCTGGGAGAGAAGATCCCTCAGGAGACCATCCTGCCTACCTCATCAGGAGCATGCCCAGGCATTGTAGGGAGATCATACCGGCACGTGGAGGCCACACACACACTACTGAGCCTCATTTTGACTTGTTTTAAGGACATTACATCAAATCAGCCTGTAGTGTGTTTTTCCACTTCAGTTTTGAGTGTGACTCCAAATCCAGACCTCCATGGGATAATAAATTTGATTTTCATTGATAATTTTTGTGTGATTTTGTTGTCAGCACATTCAACTATGTAAAGAACAAAGTATTTAATAAGAACATTTCATTCATTCAGATCTAGGATGTGTTATTTTAGTGTTCCCTTTATTTTGTTGAGCAGTGTAAATTCAATTCAATTTTATGTGTATAGCGCTTTTTACAGTGGTGATTGTCACAAAGCAGCTTTACACAATCAGTTTGTCCCTGTTGAGCAAGCCGGGGGCGACGGTGGCAAGGAAAAACTCCCTGGGATGGAAATAGAGATCATATGAAAGTAAAAACTCAGCTTTAAAAATGTAATTTGAATTTCTTTATAACAATTTCTGTTTTTTAAGGCCTGCTTGTGGTAATTTTGATATGGAAAACATCCAAATAACAAAAAAGTTTTTGTTAAATATCTAAATTAAATAGTGATTTCAAACCCGTTTTTGCTCTCTGAGACGCCGCAAGTGCTCGTTCTGTAGATCAGCAGGTACCATTTTATTTTTAATCACTAAAATGCAGTGTAAGGTTACCCAACAGTAGAGAAATCATACGTCTCATACTAAAAGTCCCTGATTTTAGACCAGACTCATGAGCAGAAAATTATATATTGTTTATTCTGATTGAAAACGTCCCATTATTTGATTTCAGTGTGCTGATAAAATAATAAAATAAAGTGATAATTCAGTGATAAAAGTACAAAAAGTGGTGAAAACCATCTCAGCGTATTATTGGGATCCCATTCCCTGGCATTAGGAAGATCCAGTGGAAGAGGTGTCTGTTAATGGCTCACAGCATTGTCAAGGGCACCTCTCATCTAGCACATAAACTGTTTACCCTTCTACCCTTTGAAAAAAAAATGTTCTGGTGCCTACAGGCGAAAAGCAAGCTTAGGAACAGTTTTTACCCTGCAGCAGTCTCTTTAGTGAACTGCCCAGCTTTACTTACTGAACCAACCCCAATTACATTCTCCTATTCCGCTATTAAACACCTTAGAAAATAACATATAGTACTGAAAACAGTCTGCGTCTAGCATTTAAGTCATTATCTTTATTAATACGCTTTTATGTCCGGCTTTGTGAAGAAAGCACATACTTTTGCTGGGGAGACATCAGAAAAAAGGCACTCGCTCTCTTAAACAGAAGCTGTTGACCTTCTACAGGAGTGCAAAAGGACGAGACTCAGTCTAATCACAGGTTCATAGAAATTTACTCGCTCAAATACGTCATCCTTTTCTCTGCTTTTCTATGGCTTTTACATGGACTGGCCACTCACACACACACACATACACACATGCACAGGGCAGATACGTAATGTCTTCACATGATAAGAAATAAACTTTACTCGCATTAACAATGTGAATGTTTTAATCATTAATCTTTGAAATGTTTAGGAGTCTTCAGTGCCAGAGTAAAAGTCTGTATGCACTCATTTATGTATAAATCTGTACAGTTTCTCTCTAATTTTCTCTCAAAATTACTGTTAAATACATAAAAAAGTACCCGCCACTGGTTTCACTTAGCTATAATTCAACAGGTAAACTGTAAGTATTATGCACTAATAATGTTACACATGATCATAAAGCCATATGCAATTTATGCTTGAATAAAAAAGACTCATATGTCTCGCAAACTTGATATCGAAGTGAATTTGAACTGTTGTGTATAGAATTTGGCCTTATTTTATCAAAATGAGGTAGTTCATACTTAGAAATCACACAGCATCCAGCAGAGACATGTTGTTTTGCGCACCTAAATGTCAGGATTTAACTTGCAAATTTTTTGGGGGTTAAATATGCCGATGTGAGATTTCAGAAAAAATCCAGTTCAGCACAAAAATACGTGTGACTGGTTATCTGTAAACATCTGTAAACATCTGTTAAGATGTTAACACCCATCTCGCACAATTGTGAGCTTCAGCCTTTCTGTCACATAACTTGTCAAATAAACAACAAAAATAAAAAACATGCAGCGTTTTCTTTCTCACATCTAATAAAAGAGATTTATTCTTTCTATTGAAATTTTACAATCCTCACCACTGACAGTGCCGAAAGCATTCGGAAAACAAAACATTCTTTATTAAAAACCTGAAGTAGCCAGCCGGCGTTTTTTACACTGCACTATGGAAACACAGTATGACCTCGTCAGCATACTTGGTTACATTGTGGAACCAAGAACAGTGACCTTCGTTCTAAATACTGAATCCTGGCTGTCTGTAGAAATGTGCATTCAAGCCAAGCCAGACTTAGTTTATCTGAAAACATACATACCTGATTAATCACAGTTTCCTTGTCATATTAATTTTTAAACTTGGACATGTTATATAAAAAAAACAACAATAGGTTAAATTCATAGCTTTTCAACAGCTCAAAGAATGGCAGACAGAAGTTCAGGGAATTTTTTTTCTTTTGCTACAAAACCAAGGACAAGGCTGATAGCTAAAGGGGGGAAAAGCTTTTCCAGAGACTGAGAGATGTGTTTATCACAGTGGGTGGAAAAAGCGATCGAGGGCAAATATAGCTTCACACCGTGACCTGTAAGAAACTGGAGAAGTCTGTAGATGAGCTTTCTCAACGGTGTGATGCTTATCTCCAGGGTTAGAGTCCAATATTTTTTTTAAAAATCGCTTATTTATTTCTATAATTTTACAATTTGCTCAGGAAAAGTCTAGCTTTGCATTCTAGTGATTTGTAAATTGGTTTAGAGGAAAAAAATGTAATTGTTTCATTAGCCATTTCAGGAAAAAAGCTCTGATTATGACAACAAGCTCTCTTTTACAGCTATTTATTTAGATTCGCATGTTTTAGCCTAGCCACACATGGGAAACAATCAACAGCACTACATTATTACATCAGAAAAACTGTCACTTTTACATGTTTATAAAGTCTAGCATAAGAATTACAGCATAGAAAACAATAAAAATGTCAAAAGAACTGTCATAACAAACATTAAGATTTTAGCATAGTGAAAGATCATACAATAAAATTTAACATAAGTCAGAGAATAAATAGCATAGCATAAGAAGTTTAGATTTAAATCACATGCTAAACAATGCAACAATTTTTACATTTAACATTTTAAACTGGCTATTTTCTTCTAAACAAAACCTTCTTTTCTGCTATATACTAAAAACTCCTTACAGCAACAGTCTAATAGATTCTAATAGTTATTCTCAGAAGAGTGGGTTACACAACCTTATAAAACCTAAGGCCCACCCCTGAGGGACACCAGACAGACTGACTGCATAAACCCCTTAACAGCAGGTTGCTGTCAAGCAAATATTTTCTAGATGCTGGAATTAAAGCACAAAGTTAGAGCTAAGTGCATGGATGGATTATATAAAGGTGCAGCAGGTGAAAACAAGTGGAAGGGATTAAGTTAGCATCTGCTCTAACCGGACCTACAGAGCAGCTAGTTTGCTTGCCACAGCGCAAAGATAAACATTTATACATATTTTGTCAGTCTTTTACAAGCAGCATTATAAAAGAAATGAGCATATATGTGGAGGTACATCTTATACCCTTGATGTCACTTTAATAAAAAGCTATTGGAAAAATACAAATGATATTATCACACTTTAAGAGCGTGTTTATCGACTTGAGTTTAAAGCATTTTTCCCTCCTGGCGTTATTGACATTTCTTTATCAGCCACAGATCGCAGACTAACAGAGGACAGTAGAATGACGTTTTTTATTACCACCGCATTAAAACTCAATCCTCGCCTCATCTTAGCCAGACTTATTATTTCTTCCCAGGATCACTTGCTGGGATTTATGGGATCAGTGACATAGAAAATGGACGCTGTTAAGTTTTTTGCATGCCGCAATTCAATCAAGGCCTAAAAATCCCCTTACTACACACTCACAAACTCCCACACCCACCTTGATCAGCATTTTTTCCTTCTATTTAAGAGGTAGTCCACTAGGGTTTAATTCTGCCCCAGCCTGCAGTGAGAGAAGACTTGCAAAAAAAAATGATTACTGTGTACTATATTTCCCTACTCCCAACTGCATTAAAACTAATGTGTGTATGACAGAACCAGGGAATAAGAACGACAGGTCCAGTTGCTTTAGTAGAATTGAAAAAATTGGATTCAAGAAATTTAAAAAGAATGTGATCTGTTTCACCCTTAAGAAATGTAATTTAAGGTTTAAGTTCAGAGGTCTTTCATCCTATTCTAACTTTATCCTCTGTGCTACCTCCAATTTTGTCCCTCATGACAAAGTGAAGAGCAAGTACTATTCCAGGCTCTGTCTACTTGTATGACAGGATATTGCTCATACATTTAGTTTCTGGCAGCCCTGAAAGATTTATGATTCTGCCGACATCTTGCCTGACATAAAAGTGCTTGTGTTCACTTTTAATTATCAGAAGTCTAATTCCCCAAAGCTAAAAACCCTCACCATTTGTTTAAGCTAAACAGAACTGTTAATCACTGGCCAACTGATTAATTTGAACAGCAAAGTTGTTTGCCACCACTTGGTTTCTGCTAAAAAAAAACCCTTGTAGCATTTATCTGAGCACTTGTGCGTCTGTACATAAAATTTTATGTGGGCGTCTCCGGTGTTTACTGGGAGAAATCAGAGTTGCTCACACCATGTAATGGCTTTTAAGAAGTATGGCCTAATCATAATGCCTATGTCCTGCTGGGCTACAACGAGTGGGTTGACAACCTCAGCAAACCAAATGCTCGCCCCTGAGGAATGCCAATAAGAATTTATAAAAAGGCAGGCATCACAGCATGAGCTTTGTCTAGCAAGTACATTTCTGAGATGCTTTTACTGGATCAGGGTGCGGAAAAAGTACACATATAGACCCCACACTGGAAATAAAGAGAAAGAAGAACAGCATTAAATGATATTGTTACAGCTAGCATGAGGGATAGCACTAGTGAATGCATTAGCGTGACAAGGACATGGTGTTCTTGACGCGAGTGTGCTGGTTTGCAATTAAGTTGGCTGAGCGGAACCTTAGCAAAAAGTTAGAGGAAATTATGCCCTAAAGAGGTTATGAATCATTCATACACAGTGGCATCACGCTGAACCGCATTGACCCATCATGCTGCTGTCATTTCTGGCATTAAAAAAAAAGACCACAGGCAGGGTCTCTAGCTGTTATGAGCTGATAAGAACTAATAATACTTTCTCCAAATGCGTTTCTAAAAATTAATGGATATCAAATTTAATATTATGGCGACTAGATCCGTGTCGCTAAGGCTTGAGGTCAGACCGATGGATTTCATGTCCTCTCACAGTTTTACACCAGACCATGTCTTTCCTATCTGATCTTTATCAGACAAGCAGTGATCACGCCGCATACCTCAGCTTTCCGGCAGCATGTCACTGTCGAGCCGACAATGAAAAAAGAGAGATACAGGGAAATAAAGGAGAGAGAGCATTGTGGAGCGAGAATGAAGTGATTGATAGGTTTCTAAAGGACTGCCTGGAACCAATGCATGCTGCAGAACAGATTTCCGAAATCACACTATGCTCTTTCAGCTCTGACAGAAAGCACCCAGTGGTGATGTATTATTTTGCTGCAGGGGTTTTATGCGGAAGCATACTCCATAAACGTTCTTGTGATACACTACTCATTGTCAAACCACTGACTCATGGTGTTAAGGCTCTTTCCTATAAAATTAGCACCATCAGGCTAACATGGCTGTTGTGTACAGTTTATCACGGACTCTCTGTTTGTTTATATAAAAATCAACAGATAGATGAAAAGCAGTTTCGCAATGTGATCCTCCATTGCCTGCACAATTAAAGCATCGTTTATATTTGTAGAAAATAGGCATCTTGTAAAACTGCCTGGTAGGATTCCTGGTCTGGGTTCTGTCTCTAGATCTCTTTTACCTGACTCTTGAAGTCCCAAGACATTTAAAAACTGCAGATGTAACTTGTAGGTAACTAAATCAAAGTGTTGTCTATTTATTATGACAAGCTCTTCTTGCAGCTTGAAATCTTTCGAGCACAGCAGGTGGTTAAAGTAAATGTTTTATTTCTGAACAATCCTGGTTTTTTTCACACTAAATATTTTCACCTTCCTAGATTTCTGATTCTACACGCTCCTTAGGAAATCTGACTATAGCTGCCCACTCTCACAGACACACTTCATCATTTCTGCCCACTCTTTAAAAAGGTATCATTCTGTTCTTCCCCTTAAGAATTCTGCCCTCTCCTGCCTTTTTCAGAGAAAAATCCAAACAATCTTTTCCACTTGCTAACAAATTCGGACTAATCCCACCATTTTCTGTGAAAGTTTATGACAAATCACCCTGTTCCTGAATGTCCCCTCCAGTAGGAAGTCTGACCTGTTCTGCTATTCCCCTTAAACTTTTACCAATTTCACCAACTACCAAAGACATTTTGACCAATGCTGCCCACTCATGGGGAACCTACAACCATTATCTTCTGCTCCTGAAGGAATCTACCAATTCACAAGCTCCTAAATGTATTCCTAGTGCCAAAAACATTTTGACCATGTCCCAAAGTTATTCTTACCAAGACTTCCATTGTTAAATAATTCCTACGTTGCCTTCTGCATGGCAGCTCCATTTCCAACATTCTTCTTTCATAGGCCTTCGATCAACTTTATTAAATAAACAAAGAGTTATTAAAGAGCAATGAATACAATTCTGATAAAAAAATTTTTTTTTTACTTATGATCTTGTTGTTTGCACTTTGCCAATTCGGTGCTTATTGTAAATTAAGACTATTAACCCAATTTCTAAAAAAGAATAGCTATGAAGTAATTACATCACACCGGAAATACGTTTCAGGCTAATTATCAGGTCACTGCATAGTAACACAGCTGATGGGACTCAAGCTCAGTGTTTTCATTACGCAAGCTCAACAAAGTGACCTTTCATGGGTTCCTGTTAGACACACAGCATCTGTGCAGGGATTCACCATGAGCCGGTTACTCTTACTTAGTCTGATGGTTAACGTTAAACTTCGTCTTTGAGCTTAGACGGTTTGCTTAACTGGTCAAAATCATTGGCCATTGAAAAGATGTTGAATGAGAAACTAGAGGAGCTAGAGACACTTCCACTATTATTTTTTCTGAGATGGTGAATATTTAGTGGCAAACCAGTTCATTTTTAATCAGACATGCGTCTTGCTAAATGGAACAAATTCTTCATTAAATGTGGTTCAGCGCTCTCTGTGGTTTAATGTGTGGGAATGTAGTCACGCGTAGGATGATGTTAGTACCGTGCAAGGCCTTCTAATCACGTCTTAACCTGAATTGCAGTATAAAATTGCTGCAGCTGTCAATTTTTTTTGTCAGGAGTTTTATTCTATTAATTAGACCGATTTAAGGGTCTGTGTACTTTTTTACTTCCAGTACTTTTCTACAACTTATGCCTTTCATAACCAAAGGTAAGTGTACACCTGACCATCACACCCATCCTATTCCAGATGTCGGGTTTTGGAAGCTGAGGTACCGATGGGGTTCCAGTTGATTTTAAAAAAGTTTATTATTGGGTTTGATGTTGAGGCCTGGGTTTTGTGCAGTACACTTGAGTTCTTAAAGAGAGTGAGAACTGTAATACTTCAAACGACAACATACAAATACATTTTAAACAACTGTGTGTTTCCAACTTTGTAAGACTTTAGTGAATATAAGTGTAACAGTCAGGGGTGCACATAATTTTACATTTTTATATGGTGCATCATTACTTTATTTGAATTATCCAGATTTTATTCCAAAAACTTTTTATTCCTTACATGCTTCTGAGATCATGCTACTAAAAGTACATCACAGTATAAGGTTTATAATATATGATTACTAAAAATAGCACGTTATTAAACTGGAGAAAGAGGCCATTATGTTCTACAATCTTTTATCACATGCTTGAAAGTGATTTTTCAAGCTGTAGGAGGTAAAAAAAAGTATATTCAATTCCCAAACACTTTAAAGCATTGCCATCACTTAGTGTTTTAAAGTTTCTAACATGTATGTTCTCTATGAATGTTCAGACTGCTGCCATAGCAACAGGAAGCAATAGGAGCAATGAGGCAATTAACAGGTAACAGGTGAAGCCTGATTAAAATTGATCATTTGAAGCCTGTTATTTTAGTGATGATGTTAATGAATAGGTATCAAGATAGGTTTTACGTCACATTATTACTATTGTATTTTACTCTGCAGGATTTTCTAATTAAATATGCTTTTTTTATTGTTTTTGAATTTTTAGCAATACATTAAATCTATTGTCCATAAGGTCTGGACAAACTTTGCTGTCACTTTTCGATTTAAGTCATCATCATTTCGCACAGTTATATCAAAAAGCTTTTAGATTTAAATAAAGAGAAAATTTTATCATTCAGCTTCTGAATAGCACAATCAAGAAGGTTCACTCGAAATCATATCGAGTCAAATCAGAGACAGGTAGTAAAAAAAAAATACCCGAGCCTTCTGAATAATATAATCAAATAGATTTACACTCATCCACATCATGCTATCATGAGCACAGGCATGGATATAACCATTAATAATAGCAGGAGGTTTCTGTGAATTGGAATGAAAAATGAAGCCAAAATCAGAACCCTGAGGGACACCGAATGCAAAGAGATCTGTACTAATCTACTAAAACAGCATTTTAGGAGAGATTATTAATTATTAAATGACTTAAATAAGTGGATTCAGAAGTCAAGTCAGCATCAGCCAAGTTGGCAAGAAACAAAGATTTTTTTTCCTGAAGTACTTTATTAGCCTTAAATATAAGTTTTAAATTGCAATATTCTTTATATTAATTACATGAGACTTTTATTCCATACAGACCTGAAACAGCATTTAAAATTATAAAATTTAAAAACAAAATTAAAAAAAAATTATATTATATCTTAAAGTCGAAAAACCAATATTTTTTTAATAAAAAATAAATTTAAAAAACAATAAAGGAAAAAGGTGTGTGAAAGATTAGACCACATAATTCTTACCAATTTCTTGATACCTCAAAAAACCCTAATAGTCAAGCTATTGATAGAAATCAGATTTTTGCTTTGTGTCTTATATCCCCTTCAGCCGTCACCACACAGGAACGCAGACAGGGAAATAATAGCTTGCTCTACCCGAGGAGACGTGGGGTTTTTTTTTTTTCTTTTTTTTTTCTCAAGCATCTACATTAAACCCATCCATCTTCCATCTTCTGCTGTGGAGAAAGAAATATCTCCAGCACTTTGGTAAAGCTCAGTGCTAAAGCTGCTGCTCCTGTAGATGTGCAATCCTGTTCAAGAGAGATTTTTATTGCAGAAATGTTGGCTTTTGTTGGCTGGAAACTATGTATTTAAACTATGTATACCTTTCACTTATCATAGCAGACTTCTGTACCAGCAAAGACGTTTTTTAGACTTTCTAATATACTTGTTAGATAATTTGTCAAAAGTCATAGGTTCTATTTGCAGTTCCTCTTGCAGCACACATCAGATCAGAGATTTTGGAATAAACAGTCTGAGTGCCGCGATACTGTGATGTGGTGAAAGGAAGCATGGAGTCATAAAGATTTGGATTTAACTCCTTGATTTCATCCCTAAGGGTGTTAAGGGATGAGAGATTCAGCTCTAGCTTCCGACCCCTGTACCTCTAGGAATGTTAAATTAAGGGTTTTTGGAGATGACTACGACTTTTGGAGTTGTGGTTGTCAACATTTAGAATCAACTGATAACCACAACATCAGCTGAAGTGTCACGTTTGAATTTGCACCTTCTGTATACAAAAGTAATGCATGGGGTAATTCATTTAAGCACTTATGTAATAAACCAGACTGGCAGTTATTATCCTGCAGAGATGAAGATACTTCATTACTGTACTTTTTCTAGTATCAGTACTGTACTTTACTTTATCTGTACTTTACTTTTTTATATTACATTTTTAACTACTTTTATTATGGCGTCTTTTTCAACCTATCAACCTATCACGCCTACCACGCACCTTAAACATAGGCTAGTTTCTGAAGCTAACAACGAGCAAGGCAGTCAGGCAGAAAGCAACAAAAATGTCTAACGTGGACGGTGAGACAGGGGAAGTCAGCGATGTTAACATGATTGAGAACGCCTAAATAATATATGATAACTCACACTCATCTACATCATGCTATAATGAGCACAGATATAGATATAACCATTAATAAAAGCAGGATGTTTCTGTGAAATAGAACGAAAAATGGAGAAATTCAGAACCTTGAGGGACACCGAATGCAAAAATATCTGTATTTTTTATCTACTAAAACAGAACGTTCCTGATTACCCATGGCCATACATGAGGGGGATGTTCGAAATTGTCGTATTTCTGGCGAATGTGCTGAGAATTCTGTCAGCTTAAAAAAAAAAAAGGTGCTGGCTTTAAAGAATTCACTGTCGAATTTAAGAAAACACATACAGGTAAATTAATGTTACATGTTTTACATGTTCTCTATCTCCTTCTTGTCATTCAATGCTTCCAGTAATAATAGTCTATTTTTTATGTTTGACAGTAATGTTACCGCACATTTTGCTATCACATATAACCACATATGACTATATAACTACTATATAACTACAGTGAAGCACATGTGTTTGCTAACGTTACTTGGGTAATTAGTGAAAATTAGTTAACTTAACTGAATACAAATGGAAAGGTTAGCTAGCTCTTAATTTTTACTGGAAAATAAATTAACTTAATTTGCTATCAGTTCACCATCAGAAAAACAGAATCCATATCACCTTTGGGTGCATAAAACCCAACTGTAACGTAATTCTGGTGGTTTACTTTTTTCTGGTAGTTAAGTACATTTCAGAGCCCACTTTAACTTAAGTAAAAAGGTGTAGTCAGTACTTCAACTTTTACCAGAGTCATTTTAAACATAAGTACTTGTTATCCTGATATAAACTTATTCAGATTGTCCTCAGGGTTGCCTGGATTAAATTTGCGTTAATGACAGAATAAAATGTTTCTTTTTAAAATGTATTATTTTTTTAGAACTGTATAGAAAATACTAGCTAGCAGTCATTGGACCTAAAATTCTGACCTAGCCCACTTTACCTGGACTGCAGTTTAATGACTGTTGAAGAGTATCAGGTTTCTTTCGATGTGTTTCCAAATACACAATGTCAAATTGTTGAATGTTAAAAAAACGTTTGCATAGTTTACAACAAACCTTTATTTGTTCATTAACTACTGAAACTACCGGCTCCATAACATCATACCATGTCTTTAAAATTAAAGATTTGACACTTCAATAGGGCTTCAATAGGGATTCTGCATCACTAGTTACATATGTACAGATTTGCTAAGTGAAAGTCTTGTATACGCAGATGGACATCAGCCTCCATCTTTCATTGGAGCCTACTCATTTGTTCCCCGTCTGTGTGTTCACGCAATCCTTTGTCACGAGAAATAGATCATCTCTAAATAATTGAAATGAATTTGACAAACAAATGAGGAAATAATCCAAAACTGACAAGCTTCTATAAGGCGCACGGCCGCACACTGGCGTCATACGGATTTGTGGACGAGCTGATAATTGTAGTGGGAGAATGGATGATAAAAAGCACACTAAGGTTACGCTGTCCCTCTGGGCTTTAGGTAATTTGTGGCATTAATTAATGTTTTCTAGCGTTAATGTTAACTGTCAGAGAATTAATGGGAGACAGCTCTCTCGCTAATGAACATCAGGAAAAATGATGGAGCCCCTGGAAACACCTGTGAGGGTTTTGTTTTCTGCTGTGTCGCTGGATGGGAAAAATGATGCCTCTGGTTTTTGGAGGAAGAGTAACTGTTCTAAAGAGATGAGATATAGCTTCAATTAGCTCTCAGGAACTGCGAATGCATTTCTGAAAAAACAAAATGTATAACAGGTCATAAACATTTGGAAAATCATTAACGAGCATCGGAGAAACAAAATCCTGAAGCCCGGAGGCCACGCCCACATCCGCCTGAACCATTCAGGATCTAAAGCACTTCAACACCTTCATTTAATTGCTTTTCGGCAGTCAGGTGGAATTAAAGCCAGCCTGAGGTAAAGCTCCAAGTGGGTCAGTATGTGTTTTCTTCAGCCCCAAGCGGTTAATCGTGCTTCAGGCACCATAATCCTAACAGCCACACAAACCCAGTGCCTGTGATTTATCCGGATAACTGAAGTAATAAGAATAATAATAACATTGACATATTGGAGGAAGACGTTAAAGTGGGTCAGCTCTTTACGTCTGATTAAAGAGCTGAACCACATACGAGCCTTCAGAGACCTCAGACAGATGGAGCTTCATCCATCAAAACTCCTCTTAAAATATAAACTGATGAAATACAACTCCTCCTCCTGATTTAGATTTAATAAATAAAGAACATAAAGTAGGGAACATCTAATCTGGAGGGAACATATCCCAGCCATCCCTAAAAAGACAAAAGGCAGGAAGGGTACAACCTGGACAGGTTGGTGGTCCTTTACAGGGCCACACCCACTCCCAGAGAGCAAACTCGGCACAGAAAGGCAGCTGCCCAGGAATCAAACCCTGGTCCTTCTTGATGTGAGGCAACCGTGTAAACCACTTAACCACAGTGCTGCCGGTATTATATAGATTTTTATTTGATAATAATTGAAAAAATAGTAAAAAAACTGAAAAAGACAAAACAAATTTACAAATAATTCACAAAGAAATAAAATTAAAAAAAATGGAAAGCAAAGAAAAACATTTCAACTGAAATAACTAAAAAAAACCTAAAAACAGAGAAAAAATATATTTTAATGGACCTAAAAATAATTTTTTAAAAGAGGCCGCAGTCAGAATAACATTTACTACCAAAGACACAGAGACATTTGGATTCCTGCCTCCATTTTTAATTTTGCCCTTTACTGTACGAAACATCTGCATGTTTTTTTTATGCACATGAGATTCCACTGTGTCATCAATCATGGACGAGCGCTATTAGATTAATGTTCCCTTGATATGCGTTTTTCTTCTATTATGAAGGTCAAAGTGGATGTGATGCTCTATTTGACAACTAGTACAAGACACGCTTCCATCTGTGTGTCTGTGTGTGTGGGTGTGTGTGTATGTGTAGATTTCAACAGTGGAAGTAGGATAGCTCACAGGAGAGCGGTGTGTAAGATATGAGAAGCTCAAGAGTATTACGGGGTGCAACAAATGGCTGACCTGAAGCAGCTAAATAAATGGATGGTGTAATGAATGAAGCTCAAATATTAGTGATCTCAATCGAACGTTTCATCTCAGATTTCTTCTCCATTCGGTCCCTGAGGTCCTTTGTTCGTGTATCCAAGCCGTAGATGATATTCCAGCATAGTTTCATCTTTTACTCAGGTGTTAGGGACGGCGAATAAATCTCCGGGACGAGTGAGAATGGCACGAAGCATTCGCACATAACAGAACGATCAGTCACCTCCAGCCGTGGCAAATCTGGAGAAAATGCAATTTCATGAGGCAGTGATGAGGTGTACAATATAATACAATAAGACACAGACGCTGGTTTTCATTTCGCAGTTTTTTTTCACAGAAAAGTCATTTGCCATGCGAATAAAGAAGGGAACGTTTTCTCCTTGTGGCTGTTTTTCGCATGAAAAACATAAAGCCGATGGATAGATGGTTGACCCGTGACGCCGTCATCATCTCTACCAGGAATAGAACGAGATCTCAGGGTTATTTTAAGAAGACGAGTGGAAAATCCGAGCGAGCGGGCCAGGGTTACCTATCTCACTTCTCTATGTCTCTAAATTTTTATTGTGGTAGCAGTCTTCATTTGATCGAGCTGTGACCCTGAATCTTTGTATGATTTCTGTGCCGTATGTGACGCCGCCCTGGAGTCAGCCTTTATATGTGTGTCTGAAAATATCTGCAGGTTTCGGTATTTGCTTGCATACGCTGTCTATAAATACTTAAACCAAAAAATTAAGTGTTCACAATAAAAGAATGTTATATTTGTTTATTTGGATGTATACGGGACGCTCATCCAGATGAGGATGAGGATGGGTTCCCCCTTGAGTCTGGTTGCTTTAAAGTTTTTTTTCTGACATCATCTCAGCCAGTTTTTTTCCCTGCCACTGTTGCCCAAGACTTTCTTGCAGTATGAATGGCTAAATGTTTGAATCTATTTAATTCTGTCTTTTAAGTTTCATTAAGCTGGTTGTGCTTTTTCTGGGAAAAAAAATACAAAATCTTGCTTTTGGTCTGTTTATTACTATTTTAAAAAAAATTTTATGTTATTGTAATGTGATGGCGGTTTAAAATCTGTTCGCTCGTTATAAACCAGCAGTCGTCTTTAAAAAAATAAATAAATAAAAAATCTTAAAAAGGAAAGTTATTATCACTTTATTATTGGGTGTAGATGACCTTAGAAGGCCGATCAACAAATTCTGATCAAATTCTTATTTATTTAAAAGATTAGACTAAAAGATAAATGAATTAGAATAAATTAGGATTAAGAATAAAGGATTAAGGAATAAATAAATAGAGAAAATAAACTTTATCGATGTCATACCAAATTAAACTAAACTCAAAGATTATTCTCTTACATTGATTAAAATTTTTAATTAAAAAAAAAATATCTGGGTCTGTGTCCCTTGTTCTGCATGCTGTGTGGTGAAAAATCAACAGCAAACCCGCACAAAAAAGGTTTCACTCTTTCCCTTTGTTTCTCTCTTTATTTCTTTTCTTGCACTGTTTTCTCGCTCTCTCTTTCCCTCTTTCTTTCGCTTTCCCCTTCCTCAGTGGCAGGTGGTGCATTCGGTAGCGGGGCCTTCAGTGGGGATTTACTTGACTTAAGCCACCTCTTAGTACCAACACTATCAAGTAGCAATTATAGAAACCATCAATACTATACAAAAACATAATATAACAGCATGGCATTACAAACAGAGAGAGAGAGAGAGAGAGAGAGAGAGAGAGAGAGAGAGAGAGAGAGAGAGAGAGAGATTTCGGAGAGAGAGATTTCACGTAATTGAGGGTGAAAACCATTTTTATTAAAGCAGAAAAACACATACCACATACACATACATGTGCCACATACATCATCTGGAGCAGTTCAGAATCAATATTTATCTTAATATTAAAATAGCATAATACATATAAATTATTAATATAACATAATAAACACAAAAACATAAGAAATAAATAAAATATTTAATACATTTAAAGGCTGTAATCCAGTGTTAACTGGTCTGGAAGTGGTGATCAGGCTGAGACAAGCTAGTTATCTTCAGGGTTAACAGAACTCTCCTCACGATATCTTACTTTTCCGGAAAAACTCCGCATTGAAAATGGATTTTTTAAGTATGTCCGAGACCAAGATAATTTCTTCTCCTTTGTTAGCCATTGTGGGCGTATAAAATTCCAATTCAACTGTTCAACTGTTTTGCTAGTCTGTGCTAGGCTGTAAGAATTGTGGACAGAAAAATGCTGATGTCATCCTGAGCTTTTGAAAGCTTTGGCAGATTATATTAACATGGCAGCAAATCTGATTGGACAAAAAAATCTAATACATGTACACAGACAAACACGTACTGAAAGCAGTGCAGCAAGAGAAACGCTACGAAATGAAGAGAATAAACTGTTGGAAATAAATTAATACAATTTAATGGAACAAATATTAGAATTAGGTTGTAAATGTAGGTCAGGTTCTGATAGTGTTTAGGCAGCAGAGAAGGACTTGCTGGCTCTGACTGCTTGCCACCCCCCCCCCCCCTCTCTCTCTCTCTTTCTCTGCCTTTTTATATTTAACAGTAAACTCAGGATTAAAATAGATTCTGTTTACAGCTGAAGTGAGGATGCAGCTCTGTACCTCTGTCTCAGCTTTTCGCTTCTGGTTCTTTCGCTCATCGTAGGGTTTTTTTTTTCCCCAAAAACCCGGGCAACAACAAGCACCTTTTTTTAGTCTAACAGCAAACAACAGCCTTTTTTCTGTTCACCTGCTTGTTTTCACTCTGCAGTTCGGCTCAAATAATGTCACCAAGCATGTACACACACATACAATCCACACACACACACACACACACACACACACACACCTTTCCAGAGTGAGAAAGTGATCAGACCTATTAGTTTATTCATGTTTTTAGTGGGGCCAATTTATTAGTAACTGTAGCATTTCTAAAAAAAAATATTTGAAGCAACAATCAGTCCTTTTTGTTTCAATCCCAGGAAACGGGGGGGGACCAGGACTGAACCCCCCAAAATATTATATGATAAAAACCACTCAGACGCTGTGTATTGTAAATAACAATGTTTTATGTTTACTGTGTAAGTAAAACAACACAAATGGGACAAAAATGCATTTTAAGTTGAGAGAGAACAATGTTGTGGAACTAGTGGAACTTACCTGAGTAAGTTCAGGTGTCAATGCAATTTTATTCACTTAAACACAGGAGGAAGTGATTTTCTCTTTAACACAGATGATGATAATGTATTTTTCGATGAGTTTGCTATGTTTGCAGTAACAACGTTAAGCTGCTCATGTCTATAATGGACATGACCGCGATGTGTCATGGCGCGACCACATCAGCTTCAAGTTGTCTACACTGGATGCGATAAAATGACCCCTGCAAAGAGCTTTACACTACATCAGAAATTATACAGGGAAAAATCCATTTACTGTCTGGGATTTGTCATGTTGTGTTGTTCAGCATCCAGTGTAGGAAAACATCAGTGATTTTATAGGCTTTATTGTTGCGTCTCGTCTCGCCGCGCCGCACCGCTCATGGTTGGTGTAAACAAAACACTACAACGACGATAAGTCTGCGTATGAACTAATACAGTATTATACGGCTAATAGTCACCTTGTTGGTTTTTGCTCAATATGATATTAAGCGGGAGACATAATTATGATTATGATAATAAGTGGGCTTATTTTTCTTTTTTTATTTGAGTCCTAATTTCATTATATTTTTGGTGACTTTTATTGTAAATTATTTCTAAGACAATGCAATAAATGAATGGTTTTGAAGAAGAATATTTTGGTCAATTTAGTCAACTTTTTTATTGAACCAGAGGAAAGAAGGATAACGGCTGGTCTCCCTGCTACACTAGTAGTGAGTCTTTCCTCGGTGTATACATATTCTTACTGGTACAATTTTAGCTGTATTATTTGTGTCCTTTTTAAAATACAAAAAAAGCCCAGACAAAAAAAAAACAATCAGAGGTTTCCGTAGTGATGCCATAAAGGAACTGTTTTTGGCCCTTTTTTTATTTAGTTTTATATAGAACATTTTTAAAGTAAAGATTGATGTAAAGACTTTGTCTGGCTTGTCAGGTGCGATGCCCTGCCAGGCCGCCAGAGGGCAACAGCAAACTTTCTGTGTTTACGTTCTAGTCCATGTGCTCAATGTTTGTTTATGTCTTGTCATGTGAATCCCTTGTCTATGTGTCATGTCTCCATTGTCATGTGTTCCTTATTGTGTTCAGGTGAGTCTCGTTGAGTTGATTGATTCCCTCATGAGTTTAGGTATTTATACTCCTGTGTTTATGGCATAGTTATAGTGCAAAGTCAAGTTTATGATTTTGTGTTTTTAAGCTCTTTGTTTGTTTGTTTGTTTGTTTATTAGTTATTTCGATTAAAAAAAGTGCACTTGCATCCAAACCCCCACCTACAACTTGTGACAATTAACTTAATTGATTTTTAGAACCAACACTGAGATTGATTATTTGCCTGTTTATGCAACTGATAGCCCTAATGCCATGTGCTGGATAACTGATTATTGTTTTACTTCTATTTTAATCCACATATCAGTGGATCCAATATTACATTTAACATAAAACATTTAAGAAACGTTATCTTTAAACGTGAAGATTCTGTCCTGTTTAATGTTTTTATTTGCTTTTAATTTAAATGGAAGCAAAAAAATTTTGGATTTAAAAAAAAAAAAAAAATTATAAAAACATTTCTTTTGTATACATTTCCCCCAAAAACATCCCAGGACATCATCCAGCATAACTAATGAAATTATTAGCAGGGTGATCAAGAGTGTTTGTTACAGCTTCAGATTCTCTGCCCCCCCCCCCCCCGACCCCCCTCACCAGACTGATACCATTTGTACACTTTTCTGGTGTTTCGCTTTGGTATCCTACGGGAAAATATTTATATTTTTTGATAGACGTTGTTAAAAAAAAAGGTCTTTTCCAAATAATAACAGATGTTGAAGGTGAAATGAAAATCAAGTTACGAGTTTTCAAGTTGGAAAAGTTCCCTTGTTGAATTGCTGATTGGAAGATCGTGGGTTTAATTTCTAGCACCACCAAGCTGCCACTGCTGGGCCCCTGAGCAAGGCCCTTAACCCTTAGTTGGATAACAAATATGATTTTTTTAATAAATGTAAGTCGCTTTGTATAAGGGTTTGTGCTAAATGCCAGAAATATAAAATGTCCTGTTACCTATTAAAGAATTCAGAGATGACCTTTTACCCAGAATATAATTTAAGACAGTTTATACACAGTGAAGAATCGAAATAAATAATGTATACAAATTGAATAAACCAGAATAGAACAGGACAGACACTGGTGGACGCAGAACATGTCACACAGATCCGGTTGTACATCTCTAATTACTTCTCTGAATTTTTCAAACTCTTCTGGATTCACCAATTTTGGTAATGCATCAAATTTCTGGATTTTCTGTAGAACGTGACAAATATTGTTGGGTGTTTTTGTCAGGTGTAGATGTGTATCTCTTTGAATTACAGCTCCACAGCGACTAACCTCCCCTGGGTTTGATTTCGCATGTCGACCCACGCTGCTGTCAGGCGAAACGTAATTAACGTGGTTTTGTTGCTGCTGACTACAGCCCATCCCTCTCGCAGTACAACTTTCACATTTATTTAATGAGCGTCCTCCTACATGACAGCTCGCCGTACTGAGTTATGACCATGAGCTGCAGTCTTGTGGTTAAACTTTCACCGTGATATAATGACCACGCTCACAAGAACATGACGGCTCTTGGCTCGTAATTAAAAGTCTGTGACTGGAGAAACGAGCGGAGCTGCAAACAATGCCGTGTGCGAGGGAAATGAGGCTGATGGAGCCAAAAGCCTGTGCGGTGTAAATGTGTGATACGGTGTGTGTTGATTATAATCAGGCACTTTGAACGATGAGGAATTAAAGAGGTGATGCAATGCAAATGTTGATATGTAATAACTAATCAGTGTAATCAGTGAACCTTACTAATTAGCAGTGATGGGAATTACGAGTCATAAATAAATGGAGTTACTTTTTTTTAGTATCTAGTAATCAAACCAATTACTGTTACACCCGTTACAATGCCGTTACCGTTACTGACAATAAAATGCCACGGTTTTATAGATGAGCTCATCGAAGCAGTTTTTATCTAAATAGACTCTCTTAACTCAATGGTAAGTTTATACTTTTCCTACATATACTTTGTCCTATATAGTATAGTTATGGTTAATATGAATGAAATTTGGAAGTACTACAGGATTTAAAGCGACGGCAAGTCTAACAAGTGTAAAGGTAGCTTTTGCAAACTGGAGGTATAAATACTACTTTTCCCTCTTCGAGGCGAAACCAAAAACTATTTATGTAACCAGGGAAGGAAATTAAAAGAGTGTAGATTAGTGTTACAATGATTTCTAATAATAATAATAAGATAAATAATAATAATTGTATTCTATCTAGTGTCTATTTCATTCACTTAACCTTTTTAATATTGAGGGCATCCAAGTTAGTTGACATATTTAAATTTCATTTGAATGTAACACAAGTTATTTTCCCTGGTAGTCTAAATAGTTACTTTTTAATGATCTAACTCAGTTATAATAATTTAACATAACTGGTAACTATTACTAATTACTTTTTTAAAGTAACATGCCTAGTGCTGCTAACTAAAACTAAAAGATAAAGAGGACATGCCTTCTTTACTGCAAGCAAGAGGTTTGAGGGTACACACCACCTTTATTAGGGCTCACAGGTATAAAGGACACTTCTCCTTTACAGGAACTGACACGTACAAAGGACATGAGTTCTTTATTAGGAATGATAGTTACAAAAGACACGCCTCCTTTACTAGAACTGACATGTACAGAGGACACACATCCTTTATTAAGAATGGCAGGTACAGAGGACATACCTCCTTCACTGGAGCTGACACATACAGAGGACACACCTTCTTTATTAAAGGCAGTTACAGAGGACACACCTTTATTAAGAATGACAGTTACAGAGGACACACCTTCTTTATCAATGACAGTTACAGAGGACACACCTTCTTTATTAAGAATGACAGTTACAGAGGACTCGTCTCCTTCACTGGAAATAACACACAGAGGACACGCCTCCTTCACTGGAACTGACATATACAGAGGACACGCCTCCTTTATTGAGAATGACAGTTACAGAGGACATATCTCCTTTTTTAATAATAACAGTTATAGAGAACAGCTCCTTCAGTAGAACTGACAGATACACAGGACATGCCTCCTTCATTGCAATCAACAGATACAGAGGACACACCTCCTTCACTCTGTTAACCATTTACAATATAACATTTTTCAAATCCAATTTAACAAACTCCTCCCTTTTCTTCCAAGTTAGCTTACCTGAAAAAGTATTGGCACCTGTCTGTCTCCTGTAGCAGATTTTCTATTCTAAAAAAACAGCCAACTAGAACTTCAGCCCACGTTCTCAAAGTTCCCTCTGTATTTGCATACAGTTACACAGTCACTCTGCACACCAGTAGGGCAGACAATCTACATACTGTATATACTGGCTTTATTAGCGTTACAGCAGTGCCACCAGTGCCAACAACACCTCCTGGCAGGCAGACGAGAAAAATAGAAATATACAGAAAAATAACAACACAGCAGTTTGACTTTCTATTGGTAGCATGTGGACTTACTGATTATGTGATACTAGGGGAGGAATTGTTTGGTGTGATGTATAAGATTATCTAGAGGTGAAGGTAGTTCACCAGATGTGCATCAAGCAACAAACTCTAATGATATCTTATTTATACCTCTGCGTTTTTTAATGATCCAGAATCCAACACAAATCCGCTCCGAAGCATAAGGACATTAGATGCTTTAGATCAATACTTTATCTGCTTGACAATGCACCTGATGCCACAATCGGATCTTTATGATGATATAACCCGCGCCATTGACATTTGTCCGCATGCGACTCGAACCTTAACGTCGTTTTCCAGTGTAGTAAGTAGTCTGGAGTCAAGGAAAGTGGTTGAAATGTTTTATGATTGTTCAAAAGAACTGTCAAAGACCAAATCACATATATATGTCTTTTTTTTTTCTAGATTTGCGTTAGTCCCCGCCTTTCTTTGTAGCTCGATAATGGAATCTAACTTTTGGGAGGCAGCAATCATGTCGTTAATTACGCTGCAGTCTGGCTGTAATTAATTTTACTGGTCCAGTTAATCGATTCATGATGAAAAGGAAGATTAAGCAGATAGTGTGAACTCCCTTCCCCTGTTCAGCCCCACTTTCCCCACATAGACCACCGCTCCCCTCTGCTGTTGTTTCCATTTAGGTCATCTTTTATTCTTAACACATAAAATCTAGAGAAATCTGAAGTGATTCAGGGTTGGACTGCTAATAGGAAGGTCATGGGTATAAATCCTAAGGACCACTAAGTTGCCACTGCTGGGCACCTAAAGAAGGCTCCTAAGCCTTAACTGCTCAGTAAGGTAAAAAATTATGAATAAATGTAAGTTGCTCTGAATAAGGGTGTGTGCCAAATGCTAGAAATGTAAATATAAGATTTTCTGCATCTTATTTAAGTTATTTTGACATCAGCTACCATCATTTAGTGTCAGGTTGGTTTGTTAATGTGCTTCGACTACCATGTAAAGGTCTTAATGCCTACTGCAAACCAAATTCTAAATACTCTCCTCCATATCAAGGTATAAAAACTTTACCTAACTAGCCAAGTTCTTACTAATTGTCTTTAATTTCATAAAATGGCAGTGAAACTTATCTCTTCATCTGTGGCACAACACATCTGAGTGGCAAGCAAAATAGCGAAATGGATCGAGCTGCAGCCTTTTATTGGCTTTTTATTAAGCAAGTAAAGAACAAGAGGAATCAGACAAGCTGCAGCATGTGAATAAATCCACTCTGGGTCTTAAGATGAGACGCAGCCTACCAAGTGCCTCCTGGCAGTTTTGTATTACCTGCTAAAACGAGCTTACATTTGCATTTGAAAACCTCCCTCCTGTAAGGATACAATTAATTCTCAGACTGCTAATGCTATTTGCTTGCCAAATGGGTGATGGGCATGCTCAAATTCCGGCCGCTCTGTCGAAACACCTTTGGCAGGGGAAAAATAGTTTGCTGCAAAAATATGTCAGGTTTTCTATTAAGTCAGTTTAGGTGAGAGCTGAAATGTGATATTGTCTGGCTCGTAGGACATGTCAAAGTCGCCATGGCTTTGCCAAAAGGAGGAGGAGGAGGTAGTGATGGCGACGCTGATCTTGATTTAGCTGCAGCAAAAATGTGATGAAATCAGAGTGACATGTCAGAAAGCTTGAGCGCTGTTGTAAACATCTGCTATGAAACTATGCAATGTTATAACCAGCTTGTTTCCAGGAGCTCAGGAAAATAAAGTGAATAATAAAAGCAGAGCGGCACAGCAAGATGCAGGACTTAAACTAACGCGAGATAAAGTTCTAAACCCAGGACAGAAAATGTAATGCTATATTAAGGCTTGCTAATTGACTCCAGCCTCTTCGTAAACCTTTAGTAAATAAATGAGGACGAGGGGCAAATAGGTAGCAAGTTGTTTATTATTTATTGTCTAGTATTAGGCTTACAGCCTTTAATGTACCATCAGTAAATTTAGAGTGTTTCCCGGTTTATTGAGTTACCATTAAGCATCTCTAAGATCAGTAAGTGCCAGACAATAACTAACAAGGGGGGCAACAATGATTTGCAAAAACAAAGCATAAAAAACAGCCAATCAACAACTAATTAATAAGACAAGATCCCGTCGCAACAAAAAACAAATCAGTTTGATAATAATATGCTGTGATAACATTTCTAACATTTTAGCCAAGAGTCACATTAAGCTTAGCCTAATTAAATAAACACATTATAACTCACCTTTTAAAATAGCCGAAGGAGTGACTCTCCGGATACAACGATAAGAAAAAAGGGGGGGGACATAATGACACAAGACGCAATGCAACCCAATAGAAGAAATAGGTTTATTTTCATAAAAAAACATCAACGGTAGTTTCTCTTTTTTATTACAATTAATACTCATTAAACGTTCTATGTTACATTTATTTTAATTAAAAGCTGGGAGGTACAACAACCTTTTTTTTGGGGGGGGGGGGGGGGGGCACTGCCCACAGGTGCCACCCTTGGACCCCGGGCCCGGCCCAGTATAGAATTGATTGAAGGCTAAAACCTTTTAGTAACCTTTTTCCTAAAAACTGTTATAGGATTATAAAAGATAAATTATGTTTCTGTAAAAAAAATAATAAGGTTCTAAATTTATCATTGACATGTTCTCCAAGTGAAACCAACGAAATATCTGTTAAGAGTTTTAGTTTTAACCTTTCTGAGTAGGTTCAAACTTGGAACATGGAACAACCCAGAACAGTAAACAAAAATAAGTTTTGTTTGTTCCACCTGAAAAAGTCAGTGCTCAATTTAGTACCTCTAATCCTTGGAAACATAGTTTTAATCCTAATCCTCTCTAGGGGAACCTAAAAGTTTCTCTAGAGAATTGAACAACATTGACAGTTACGACATTTGGCAGATGCTCTTATCCATAACGACATTTTACTCATTTCTCATACAACTGAGAAATAAGAAATAAGAGTTAGAAGTCTAACATCTTAACCACTAAGCTACCACAGTGATTTGAAGTTTAAGCGCTAAAAAAATGACCCTTAAGAAACCTCTTTAACGTTCTTTCTCTTTGGAACAAAAGATTTTATTATCATAAAAGTTCCTTAAAGCTAAAGAACCTTAATCTATTTAGTCAAAGAATGAGAAGCAGACATTTCTCTGGAATTCCTTAATGTCTAGTCACTCTATAGAGGTTCTTTATAGAATGTTTTGGTAAGCGGAGTTCTATATCATAAAAAGTTCCCTAATAGGAACGAAAATCTCAAGAAATTGTAAAGAACAAACTTTTTGTAAAGATTGTATGAAAATTTTTACTCACATTGACACAAGTAAATTCCTAAGGAGAGTTTTTAAGGGTTCTCCAGCAGAAGCTTTCTATATCAAAAAAATATATAGAAATATAAAACCTCTTAAATATAAACAGAACACACTTTTTAGAAAAGGATATATATAAGCGGCAGTGGCACGTAACGTCAACTCGGCAATATACAGTGTATATTTCTGTTTTGTCTGTAAACATTTACAAATGTAATAAAAATAGCACACTATTACAATAGCACAATAGCACCTGCTATCTGTTGATCACCCAAATGAGGATGGGTTCTCTGTTTAGTCTGGTTCCTCTCAAGCTTTCTTTTTATTACCATTATCTCAGGGAGTTTTTCCTTCCAACAGTAATGTTGGAGGATTTAAATCATTTATTTACAGAGAAAACTCGAGTAAATACTTTTTTTATCATCACTTCTGCTTTACCCAGGAACATGCCAGAACCTTTAGATTAACCTGGATCAAATAGATGCTTTTAAACAGATCCCGGCGTCTGACAGGGAAATATCAGTAATGCCCCATGTTCGTACGGTGTCTAACAGAAGAAAAATGGTGTCGGGCTGCTAAATAAAGTCGGCAGGAAGGGAACATGAAATTATTCGCTGGTTCTGATTTCGCAGCTGGCTGCGTGTCAAAAACGTGTCGAGTCGATATTGATGCCCACAACGGGAACCATAAATAGAGCTGAATATGAATTGCCTCCTGGCAGGATGAGGCTGCAAAAATCAAATCTACAGCAATCTGTGTGCTGGGATACGGACAGTAATACTGTGTGTGTGTGTGTGTCGGTCTGTTTGTGTGTGTGTACCATGTTGTCTACTACCATTAGAGAGTATTCTATTATTGGCGCAGCAGGAGAAGAGCATCAATAAATCTCACTGTCATCATCGTGATGAAACACCCGCATCATACTGTAGGTTAATGTTATAGGTTAGTGTTTTTTCCTGGGTTTTTTTTCACACCTGTTTTTTGAAAATTTCCTTCAGAACAGACAAACATGTGGGTCGAGTGTTAACAAGGCAGCAAACCCAGTAAACAACAACGTCACGCACCAATAATTGGACTAATCTATTAAAATATGCTAATGAATTCCACCAGGTTTTTGCCCGGAGCTGCTGTAAAAGTCATGCACGTATTCACACAGGATCATTTTCCCATATGATCATTTTTCCCACTTTTCCATGTTAAATTGTGATTAATACTCGATCCTGTAAGACAAAAAAACCCTTTAAAACTGTTTTCTTTTTTTTTTTTTAACAAAACCAGCAGTCAAAAACACCACAACGAAAATACACCAAATTCCAAACAAATACTTATGAAGTTAATGCAAATCTATCTGTGAAAGACGTAGAACCCTAATCTATTCCTTGAGAAAACTATTTAAACAGAAACCTGGAAATCAAAGATAAGAGCCTAAATCAAATACGCTCATTCATTCCTATAAAATCATTTGAGTCTGGACAGTTGAAATTGATTATTCTTGACTCTTAAATATATTTTAAAATGGTTCAAATGAAGTATTTTGATTTAATATACTTTTAACGTTTAATATACTAATATAATTTTTCAACAAATGGGTGTATTCGAATAGCCTTTCTGTCTAAACTATAAAAAAAACAACCAAAAACCAAAGTAAAAATTTTTTTTTTTTAAGCATAAATTTGAGTGTTGGCAAAAATTCAAAAACCGAGAACAATTTAAGGTCCCAAACCCATCCAAAGAACCCTTGAGGAACACCTTATCTCAGGAGGGTACATCTCTAAAAAATGAAACTTTAGATCTCTATGATATGGCACTCCTTGATGGGTTTTTATTAAAATTATTTATTAAAATTAAAATTTATTACAATTAAATTATCAGTATTTCTTTATCTCAACTACTTCTCTTACTAATATAACAAATACTGTAAAAAAAACAACACTTTGGAACGTTAGAACCCTTAATGCTTTGGGATTAGTACCTTTAGACAACAATTTAAACACTTTTTTCTCTGTAGATTTCCAAATAATAAAAGCAATTTTAAACAGGACTTTGCATTTAAGCTGTATAAGAGAAATAAGACTTGTGGTTTTCTCCTCTCGTTGTCGTTTGTCATACAGATGTACGGATAATGAAGAGAATCTAAACAATGTTTGCTGTCATGTCACTTTGGTCCTGTTTGCTTTGACAACCCAAGCCGCTTTGGCTGCTTCCTCTAATTTGGTTATCTCAGCTGCTGGCGATGAGTCTGTGGGGGTAAAATATATGCACGGGTTCTCTCCCATATGCCTCTATTCTCACATCCCAGGGCCGTTTCGTAAAATCCAAATTGACCACTTTTACTTTTAGTCACTGCTCGAGGCTCCGTGGTTCTTGTCCCCATGCTTGATTGATGCTGAAGCGATGTTTTATCAGTTTAAAGAAACAACCTTTTCTTCTCTTCTGCTGCTTTTTTCAAGATCAGATGTTTTTCTCCGTCATTCATGCCAGACTGCTGACTAGCTACTTCCTGACATGTAAATACATTAAACACTTGATTGTATTCATACTTTAGAGTAGATGAAAGTTAATTGAAGAAGCTAGCATGACCTCATTTGCATAATGCTAGGTCACTCTTGTAAAAATTTTAGTCAAGGGTGAATTGGGTTCAGAAATACAGATCCTATGGTTCTAACAAGAACTTTATTGGAGAATAATCTTGATTTTGTTAAGAGGATTGACAGATCTATGTAGAAAAGTTCTGGGTTTTGCCTTGTTATAGATCTTTTTGTATAAATTTGGCTTAAAAATAATATTTTATAATAATATTATAAAAATAATTTAAACATTTTAATTGCAAAGGTGTTTCAAATCCATGAACTTCAGCTTGATCTCTTTTTTATTTTTCAAGGACCATAAGGAAAATCATAAATAGAATTGTTCTTCACATGTACAGTTTCTGAATACACTCTAATGGTGGCTGAGATAGAAACATTGTCCCCTGATGCTCCGATCCCACAGGTGCCCTGTTGGGTTTGAGGTCAAAGAAGGACAAGCCGATATTAGAGTCTTAAGGGGTTCTGCAGCTTGTAAACTCATTAACAGTCGCTGCACAGTTGTGTAAAGTATTAACACCAGATCAGGTGACAACACTGGCACAGGACACACCAGCCTCCAGCATGCCAATGGCCTCTGCTTTGTTTTTAGTCTCACGCAAGCTATTAAATGAATTCAGAGAAAGAATGGCTTTCAGTGTTCTTAATATTGGCTGAGGGGCATGTTAGAGGTGACTTTATACGAGATTTTGAAAAACACAGCTTACATCAGGAAAATATTCATAGTCACCCTAACTGCATTCTCATATCATTATGGTATTTAAGATTTTTTAACTGTTTTCTTTAGACAATGGATCTGAATTTCTTCTCTGGGCCACTATGGATGGTCAGAGCCGGCGGGATAGTTTAGAGTTCCTAAAGTTGAAGGGTGATGGTAATAGAAGTGCTAATAGGAGATAGGATCAGGCAGAATTGCCCAGGCTGGTCAGAATAATTATGGAAGTATTAAGATATAGTCGGAATTCTTTGTAAAGCAAACCAGATCAGTCAGAATGTCTATGTGACTGGATGGGATTGGGCAGAATTCCTTTTAAAAATTGTGAGGATTGGTTTGGAATTTTATTTAAAGTCGAGAGGACTGGTCAGAATTCTCTTTGGACCAAACGAAATGAGACAAACTTTCCTTGCAAACAGACAGGATCGCGCAGAACCCTATTTGGAGTAACTATTTTGATATATTTTTTGTACCTAGCAGTCAGTAAAGTTAATAAATTCTTCCAGAGCAACATGGATAGGTCAGGACTTTTAGAGCAAGCTGGAATAGTGAAAGTGCATGGAGAATTGGTCTATAGGAAAGTTAATCAGAATTTCCTTTGAACCAGATAGAATTGGACAGAATTGTCAGGACTAATGTGAATGTCTTTATTTGTTACATATACTCTACCGCACAGTGAAATGTGTTACTTCGCATATCCCATCTTAGAAGGTTAGAGTCAGCTATGATGCACTGCCCCTGGACCAGCAAGGGTTAAGGCTCTTGCTCAAGGACCCAACAGTAGCTGACTGACAGTGGTGGAGCTTAAACCCAGGTCTTCCAATCAACGACTTAGTGCTGTAACTATTTGAGCCCCTACTGCCTCTACTACTTTAAAATCTGTCAAATTTGGGATACTTCTAGTACAATAGACACATGGTGTAACATATTTCCTGCCAAACATGCTAACTAAGCTACAAATCGGTCAAAAGCACAGGAGCTAATACAGTACAGTATCTTAACCAGCCAGTAGTTTTAAAAGTATTAAACTATTGGCCTAAACATGGATCATTTATTTTAAACTAACAGCAGTCTTAAATAATAAAAAAAAAACTATTGAGATAAATGCTTTTGGCCTGCTGCTGAGAGGAATCAGAAAGCTAGCGAACAGAAATTGTTTGCACTTCTCAACCGAGTGTATATTAAAAGCATTTTATCCTAGGGAGACTGGATTCCTCTGTTTTTTAGATTTACTAAATAAACTCTGAATAACATATCATAAGTGCAAACAAAGCTGTGAGTGGTGTAAAAATGCAACTTAAATGCTATATAATGATGCTGCTATTATACTTACAACTTACTTTTACTGTTTTCAGAGCTTTTTTGTACAAATTAGAGCAGAGACGCAGCACGCCGCCTGACTTTACCAACGATAAATCAGCATTTCGGTGACACGCCGGCCGGTTACTTTGCCTTAATTACTGCGAGTGATTTATTGTGGGATCTGAATGCTATTTATAATGAAACTAAAAAGTGACTTTCTGTTTACCTTTAAAATCAGCATGCAGTCTTTTTCTGGGACACTTAATTACACGTTACAGTAAAAACGGTAATCACAAACATGAAGTTGTCCATTTTGCTTAATGAGCTCCCACTACAATGTATGAATAATTCATAGCGATACTTTCTGCTCCTTTTTTTACCCTCTGAGGGATCTGTAGATAATTTAATTACTTTTTCAAAGACCCAAATAATGCAATTAGATTTCATAAGGCACTTGAAATGCTAAAATTGTCATGTAGAGCGTGTGTGTGTGTGTGTGTGTGTATAACTATAATATATGTCCAATCAGTGTCCAGTGGTGAAAAATTTTATTTTATTAAATAATTACTTAGCTTAGAAAAACACACACTGTACAATCGGCCGAATATCAGAGCAGATATGATAACAAGGTTCCTTGAGATAAAAACACAAAAGAACTGGCAAAAATAATATTTAATCGAATGAAATACACTATTTATTGATTTATTGAACCCGCTACACACGTTGTAGAGCCAAATAATGTTTTAACACTGTAGATCAATTAACCTAAATCTAGTATTACATGAGGACGGACGATTTTCTTTGTTTTCCTCTATGGTTTGCTTTCTCAACCTATAGAACTACATAATGTGTTTACAAAAACATTTAAACACACTGGCGTCTACAAAGCGGTCTATCGATACCTTTATGAACAAAGGCGGCGGTAGCAGCGTCCACTAGAAAAGCAGTGCTAATATATTCAGCAGCAGATGGTCAGGACTAAAGTGGTTACACATTGGCTAACTACGGCCTGTTATAATGCTCACTGACGTGTCACAGTGTTATTAATACCATCACAGAAAGCTTCAGCTCATACTGACTGACACTAATGCAGGCCTCCAGCATAAGTTTTGACAGCCGTTTTTGACACGGGATAATTGCGTTAACTGCTGCGCCGAGATAAAAATCGGGTGACAGAACAGACGTAAGCGAACTGTCAGTGAACTGCATTCAACTCGACGAGTTGTGTAAAGGAAGGATCCTGAGTGTAGATACTGTGCGGTGGGGGTCAAACCCGGGTGTCAGCTTTAAAGTGTAGTGCTCCTCAAGTGGGATTGTCAGATAGTTAGCGTGTGTCCTGATGCTTAAACAGTAGGTGGCAATGGATGATGTTACAGTGTGAGGGAGTTTAATCAATTAGCCATTTTTTTCAGCTGGTGCCACTTGATAAGATTTCCTTTAACTTTAATGTTGCTTTAATGCAATAGTAATATTAAGTTAATAATAAGTTAATAATAATACGATAACTAAATGTTCTTCATGCATGAGACCAAATAAAATAATTAGATAACCATAGAAAAAAGAGATAAAAAATACTAGTAATGTTTTTTTGTATTTTAGTTCTGATATGGAAAAAAGTAACAAATTATCTAAAAATATTAACTTAATGATAGGATTTGCTAAATAGATCATTTAGATTTTCCATGTTTTAAAAAAGTTGCACAAATGATATGCGAATAAAGATTAAAAAAAAGAAAGCAAACAAAACAATTCTTTTGATAAGGAGTTTATTTATTATTTCGATTATTGCTAATTGATAATGCTTCATTTACAGCCCAGAAACAAAATAAAACAAAATATAAAACAGAACTCGGTAATGTTATGTTCTTTCCATTAATGTTTCTTATGGGAGAATAAAAGCAGTTCCGCTGATGTAATGATTATCAATAGCTGCTATAACATCAGTGACAGTGAGAGCAAGCTACTGTTTGACAGCGTTACATGTACATGTAAATGAATAAACAGTATAATGTGCTATTTAAACATACAATAAATAAGCCAATTTTTGGGTTATAAAAGAAATAAAATACCTTTAGGTTTGTAAGATTTTTTTTTTTAGCTTCAGGTACTGATGGCTAATCAGGATGTGGAGTTCAATGATGGCATGTGTTCACAGTTTTCACATCAAGTAACTCTTGACTCTGCGTCCAACTACCTCAGGCTCGCATTTCATGACATCAGTCTTACGGCAGGTTTACGAACAAACACGGCCGCTTCGACATCCTGCAAAATTTACTTCAAACTGCCATGGATTCAATTCAGAAGTTAAAAGAAAAGGTGAAGAACTGTGGACGAGTGAACAGAGAAACAGCAGAGACTACAAGTGTGTGTGTGTGTGTAAGGAGAACGAGCGAAACAGCCTCTGGACATGTTGTAGCTCTTGCTGCCATCTCATGCTTCATTAGTTTTCAGCCATTATGAACAATATTTGTCATCCAGTTCGGCCCCCGGAGCCATTAGTTTACAAGCCACCTGATAGGAATAAGTACACGACTTCACATGGAATTACATGTGTCACTCCTTTCTCTATTTCCACCAGTTTTCTCATTCTCATTGCCGTGTTGTTGGTTTTATCTTTTTTTTTTTTTTTTTTTTTTTTAACAGCTTGTCCCCTGGCCATGTCGCCAATTCAAAACCTTACAAGTGTGTGAATTTCTGCAGCCTGGTTTCCTGAAGCAGAACTATGCTTAATCACCGCTTTGTTTTTGCTTACGGGAAAAAAAAAAACTTTTTATATTTGTAGCAGATTATCACAATAGTTGTATTACACATGCCCTATATTTGGTCATAAGCTTGTCAGGAATATAAAACTTTTCCAAATCATTTAATCATGTTTTTGCTAATGGAGATAAATTCACCTCCATCGATAAATCTAACGAACCAAAGATAAGCGGACTACGTAAATTTATCAACACAGGATTTACATTCATCTTAAAAATAAAAGACTAAAAAGTAGAAAAAGTAGTAAAAACAACAATAATAACACCAACAGCCCGAGTTTTATAACATTTTTTAAGATGTTTTTTTCCTATCATGGCTAGAAGCTGCTTCAAAGCGACTGCCAGGTGATTGTTACCACTGCCTAACCGTCCCTCTGGTCCCCTGGTTCATTTTCATCTTTTGAACTGAAAAGACACTTCAGTCGATTGATCGGCCTGAGCTTGATAACAGACGGCAACCAACTGTTCCGCACGAGTCGGGTGGTAGCAGGGCACGCAACAGATGATCAATAAGACAGAAAAACCATTATTACCTTAGATGGGGATATTATCTACTTTCACTGAGTATACCTCATCTCCCAGAAATTGATTAAGGAATCTAATTAAACCTGTCCCTTGGAGTTGTTTACGAATTATGAAGATGTATCTGTTAGATTTCTTTTTTTTTCCCCTGGATTTATTCGCATTTTATCCGATTCACCGGCTCACACTCGAAGGTTGTGTTATCAGCGACGGCAGCAGTGTCTTACAGGAAACAGCGACTCTGCTCTATCGATTCTGCTCCAGATGATTATATTAAGAAGCGTAGTGTCATAGAATTCCAACCTCGACATGCCAGAGTGGCACAAAATTTGGTTTAGAATAAGGAAAATTAGATTTATGTTTAAAAAGCCTATCTAAACTATCTAAAACTATTTAACCCCAATAGAGCTTTTTTTACATTTTATAGTTATATAAACTGAGAAACATTTTTATGAAGTAGGATTCAGAATTTGGATTCAGTCAAATCTTCTAATTCAACCTGTATTAATTATGATTTATAAGTCATGATTTGTTTCTAATCTATCCACAAAAAGAACACCATAACATTGCGATAATAAGGATCAAAATCATATTAACAATATAAGTAGCTGCACTGCATACATATTTATAACTGTGAAGCATGTGGTGGTAGCATAGTTCTCCGATTCTCCGACTAGTTCCATCTTTTCCTAATTATTCGTTTACTTTACATTGTGGTGGTAGTTTATTAGCTATTTTTTAATTACCGGTGCTTCATAGGAAATGATTAATTTTTTTTATTAATACATTTTTGTCCTTTGTTATTCTTTATACACACTTGGACATCTATGAAATCCAGAATTGCACTGGAATAATTTTTTTAATCGGTGGGGGGTTAATCAATCGGTTTCCATGATACAGAGACTTGATTGCTCTGTTTTTTGGGGGGGTTTTTTCTTTGGAGTCTTATTTAATCTTGTTTCAGCTTAGCAACACTACAAACTGCAGAAAAAATGTTGGGGCTGAGGTTGTAAAATTTTACAAAAATTCGCTGTAATCTTATTTCTTTTGGGTTTCTCGTGTACTATTGTATTATTGTATTACCGTCACAACAGCTATTGCTTTTAAAATCGTCGGAAAGAAATTTTGCTTTAACAGTCTGCAAAAGATAAGAAACAATCCAAATTTCTGAACACATTTTACTGACATAGAGGTTTAATATGCAGAGATGATCTTTTTAATCCACACACACACCTCTGCATGGCCAGTGGTCTCGCTGTCACTTTGTAACCCGATCAGATCTTGCGTTTGTGACAGATTTTTACTTTTGGCATTAGAGATGTTGGAATGAGATTATATTTTTCAATACACTCTTCAAAGATACATTTTGGAAAAAATTATTAACATAAACACATAATATTTTCATCATTTTTTGCTCCAAGGTGATCTATTTTAAGATCTATTTTATTTAATTTTTGCCTACACTGAATGGCCAAAAGTAGGGGGGGGTTTTTTGCATGCTTTTCCAGATGTAGTTTAGCCTCCAAGCATCAACACTTCTGTGCAGGTTTTTCTCTGGATTGTATGAACAGACCAATTCAACGATTTGATCATTCAGTCACAATAGTATTAGTGATTACAGATATTAAGGTTGGGTGAGGAGGTCTGAGGTGCAGTCAGTGTTCCAGTTAATCCCAAATGTGTTCAGTGGGGTTTAGTTAAAGTCAGGGCTCTATCTGTAGAGGACATGAGAGTTTGTTGAAAAAATGATAGATGATGTGGCAACAAAGCGCATTGTAAAATAATACCCCAGAGGGCGATCTGGTTATAAGAGGTATTCAAGCAAATAAAAGAAATTGAGTGAATAAGAAGGTTAAAGATAATGACTAAGGGGTTAAAGATGCTTCATAATAAAGTAACATTAAGGAGGCACATCATAAGGGGAATGGGGTTGCGCACTTATGACCTAAGCGATATAGCCTAGTATGAGAAAAATAATAAGCAGTTGGGGTAGAAAGGAAAATGGCAAATAAAACTATTAACAATAAGTGAATGAAACAAAATGTCAAAAGTAAGTCACAAACTTACGGCTATAGTTTACTAATTACCTCAATACGTTTACGGTTGTGAGTTGTGATAATAAGAGATTGAGTTCATGCTGATTTAAATGCATTGTTCATTGGTATCAGTCTTATTATTTCTTAAAAACAGGTTTTATGTTATGAATTAGCACCACTAGCACTCCACTGGGCCCGCTGTCATTGTGGCCCAGATGCATGTGACCCCTGCTGTTCCTTATTTTTCTGTATAAAATGGTGGTAAACATATACACTCTAATAGAAATGCCCGGTTCGGCCCCACGCGTTCACAATCCACAGAATATTGATCACACCCACCTGACACTCATTCCCCAAACACATGCACACACTACTTAAACCCCTCACACTCACTTGCCGACTGTGTGGTCTACACTTTGGTGGAAAAAGAACTCACTTTCATCTCCTGGTTTCCAAGAGCTCCAAGGTGTTCCAGATTCCACGTCCTCCAAGTCTCCAAGACTAATTCCCTATCTACTGGTATTCTCTGTGTTCCTCCATGTTTTTTTGTGTTCCTGGTATGCTCCGTGTTTCTAGTATTTTCTGTGTTCCTGGTAATCACGTCTGCTTCTCTCTTCCTAGTCCATGACAAGGACTTTAAAAGTATGCTATTTTCTTCGCCTGGCTGTTTGACCGACTACTGTTGAAATAATTCAAATTCCGTTGTCTTGAATCAACTTCCCATAACATACACAACTGTAAGACTACCCAAACATTTGATGATATATTGTAGCTTTTGATTACATACGTGACAAATAAAAGCTACTAACCTGTCCTTTTTTCGGACCTTGTCGACCCTGACTGAAAATTTTGATCCAAATCTGTGTGGTATGTTAAGCTGCTGTAAGTCGATGCAGAGGCACAACCTCCAAAAGGAGGAAAGGATATTTCTTTCTTTCTTTTGTCCTCTCTTCCAGCTGAGGTGGGTCACGGCGAGCAAACAGGAGGAGACTATGATCACTGAGAGTGTAGTTTAAAGCCATTAGCAAAGTGTAGGAAAAGTCTCCGCTGGATGAATGACCTGTTTCGTTTGGTTCACACTGTGGAGAGGCTGATGTTACTGAAAAGGCTTTTTCAACTTCGAAAAGTGTTAAGCTTTATAATAACCGCTTCACATGGCAAAAGACAGGGAACCATACAGACTTCTCAGTATTACATGAAACTCGGAGAAGACATTTTATTGTTAGAACTTTATATGAAAGTGCTGTGTGCTGCAGTTGCTCGGCAATCTGGGAACATTCATTGATTAAACCTTGCTGAGGTAAAAGTAAGTACATTTTTTTTTTGTTTTTAGACTTCAGAAATGTCTTTATACCTGGGGGTTTTTTTTCATCTTTGATTACATTATTAATTTTCCAAAATTTGGTTTGGAAATTTGTTATTTCTGGGAATTTAGCCTACGGTGTATGAATCATAAGCAGTCCAACATCTTAAACAGCTCAATACCACTTCCCACACATTTAGGAATTTGGCAGAGGCTCTTATCCAGAGAGACTTACACTTATACAGCTGAGCAGTTGAGAGGTAATGTTCTTGCTCAGTTTGGTGGTGTTTTGAAATGAACCTACAACCTTCCAATCGCAATCCAACACTTTAACCAGTGGTAACCAGGAGCTGATAGCGCAGTTTATAGGTTAGACAACAATGTTCCAATGCAACTAATTAAAACATCCATCCGGGATCCTCTTTCTTATTGAATAATAAAAATACAGCTTCAAAATCAGTACAACACATTTAGAGTTCCATTAAATCAAATAGGCTTTAGAATAAACATTTGTTCTATTGTTTAACCAGAAAAACGAGGAACTTCGTAAACGGAATCCTGAGGCATTTTCAACGTATCACCAGAGTAAGGCAACATGATGATGCTTGTAGCCCTGTGATTGACAACTAGCAATGGGCAGAGCCAGTTGGGAACATTTTGTTTTTGTTTCTCTCTCGTCCTGGAGATGTTATATCTCTGGAGTTTTTTGTTTGCCTCCTCTGATTCACCGCTGCTGCTTCTCGCTTTTTCCCATATCCAGCGAGCTTCAGCACAAACACTTATGATCCTGTCGAAATTACCCCGCGGTTGCTGTACAAACAGTGCCACCTGTTACATCTTTGTCAAACGTCATTCTATTCCCCGGAACCAGAGCCGTAATTCGCCTTTTCTCCAGATTTCTCCCAGCTCGCGTTTAAAGACCATCATTTTTTCACTTGTTCTTTTTTACACGTTAATTATTCATTCGTTCTCTCAGGGCACAAGGCAAAAAAGTTCTTCTCACAGATGTAGATGAGAAAGAGCAAAGAGAGCAGGAGAGATCAAAAGCAACGAACGTGCAAATGTATTCATTAGAAGGTTACAAAAAAAAAAAAATCATCGGATGAAAAGACTGACCCTGGAATTAAATTTCTTCTGATTTCAAGCTCGGGAGAAATAAAACCTGATAGTACAAAAGAGCTCTGGGTTTGAGGCGTTTTTGTGCGTATTGTTGAAAAGATTCTAGGTTGGAGCTCAGCAGCTTAAAATCCGCAACAATGAAGCTGCTATCATTACTATATTACTGCTAGTACTGTTACTACTAATAAAACAGCAATGCTAATGTCCACAACATGTGACTCGGTTCGTCTCGGCTTGCATCTGTATCCCGCTGAAGTGGCTATGTTCGTTTTTAAATCAACCGAATAACGTCATTTAGGAATACGATAAAACTGAGATGGTACCACAAGCTGATGAACTGTACTCCGCGTAATCTGGTTGTCTCATCAGAAGAGTGAATTTTAAGGGCATCCTTAAACAGTATAATTAATACCATGTACTAAACATTAAAGTCTAGATTTCCACGACAAAATGTATAAAATAATCGAATTAGTTAAGCAAGTCATGAGTGCACTCACTCGAACGTGTCACATTACGCACACAGCACGTTCATCATCATCTATTTTCCCCAAACGAGTATCAGCGAGTCGAAGAAAAACTATGACAACTGATTATAGATGCAGACTTTAATATCACTGTTTTGTTTGGCTGAGCTTTCGGCATCCTGTTGCAATTAATGTTTTATAGCTTGTGGTAGATAATATCGTCGTTTTGGACTAGTGTCATAGTCCCAATGTGCTAAAACACAGATCAGTCATTTGCATACATCTGCTAGATAAATAGGAGAAAAGAATAAGCATATAAATTGTTCCTACGAAATCAGTTAGACAAAAAATGTCTTCCATGTTGATTCTAAGGCTAAAAAGAAATATTTGTTAAAGAGTCATGCAGTTCCTGTCCTCAGGCAATTGTAGTAGTTTCCTTTAATTGAAAAATATGACCAAAAATAGAAATAACTCGGCTTCAAAATGCTGTTAAAATGCAAGTCACTTATTGCGCTGTTAATCACCCGACACTCCAAGGGTGTCAATACTTTTAACACAATAGCAGACTTGTTTTATTAAGATTTTCACATAGAAGCAATGAAATAAAGTTTAAAAAAAGGGGTAGTGTTTTATTCATGCAGTGCGCACATTCAGTGAAGCAACGGCCATTTTGGATTTGACCTGAAGATAAAGATAAAAATAAAATATGAATAAGACTAATGAAACTGAGCTAGATACAAGTACGGAGAACAGTAATTCAGCTAAAAATATGGTATAAAACTTTTGTTTTAAACAAATCGGCTAACTCTGTTGTATTTGTTCCAGAGAAAAAAAAAACATTTTGGCTAATTCTACTTTTGTTAAATAATTAAATCATTAAATAGTAAAAAAATGTCCTTATAATGGGACAAACACCTCACTAAGCTCCACCCACATGCCCATGTTTGGTTCCTGGGTAGAAAAAAAAATAAAAGCAAATTTATTCTCCTGGAAAAAGACACTAGTGTTAAAAGTTAGCATAGGGCTACCATCTGGCTAGCAGACACTGTTTATTGACATATCTTCTTGACACCTGCGTGAAGCCTCTCTGGGGTCGATAGTGTCCATGACAGGGGTCTTACTTGCTTCTGGTTTCCCTGTCGGCATTTCTAAGAGCTCTTTAAAAAAGAGGCTTCTCTTGGGGCAGGTAATCGTTACTATCCTGGTGCAAGTCTCAAAGGTCGTGCCACTCTTAGGGAGACCTTAAAGGGAGGAAACCTTTGTCTGCTAGTTGATAAAAGCTCTGAATTGAGGTGAGGGATGAATGACCCTAATAAAAAATTAAAGAGTGGCAAGCAGGCCGAGGAAACCGGAGATCATTTAGAGGCTGATCGTCTTCTTAATTACAGCACACTGCGCTTTCGTTGTTGCGTTTAAGGAAAATTCTAGCATGAGGTTGCATTCGATTTGTTTTCAGTGCACTTGCGAAGTGGACTAACGCACCCAAGAGAAACGTACAGGCTTTAATTAATGTTTGGGAGCATAATTACACCACAACAAGAACGTCAAGCTGGCACAAATACACTATAAATCCTGTGCAGTTTCAGTTTTAAGCTAACTACTAAGTGTTTTTTTTTGCTACACTAAGCTTAAGCACTGGTATACCCAAAGCTCCAGTCAAATTTTTCTTTCCCGCTCCTGACGTTACTAAGCATCAGGTACGAATTGCCATTTATTCTTAAGCTCACACAGCTTCACTTTACCCTTTAACTGGAATGACTCACACACGGAAACGTTCCCCTAGGGCTCCCATTATGTCTTAATAATTAATATTTACAGGGTTATTAATAATTTACAAGAACTCACTTTTTAACCCTGGATAGAATGTTAGTGAAGGGTTTCTTTTTTATTTCATATTTAATCCTAAACTTACACAAAAACTATTGTTAGATTTCAAATAAAAGTAACACATTATATATATATACACACTGGGTAATTATGCTGAGAAACAATTACAATGATTAATCATATGATTTTATTGATTGTTATGCAAAATTCACGAATTAATTCAAAAGTAGTGTAATGTAAATAAATAAGGTGCTTTTTTATTGCAGTTTTTCCTTTCTTGGTTGTCAATCTCAACTTAAACATTAATGTTATCAAAGTAAATATGAAAAGGAAGCTGTTTGCCGCTGGCAGGACATTGACGCTTCGTCTAGTTTGTTATAGGAAAACTAGTTATGCTCAAAGCTCCAAGAAAAAAAACTGTGCCTCACTGTAAATATTTTATAAACAGACAGTATGTAAGGAAATCCATCTTTTATTGTGTTCTGTCAGTGGTCTTTAACAGTTTAACAACATATAATTTTCTTCATGCTTTTTGCAGTTGCATTATGGGTCGTTAACATGATATGAGCTTTTAATGGAGCGTGCTCGGAGAGACAGTTAACTACAACGCTCCAACTATCAAAAAAAACAAACTCTGGACAAAATCACTCCACTTTCACTCCACTTACACACTCAGGTGTCAGGTACCAGCAGGAACATTTTTCTTTTATCAGAAAGCAGCATAAAAATGAAAATATCTTTGAAAGAGTTTTCTCCATTTCTCTGTTCCAGTTCATGTGAGCGTTGTAGCAGTCTTAGGCCCAACCTAAATGCTCTCATCGTTTGAGACTTGCGATGGCGCTTATTCCAAACCAACACTGATCGACATCCCAACTCTCATGTGCCCCATGGTTTGTCTTCTGGTACGGGATTCTTCAGAGCAACAACCAAACCAAACACCATCATTAAACTTAATTTAACGATAAAGCTATTTATTTATCAAACATTAGTCATCAAAGACCTCATCATTTGCCATTTAATTTCCATCAAGGTTTTTAGGATGGTCTTCAGCTGTGACCTTCACTGATCACTTCATGGTACCAGGACCGTTTTCCAGTTATTTCCGTCTGCCAAACTGAATGAAATGTTTTAATTTTTAGTACTTTTCTGGAGAGCTGATAATAATTGTACAAAAAAAAAGTGCTGTCCATCTCTTCTGCATACATGAGCTCAAGAGGAATAATGATTGGCTGTCTGTGCTTTGATTGACAGGTACAGAGGGCAGGATTAAAAGAAGGATGCCTGCCTCTTGATATAAAAAGCACCACCGATTTTCTACTTTTGACTCCCATCTACAGTGGTTCTTATTGTGATATCATCAGGGTGCCGTTTCTTTCTTTTTTATTTATTTATAGTTATATTTAACGTTGATTGAAGATTTACAGATTGACATTTACGGCTTCAGTTCTATCACTGTGACTATGGAAACTCTTTCCAAGGACGTGTTTATACATATATATCTATATATATATATATATATATATATATATTATATATATATATATATACATATATACACACACACACCATAATTATTGGCACCCCTGGTTAAGATGTGTTCTTTAGCTTCTAATAAATTCACTTTTGTTCTAAATAATATAGGACCACAATGAAAAAAGAGGAAAATCCAACCTCTAATTCAAGTGCATTTATTCAGTGGGAAAAAAATCCCACATTAAGAAATAATTATTTTACAAATCTACCATTATTGTGTAGATTTGGCCACATGTTTAGGGTCATTATCTTGCTGAAAGACCCAGTGACGACCCATCTTCAGCTTTCGGGCAGAGGCCACCAGATTTTTCTTTGAAATGTCCTGGTATTTCAAAGCATTCATGATGCCATGCACCCTAACAAGGTTCCCAGGGCCTCTGGAAGAGAAACAGGCCCACAGCATCACAGATCCTCCCCCATACTTCACAGTGGGCATGAGGTGCTTTTCTGCATACTCATCTTTTGTGTTCCGCCAGACCCACTTAGAGTGTTTGTTGCCAAAAAGCTCTATCTTGGTCTCATCTGACCAAAGCACACGGTCCCAGTTGAAGCCCCAGTACCGCTTGGCGAACTCCAGACGTTTGCGTTTATGATTGTGAGTGAGAAAAGGTTTTTTCCCTGCATGCCTCTCAAACAGCTTGTTGGCATGTAGATAGCGCCTGATGGTTGTTTTGGAGACTTTGTGACCCCAAGATGCTATCATTTGTTGCAATTCTTTAACAGTGAGCTTTGGAGAACTTATTATTTCTCTTACCATCCTCCTCACTGTGCGTGGAGGCAAAATAAACTTGCGTCCTTGTCCAGGCTTGTTTACCACTGTTCCAGTTGTTTTAAAATTCTTAATGATTCCTCTGACAGTAGACATGGGCAGGTGCAGGCGAGTGGCTATTTTCTTGTAGCCATTGCTTGACTTGTGAAGGTCGACACACATCTGCCTTACTTGAATTGTGTGTTCCTTTGTCTTTCCCATGTTGAAGAGTGGATGAGAGAAATGGCCTCTCTGTCACGTCATATTTATACCCCAGGGAAACAGGAAGTGATGAATTACTAATTAAATGTTCCTAGATACCTAGATACAACTTTGTAAACTACTGTAGAAATGACAGAAATACTTCAATTACATTTATTTCCTAGGAATTGTTAGGGGTGCCAATAATTGTGGAACAGGTGATTGTATGAAAAATAATTATTTCTATTATTTTTTTTCCCCCTTAAAATTCACTTGAGTTGAAGGTTACATTTTTCTACAGTTTTCAGTGTGAGAGTATGCTTCTGCAATAAAAATTGAATTTATTTTAAGGCTCTTAACACATCTTAACCAGGGGTGCCAATAATTATGGAGGGCAGTGTATATATAAATATATATTGATTTCGAGCGTCTACTTTACAAGCGTGCAGTTTGACGCTATAACAACAATAACCAATAAAAAAATATCTGTGTTGATGTGCTGATGCTCTAGATACGCTTTTTGGCCATCAGAATTGATATCTCGCCTTTTTTTTCGGTGTGCTGTACGTTTGGGTATGATAACTCATCAAGTTCTAAGCGAAATAAAGAGTAAGGGATGCTATACCACATTGCTTTGTGTAAGCACAAATTGAGTGTAACTGCTTTAGACAAAGTGAAACTTGTGGGGGGTTTTTTCAGTTTTTTTCCCCTGACTCGAAACGAAAGCCCATCCAGATGTAATCTAATAAGCAGCGGTTAGGCTTGATTTGTATGGAACCCACTAAATGTCAGTGTGCTAACAAAACCCCTCGTCTTCTCTGTCCCTGTGGAACAGTACAGGAGGAGGGCATTACAGAATCCGGCGTCGCTAAAAAGAGCCTCGGTGCTGGAATTGATTAGCATTTAGATTGTATCGTCTCTGATTCGCAGGAGAGGAAGTCGGCAGCGACAGTTCGAAAGCAAGCCGCTTTAGTAGCAAGCATTGGAAAATTGTACCTAAAAGGATCCAATTGCCTGAAACTGCCTCTTGTTTTTCTATTTAATCAATTGTCCTTCGACTATCAGAGAGCCGACCAACGCCACCGCAAGAGGACTGATGGGAGATGAAAGGTCCCGGCGCCTCATTACAAGCTGCTTGATAAGACGTTCACATGCCCAGTCAAAGCACCTTGGCTATTTAATTCAGGCGCTAATTGTTATTAATTTCCTCATCCTATTACAGTGATAAAACGGGGTTGGCCCCGGATGCTGATTAGGATTAACCGGGGAATATTTATTCCTTAAAAATATCTCAAGTGTGTTTTTTGACTTTTAGAAGTCAGACATTTAAATATTAATGAATATTAATGCTCGGTTGTATAACAGTATGTGCTCAGGGGCGCAGCATACACAAATAAACTCCCCAGGTGTTTGGTCAACAGAATTTCTATACACAAAGGAGAAAATAGACTTCAAAATGGAATATATCGATGCTTGGGCAAACTTTTTCCACTTTATTTTAGCTTATAAATCTGCTTCCTGTGTAAACCCTAAGCCTTCGCATCCGTCATTTTCATGCTCATCTTTGTCTAGAATTTTTACCGTCTTATCCTGATCTTCTGACTAACACTTATAAATCCTCTCTCTAATAAAACTACTACCAGTATTTATCATAACATTTATTTATCATTGAAACACTTAGTTCATTCTAGCTAATATCTGTAAATAAAGAATTCCCAACTAATAAGGCCAGAGGCGACAGCGACAAGAAACTAAAACTCCATCAGTGACAGGAGAAGAAAAAACCTTGCAGAAACCAGGCTCAGTCTGATCTCCTCTGACCAAACAAACCAGCAGGTTATTCTATAATGCAGCAAAGTTTCTGTGGTCTTGTCCGGATGGTCGTCTAGAAGACAAGGTCATCACTGGGAAACTGCCACTGGGGCTTATTGTCTCTAAGTGCTGATCCACCAACTGGACTGGATACACATTGGATCTGGTGGTGATGTTAAACTCGGAATAAGAAGGAAAACAGACGTATTAGTGTAGATGCCATTCTAATTATGATATACAAATACATTGTGTGTTATTGATGGTTCTCCCAGTTCCGCTTGACCTGATTATTACAGCCTAACAATCCTTCAAGAGATTTGGATTATAAAAATGTGTGTGTTATGTGTAAGCCAGGTTAAAGAAATGTGCTGATTTACAGTGCTGGGTAAGCTATTTGAGTTTGGGCGCTAGTTTTTTAAATCGACTATGCTTTCCATTAGTTATTTAAATTGATAAATTTTGCCGGATGAGTTAAGACGGATGAGTTAAGTATCATCAACATAACAGTAAAAGCCCACACCGTGTTTCGTAGGTAACGTGACCGGTCCTATTACTGAGCCTTGTAATACTGATATGATACCTCTTCATTTACTGCTACAATTTAATGGCGGTCAGATAAGTAAGATTCAAACCAGGCAAATGCACTTCCACTTATGCCAACAAGGTTTTCTAATGCACTGAGGTTCAATGTCACTAGAAGGGAGAGACAACGATTATCAGATGATAACAGCAGGTCGCTAATAAGAGCAGTCTCAGTACTATGATATGGTCTAAATCCTGACTGTGAATCCTCACAAATACCATTTTTCTTTAAAAGAAATTTAATTGTGATGATATTACTATTTCTAGTATCTTTGACAGTAACGGGAGATTTGAGATCGGTCTGTAATTAACTAGATATTTGGGGCCAAGTTGTGTTTTCCTAATGAGAAGCTTAAGAAGAGCCAGTTTAAAGGTTTAAAGGTTTGGGGAATATATTCTAATGCCAATAAAGAATTAATAATATTCGGATCTACCACTTCTGGAATCACCTCTTTTAGAAGCTTGGATTCGTTTCTTATAACATCAATTCTAATTGGTCAGAGTTTGAATTATTTTACAGAACTATTATTTAGGATTTAATTTGCTCCGGGGCTCAACATTTAATGTAAAATTTACGATAATTAAAGTTTTGTTTCAAAAACCTGTGCAATTGTTTATGTAGTAGCTTTAGTCTTTTACAACGAGTCTTCAGTGTCACTGATTTTTTAATAGTTGGACGTAAATTAACTTTTATATTTATGATCCAAAGAAAGTCTGAACTTTGTTTTATAAATAAAATTTGCTAGTTATTGCTAACATTTTTCTGGACCCTTCATGTTGTAGTAAATTCTATAGTTATTGTAACTTAAATTAATATTCTCTTTCCATTTTTTAAAATTCTTATTCTATTATGTTACACTGACAGTTAAACTTAAAATAAAAAACAGAAGCTAATAAAATGAAGGGAAACTAAATCCGTCAAGTGATGCTCATTTACATTTTACTAAATGAAATTAGTCAGTTAGCAGCTGAAACTCTGTCACTCAAAATGATTTGTTTGTTTTTTATTTGCAGACTGAAAGCAAGTCTTCATAATCATCCTGCAGTTGCAGCCAAATCGCAGTGTGTTTTTACGCTTTTCCTGACGGAGGCCTAATGTTAAAAGCGCAGGTGGATTAAATATCACCTGCCCGTCACTCCACACCCTGTACTCCGCATCCCTCCCTCCTTTCCTCCATCCCTCCATCCCTTCCTCCTCCATCAGATCTCTGTGGACCGCTTACTGTATTAAGCACAGCTCCCTCTCTCTCTCTCTCCAGCTTTTGTCAGCGTGCACTTTCCCAGGGCTTGACATTAAGAAGAATAAATGGCACCGGTCTTACCATGCAACATAATTCATCAAAGTCTCCGCTACAAGTAAACTAATCACACCGCCGACGTTTGGCACTCGGGTTGAATGTTCAAACACGAGCCTGGTTCCTCGTCTGCATTACAGGAACCTCCAGAGATGTGGCAGGTCTGGAACTAAACCAGGTTTAGTTTCCCATCTGGACTGTCAGGATTAGAAGGAATCAGTGTTGTATAATCCAGAGTGACTCATGCAAATTACCCACTGCACATTTTACACATTCTTAAATAAGGACGTTTTAAGGAAAATCTCCATCCTGAGACACATGGGACATGTTTAAATTGAATTTTCTGGAATGTGTTTTGGTATATTCTGCTGTGAAACTTTTGTTATATATTTTAACTGTTATTTTATTAGTTCACTGTTCGTTTGTTCCTAATGCTCTGTTCTCTGTTTTCTTTATTATTTTTTTTCAATGATATTTAAAGCATTTCGGTTCAGCCATAGCTGATGTAAGGGGATATACAAATAAAGTTTGATTGATTGATTGTTTGGCATTGATTTTTTTCATGAGTTTGTAGGCCGTCGGGTATTTTTTCTTCTTCCTACACTCGAATTTAACATTGTATTATGGTGAAATACGGCATAGAAAATCCCAGAATCCAATGCAGCTACAGGGCACAAGGGTTATGACTCGGCTAGTTAGCAATCCAAGACAGCAGAAAGCTGGATCTGATCTATTTCAGGAATGGGTACTAATAAAAGTACTAAAGCACCGCTGCATTGCCGCTCTCTTTAGGCAGAAATGAAGCAGAGGTTGAATTCTGCTGCAGTGTTTTCGGAAAGGCACTTGCAAGGCATTGTGGGAAGGAACGCTGCTGACAATTTAGGCCCTATTAAAGAATATGAGGTTGGGCCCCCTACCACACCCATTCCGCACTGTAACTATTAATATAACAGATCTTAGGGATGCCCCAAAGTGATGGGCCCTTCATCCTAATTACCCCCGGCTGTTAGTCACCTAGAACAACATTTTAAAAAAAACTAGAACTATGCTTAAAAAACAGGTTTTAAAACTAAAATTGTAGAAACACAGCAGTTTTTTCGTTAATATAACCCTTTTTTATCGCGATCTGAAACCTGCAGTGCTGTTCACAGCTAAGGTGTAAAGTAATTGGTGGTGTCACTTCTATACCGTGTACCTGTAGGTGTTAATGTAATACAGGTGAACTTGCTGAGAACATCTGCACAAGAAAGATAAAAAAAAAAAACCATTAATGAGAGCAACGAACATAAATGTGCTAAACATTGAGTGTCAGACTTAAAAAAGCTATAAAATTATAATAGAAAACACTGGAGAGTAACAGGAAGGTGGAGGGTGACAGAAAAAGAGGTGACTCAAGCTGAGCAGTAATTATTTTAAAAAATAAAAAACACATGCAGGGAGAGAAGAAATAATTATCTTATAATTATTAGCATTGCTATAAAAATATCCAGTAATTTAATAAATTAATATTAATAGTGCAGATAAATAAAATGCTTTAGAAATAAGTAATTCAGGCGTCCGGTAACGGCTGTAAAATTCAAACGCGGTATTGGGTCGCCCTCTGGTGGACACAAGCTGTAATAGCGCGTAGAGCTTAATAAACAAAGCAAACTTTATTTCATTAGGTGTAATAAGATATTTGAAAACTTTAAATTCTGAGAAAAACACTAATAATCGATTCAATAAATGATTTATATTTGCATAAATCTGAGACATATCCGGTTTTAAGTGTGTGTGTGTGTGTGTGTGTGTGTGTGGTTTGTGTAACACTTTTCTTTAGTCATATTGTCGTTGATGCAGTTTTAAATGTAAATCTTTTTTTTCCCTCCAAAAACATTATATTTCACTCCAAACAAATCACCTCCTGAATACGTCACATTTACGAATGTCTCTGCCATCATTTTCTGCAGCACTTCAGCTAATTTATTGCAGGTGCAGTTAAATAGTATCTGAAATGTATTCCATAAAGCACTGCAGCGTTTTCAGAACAAACTGGAGCTGTATACAGAACTGAGGCTTTGCAGATTCTCTGAAGTGTCATGAATCAGCTAATACATCACTACAGCCTCACGATTTAGAGTGATTCATTATTTATAACCGTCTACACAGCAGGACTGCATTTTTGATGCTGGTTGGTGGAAAGGGGCTGATTTTCTTTCAGATAATTATTTCTATAGCAACATTGACAGCAGACAGAACACATCTATATGGTCGTATTGTTTTAAGGGTGTCTATGTGAATTAGGGTGAAGTTTATTTATCAGTTAATTTAATAGTTATTGAAGAAGTTTCCAGTGTCTGAGATTTTGATTATTTAGACTAAAAACTGAAGCTTTTGATATTCCATCATCTTTAGAATTTTTCACAGTATCATGATCAAGATGTTTCAACAGACTTTAACCAAAAGTTTGGCAGCCGTTTCATGATCCTTAATGTAAATATAATTATATTAAAATGCAATTATATTAATTAACTGATGGTTTTTACTTTTTATTTAAGATATGTTACATGCAGACACCCTTATATCCACTTTGATTTATTTAGTTTTTAAAACTGAGCAGTCAAGGGTTAAAGGCCCAACAGTGGCAGCTTGGTGGTGCTTGGAATCGAACCCATAATCTCCCGTAAAGCAGTCAAACACTTTTACCACTGGGCTTCCACCTCTTTCCGTTCCATCTTAATTATTATTCCAATATAAATTCACATAAACGTGTACAAACCTTTGCACAAATTATAAGCATGACCCGAAAACTCTGGATGGAAAATCATTTATGCTATTATTATATAAAGAGTTTAATTTCACGTCGAAAAAGAAAAATAGGATCAAGTGGGCGCAGCTAATTATTAAAAGTAATAATCATTAAAAAGTAATTAAACTATCATGGCATTATTTAATCACAGTACAGAAATATATCGGGATACGGCTCATTAATGAATTTCTGCTTTAATAAAAAAGAAATAAATCTTTAAGAATTAAAGTATTCTTTTTATTTCCTCAGCAAAAACCATTTTGACTGAAGCCCATCATTTAACGGTGTACAGACATTTAAAGGTTTTCTTTTTGATCACCTGTTTTATATTTCTCATTAGTTTTTTATTACTGTTTTTATTTCAGATTCTGACCAGTCAAATGGGCTACAAACTGAAACACAGTGCTTAAAACTGCATAATTAAAAATAATAATAAACATAAAAGGTGTAATAAAGCAAGATTGGGATTTTATCACTGTAACAATGTTTTTAAACAACACAATAAAATCAGGTGCAGCTGTGAGAAGCAGTGGACTGAGGAGAGGCCAGAGACACGGGATTGTTAAAGGTCAGTGGAGAGAATGAGGTGTGTGTGTGTGTGTGTGTGTTCTCCTGCCAATGCTGCAGTAATCTCAGCCTAATGATCTGTCCATCACAAATGACGGATTGCAGCAAGGCATGTCTCTCGCTGCGTTTCGGCTTAAAAACAAACCTTTTAGCAGACGAAAAGCATTTTTTGTCCTTTTAGAGTACAATTTACTTACTACTACTTTAATAATCACCCCAAAACATCTACTGACAAACGACAGGAGCAAGTGGATTTGGAAGAGGCTGTGCCGAGACTTCGCGTTCATCCACGAGTCGGTTTTATCCTGACAAATAATCATCTTCTTCTTCTTGAAAAAGTACATTATGTTCCATCATTTCAGCACAGGAAGAATGGCTTTCTCTATGGCTCAAAATGATACCTTGCGAAATTGCACTTTATTTAGCATTGTATCTCTTGTTCTCTGTCTGTCTGTCTGTCTCTTTCTCACACATGCACACAAAGAAGCATAAATAGAAAGGTCGTTTCCTGCTCTGCGGATTTATCCAGGCTTTTATACACTTTCTACTTGTAAACACTCACCAAAAACATGGCCGAAATTGCTAACATTACATCTTGAAGTACGGCTAATTCTTCCTCTTTTACAGCAGACTGATTATAAAATGTGCTTTACAGCTTTACTTTACTCAGAAACAAGCTTCACGAGCCCCATCATCAAGGCAGAGCCTCCCGCGTTCTTTGTTTTGTTTTTTCCTTTAATTTTATTGTGTTATTAGTACTGCGAGCGACAATTTGGCAAAACTCAGATAGTCTTGGCACTGAGTTCCAAACCGCAGTCCTACGACTGGAACACGGACGGATGCTGTTGTCATAAAACATAACCCACCTGAATTCCTAACTGGAGTGGAAAGAAAGAATTTACCTAAAATTAATTTTTGTTAAAGATTAGGTAATACACTCTTGAGCTTATGTTACCGTTTCCATAGTAAGACATACTGTGAGATCTTCTAGCGCAGATTAATGTTTTAAAAGGAGAAAAACAAACTATTTTACAGCTTCCACAACCATCAGACTTATTAAAAAATATTCTTTTACGTAATAATACAATTCTTTTACTTAAAAAATGACTTAATAAAGACGACACTGAAGAAACTTGGGTCAACGTTAACTTTACCGTTAGCTTCAACTACTGAGTTGTTGATCTGATGAACAAGAAGACCTGGGTTCAAGCCTCACCACTGCCAGCCAGCCAGCCAGCCAATCAGCCACTGTTGGGTCCTTAACAAGACCCTTAACCCTTCCTGCTCCAGGGTCGCTGGATCATAGCTGCCCCTTTACTCTGCAGTAAAAAGTATTTGTGACAAAATAAAGGCATTTACATCACTGATATGTCAGCTAGCATGACAAAAACCGCCGCCGAGGACATGAAAGAGCCGATGCTAATAACGCAGCAGCAGGAGTGTAGATGGAGCATCTGTAACTAGAGTTGTGTTATTATTTATATTATATAAATTTGATTTTACAGAAGCATAGAGACATAAGTGCATGGAACAGAGTGTGAAGTTTTAAATTATAGTGTAGAAAAAGAAATCTGAACGGATCGTGTTGTCATTGTTCTCTTAAAGAACCCTAAAATATCCTTCTGTGGTTTAACACTGTCCTATACAAGCAATAAAATCCTGACGCAGAAAAACATATATACATGCAGCGACCTTGTTTGTTTGGGGGTTTTAAGTATTTTCTGGTACATATTTTGTTTTCTTCTTACTTGACTTTTTGTTCTTGATATTCGAAGGTACCAACATTTTCAAGTTCACTACAATTATTTGTATCAACAGTTCCCAAAAATAAAAACACAGATTTTTTTTTTTAAACATCTATTTTATAGAAACATTTCTGCATCGATACAAATAGCAACTCCATTTATTTTATACAAACACATATCTTTTATACTCGAGTGTGTCCATTACAGTCCCACACACACGTTCTATAAGTCTGATTCGATCAGGAGGCATGTTTTCTCTCCACGCGTTAATTTTAGCAGGTGATATATCCCCTTCATAGACAAGACGGTAAAGGTTTGTGGATGTAGCAAATGCGAGCTGGTTTATGGCCGCCGGAGAAACGGGGACTCCGATAAACCTGTGTATCTTTCCTGCAGTTTCCTCAGGAAAATTGATAATGTCCTCAAATTTCACCTGAAGGTAAGTGTGTGAGGGCAAGTCTGCGCTCGCTTGAAGGCTGGCGGACGTGTGAGCAAGCCAGAGATGAGCTAGCAGGAGTGTTGGGTTAGTGTCTGGCTGTGCAAGGATCTTAAGCAAAGGCTGAAAAGCTGCATGAAACTGTGTGCAAGTCTGTCCCGCCCTGTCGCTACCCTGGTTTAGAATATTCATCAAGTGTTTCCTGATGTTTTTGCTGGCATAAAGGCTTGGTTTGCTGTTGTAGAGCATTAGATAGATCCATGCCCGGGGGTCACGCACGACCTGAACCGACCGCAACGAGTGCCCAATAACTTCTTGAACAAACGTGAGTTTTAGCGACCAGCTCCCGCTGCGAAGGTTCAGCACTGGACAGGCATTCGGGAAATTTGACAAATGTTGCCTCAATTCCTTGATGTACTCCACCTCTCTCAAGGTGGACCTTATGTCATTCGTTTCCATCAGGAGCTTCCGCCTTTTCCTCTTTCCCTGAGAACCGCTCTTTTTCCCAACCTCGATGCTGCTTTTGTAAATCTGAATGTTTTGCAAGTGCAGCCTGATGCTATGGACCATCGAATGAAACCATCCTTGAATAGCCTGAAACTTTCCATTTTGGGCATCTGCTCTGGACCACTCGCAGGCATCAGTGAAAGAATCAGGAGCAAAGCTGGTCTCTGGAATGCGGAGATACGTCGAGGGAATGCTAAGATATACAAAGTCGGAAGTGTTGTCAAAAAGGGGTTGAAGGATTTCTGCTCCGGAGCCGGGAAGAGAGGTAATGATTATGAAGGGTAGGGTGTCAGGGGTGTGTTCGAGAGGAAACGTGGATCGAGTGACGGCTTCCTCAGAGGCACGGAGATCCCGCCACATGATGCCGCACAGCACTTCCTGGCAGCGATGAGACGTCACTAGGAGCTCCAGCACCCAGAAAAGCAGCACTGAAATGACGGTGCAACGGATAAGTTTACGAGATGAAATGTTAAACTTTCTTTTTATGGTTAAAACTGCGATAGCGAAACACAGAACCCAGACTGCAACAACATTTATTACAAAACCAAAGTTAAAGGTAGCATCTTTTTTCACTTGACTGGGCAAAACCTGAACTCCCTGACCAAAATGAACGATCCTGTGTCTACTCTCTGATTTTGCAAACCCTGCAAAGCCTAAGTAGCTGTGTCTGGCTCCGATATCTTTGTAGTTTGTTGCTATGGACACAGTGGTCTCAGTGTCATTCAGTGTGACTGAGAGTTTAACTCCGTGTTTGCCATTGTCAACGAACTTGCAGTCTGATACTTTTATGAAAGGGCCATGCATGAGGTAAGCCACCCGGCTGACCGCACCGTCTATAGGGAAAGTAACGTTGATGAACTGCGTCCATCTCTTTTTAAACTCTGCTACCTGTTCTACTTCTTGTATACTGCCAACAGGGCTCACTCCTTGATTGTCAAACCAAAACATCTCGTAATGGGCATCCCATACATCCATGAGAGCTCCACTGTACTTATTCAAAGACCTGTGGGGAACATATCTCAGGTCAATGTCAAGATTGTGAAAGAAGGCACTAAACGACGTAAGGGGAGACTTTTCATGCTTTTCAACATGATCAAACACTAATAAGGTCTGGGAGTTGAGCAGAACCAGGGCTCGATAGACACTTTTTAACTTCATAGCCGACGAATAAGCTGACACAGCTTCACCACTAACAAACATAGTGTCCTGGTGTGAGGACGCCGCTATAACCTCACCAGCACTGTCTCCAACTTCTTTCTCCCCCCATTTTAACCATTTTGAACATTCCCCAAGCTGCCCCTCCCATGGTGCATTGCACTGGCTAGTCGGAGAAGGTGTAAAAACCAAGACGTTGTTAAGATAGCTGTATTTTGGACCGTACAAAGCTTCAGAGACAAACACCTGTCCATTTGGAGCAAAAGTGAACGAGTTCTGATCTGGGTGTTCATGCCCCGGGTTAAAGTTAGTCCAGCCGTCAACCCAGGAATAAGGCTTAGCATGAACAATGTCGTACACTGCACGTCCACCTAACTTTCCAGATTTAAAAGACACAAAAGTGTTGTCCTGCCCCGAAGGTAACCCTGCGCCGTAAGTCACTACGCCCCAGTTTGAAAAAACATGCATGTTCGCTTTGCCAAATTCAGGTGGTGGCTGAGGAGCAAGTTCTGCGTCATACCAGATAAACTCTGTGTGTAAAGTAGCCCATCGCTGTGCCACCGACGGCATCATGGGTCCGTCCTTGGGCCTAGACTTCCTTATCTGCTGTGCCAGCCAGTTTCCCGAACCGTTCCTGAGTACGAACGTATCCAGAAACACAAGCTGACTCTCTGGTCCATAGAACCAGTTGTAGTTGGAATCTGCAATGCCTACAGTTCTTTGAAACCCTGGGAGCACGGTGGCATAATAGAACATGTAGTGGGCTCTCAGCCAATTGTTGTTTCTGTTGTCAATTTCGAAATGTCGTGACGCTAAGAAAACGTACTGAGTAATGGATTTGGCGGTGTAGCTGCCATACGCCACACCTTCGTCTAGAGAACCATCGACTATGTGGTTTAAGAGGAACATAGTTTTTTCCATGTAGTTCACCGCTACCTGTTTCCACATCATGGTCTCACGATCTTTATGGACACCAGTTACGATAGCTCCTGTAAGTATAGCTAGTATGTTTGTAGTCTGATGGTTTTGTAGAAACTGACGACCCCAACCTCTGTGTTTGGATAATTCATAAAGTTCAGCTGTAACGGCACGTATTTTCTTAAGGTACCGAACCTTTCTCTGGGTGTCCAGATAGGTATAAATAAAGTCATAAGCTGTAGCAAATCCGGTAAGGGAATGAGATATGGGAACCTCATCATTTGGAGCACTAGTCACCATCCAATCCGGATAGTCAGCCATACGATCCATGTATTTAATTAAAAACTGGAACACGGCACTATCTTCAGGCTGGAGTAGACAGTACAGAGCAAGCGGCGGAAGGTTGTTGCCGTAAATCTCGTTCCATTTTTTAGCGAATTCCTCGTGATTCATGGGCGGCAGGTAGAGCGTCGGGCTGTCGAGCATGGCCATCACGGCGTTACGTATGACTTTAAATATGTGTCCGTGCGTACCGCCGGCTTCTTTTTTCAACCGGCGCACCTCTGATGGGTCAAAATAAAGGTTAGGATGGACGTTTGATGGCATGTGAAATCCTTGGTCTGTGGTGGCGTTGGTGTCCGTATGATAATCGACTCGCTCGCTATGCTCACTGACAGTGCCATATTTGCCTGAAGGGTCAAATATTCCAGAGAAGGAAAATCCCAAATTTACAAGACACAGCAGAAGCGCAGACTCCACTATGCATACGGCCATGATCTAAAAGACAGATGTGAGACTTTTTTTCCTTTTCTCTTTTAAAAACCTTCAAGTTTAACAAAAATGTGTTTCAAATTTGTACTCACGTTTACCAGAATTCCAGGGAATGAAGCATGATTTCAGAAGAGAGGAATTTCACATGGAGGGTTTGCCAAGTTCTGCAGTGTTTTTCTGTCATAAGGAGGAAAAAGTTTTTGTGGTTAAAAAAAATGACAGGTCTAAGCAGACCATCACGAAACAACCTGGTTTGTTAAACAAAAAAAAAAAAAAAATTACCTTCATTTTAGGAGGTGTAAAAATGACCCAGTCCTGGACATTGCTTTAAATGAGAAACCTTCTGCAACACATGCATCATCCATGACAAACATGCTTATGTTCTTTCCTATCTCTCTTGTTGAATCCTTTCCGTTTGACACCACAAGTCCTTCACCTTCATTTGGTAGTCTCTTCCATACGTTTTCTCCATGGAGTCAGTAAAAAATCTGTTATTTCTTGTGCAAAAAGCTAAATAAATGGCAGCTAAGTTCCTTCTGGAGGAGATTTTACGGTGCTGTTTGCGTGCTCGGTTTCTTACCACACAGCTCTCTGTAATCACGTCGGATGGCGTTCTGCGCATGCGCGGCAACAAGTCCCTTTATTTCGGCGTTGAAACAAGTCGAGACAAATTGTTTTACCTCGATTTCCTGCGCCAGGACGAGACCCAACACGATTAGTTACCTCGCGAGACAAAAAACAAAGACAATATCGCAAAAAGATGTGTCCTTACAGCAGAAAGGGGAATGACGAGGAGTGATGCCGAGCGATACCCGGAAGTTACGTATCATTAACTGTAGTCTAACGCATATATATTTTTAAAAGTGTGATTTCGTGAAAATGTTTTTTAATTAAATTAAATAAAATGTTACTTTCTGTTTTATATCCATTGCTTTTCCCTTCGTGGATTATTTATCAAAACTGTGCGGCTTATTTTCTGCCAATAGGTGGCGCGTGGATACCGGAAATGCTAATCTAATCCTTGCAACCCGTTCATTTTTAACATGATTTATAATAATAATAATCATTATTTTTCATTATTATTATTGTTGTTGTTATTATTAGTGATAGTAGACGTAGTACTAGTAGTAGAGAGACAAAAAATTATTATTTTTATTTTTATTATTACCGACAAAGAATCAAAACTTAAAAAGTTATCATTGTTACCAAGTGTGTTTTTGTCTTTATAAATGATCCTTTGTTATAAAAAATAAAAACAAATGTTTATCTCATAAGGGAAAAATAATTAGTTTAAAAGTCTACAAATGAGATTCAAACACTTTAATAACACATATTTCTATCCTCAGCCTTTCAAAACAGCCTCCTGTGCCAGTCCGCCACTAAAATAGTAATAAGACGTTAGTCTGTTACACATATAAACAGTAGGAAAAAACACTATTTTTACAACATCATAAGCTTAAAGATTAAACTGAGATTTGTGACCCGAAAAAAAAGCCTGGCGAAACAGGAACCGAGTCATTTTGTGGTTGCCCCACAACAAGATAAAGCTGTAAATAGAATAAAAAAATGCATGACATGTTTTTAAATAACACATTCTAGTGTTGTGGTGTTTTGTAAGAATAATGCTTCAGTCTGTGCTGTTAATATAAACAGAGGAATGGAAGGGATTTTTCTTCACTGCACCGTCATATCGTGGATGGTTTTCCGGGAGCATTGTAACACAGAGTGTGTTATTCCTTCAAGCACGGGAATTAAAATTAAGACATCCATGAGGAAGCAAGTGTTTGTGCTGCAAGGCAGAATTGTTACAAAATGCAGTACAAATGACAAAAAATACATTATTTGAGGCGTTTTATTATTTATAATGTAAAGTTTTCATGAATGATTAATGAATTCCATCATAACACAGTGCAGAGTGCAGAGCCGCCTGCTTTAATGAAAGTAATTTGTTATACTAACAGCACTTTGCTGAGTCAATGTCCGTGCGTATGTGTTGGAGCAGAGAAAACACTCTAACGTTCAAAGAAATGACAGTCGAGGACCAGGGCTGGGAGCCATGTTTGTGGTGGTGTTAATCTTTTTTCTTAGATTCAGAGTGTTTCATCTGCGCTCTTTTTCTGCGAGTGACCGCAGGACAGGCTCCGTCATCTGCTTTTTTATCTTCCGTCCGCTCAGCAGTGCAGATTCCCATGAGGATAAATCCAATCACGACTAACGGCAAGGAAATGAGAAAACACGTTCCGAAGGGAGCTGAGGCGAAACTCGTCTAAGTGAGAAAGAGAGATGTTTTAAAAGCCATACAAGGAAACAAATCAGCCCAAATATGTCTTCAATATTTGTTTAAGATGAGATGCTACTTCATTTCACCTCCACAGTCCCCCAATGATGCAGTGCCTCACCTTTATGGAAGACTTCGCACGATAATAAAGTCTCTTTATCTGCTGCAGGAATCCATTTCCTCCGAGTAGCTGAAACATAATCACAGGTTTAAACGCAGAACTGAGAAAGATTTAACGTAAAAGTGAACCTGATCAGACCTCCGATTTGCCAGCCAGGATGCTGTTTAGGAACTGAAGAAGATCTTCAACGGTCTCAATAGGAGAGGCAGGTAGATAATACCCATCGATAGATATGTTCATGACGATGAGAGAAGGCATTGGCAACTCGCTGAGGAAAGAAAAATGATAGTTAGAAATTCTATTTTGAAAGCCACTACAAAATCAAAGTTTACAATCACATGATACGCTTCATGTAAGGTGAGACAGAGTCACGAGTGTGCCCTGAGTGTGGATCCTCTAAGCTGGGGGTCAGAGAGTCTATGTTAAGAACAATATCAAAAACATCTCAAAAAGAGCATCATCGCAGAAGACATCATGCCAAGAAGTCTTAATCCTTGGGACTATCACGCCATTCAGAAGAGCTATAAAGCCTTTATGTCCTCTAAGGTAACATCTTCAAAGCCTTCTGAGAGAGATTAGCAGGCAGTGGTAGAGTTTAAGCATTAATTGGGCTAGCCTCAGGAGTTACTACCTTACAACCAAACATTGTCATTCGGGCTCTCTCCAAGAAACAAGTAGATCTCACAGTTTGGACGTGACCTCTGAAAAAAAGCTTGCCAAGTACAGAGGTCTTCTCAGTGATTGCCAGTGGGCCGGCTGGAGGCCACAGTGCTTGCCAAAGCAGGTTTGATGCCAGGGCTTTGCACCTCAATCTCTGTCCAGACCGCTCAGCCAGGAAGAAGCTTAAAGACATCAATGGGGACGGTAACATGATAAGCACCTGGAAATACATAGGGGTCAGCTAAAGGGGGTTATACTCACCTTAGAATTTCAGGAGCATCATGCATGATGTGTTCAGAAGCAGCAGCAGCATTAATATGTAGATTTCAATGTTATTTTCTAGGTCACTTTTTACTTTTTATTTTAGTCTTCTGCTTCTGCAACATGAAAACATCCTATTCCAGATTTTTTTTTCACTCTTCATTCTATAACCTCTACTAGGTTGGGTCACATGACTGTGGGGATTTAATCATTCAGTCACAAATATATTGGTAAGATCAGAATTTAATGTTGGGTCTGGGGTGCAGCTGGTGTTCCAGTCCATCCCAAAGTTGTTCAGTTTCTGTACAGAACACTCGAGTTCGTCCACTCCAACCAAAACACAGCATAACGAATTAATAACATGGTACAACATACAAAACTACAGTACTACAGTCAATTATTCAGAGTAACCCATCTGGCTCACTCCATTATGACGCCATTGATGTAGTCGTTTCCATCCACGTAGCCAAACTGGAAGCTCCTGTAATGAACACAGAAGAACGTTAGTTTAAATCCAAATTGTCTATTGACCATGAATTATTTTTGGTCCCACTCACATTCTGTACTTGTCCTGGTATTCTGTGGCCACCTTTTCCACAAAGTTCTTATAACTTAAGAGAAAAATAGAGTATGAGCAGTGTAGACAAATTTTACAGCAGAGAAATGTGTTCTGGGTGTGGAGTTTTACCGAGTACTTTGTGTAGATAGGTTTTTCTCATCCACCACAGCTACAGCTACCAGTTTATCTGTAAGAAATGAGAGACAACAGAGCAAAAGGCTATGTTCATCAAACGCATCAAAAACAGTTTCTCCCAAATTTCTCTTCTTGCTTTGACTGTCATTGTAGGAGAAGTCACACTACAAGTAAACATCTGAAATATTCTGACATAATTTATTTGGAGGAAAAATTGACTGCAACTACTATTAATTTGGCTGACAGTGAACATGTCAAACTTGTAATCAAAGATGAAATCGTTTAGGAATTTAAAATTTTTCTCAGGCAACCAAATCACGGCTAAATCACGTAACCCAGGATTAAGTCACTTTCTTCTTGCCATAAAGGTTTTTAGTTAAAGCATTTGCTTTAGTATAGTTATTTTATTTCAATTGCATCATGGAAAATGAGTTGTTAGCGTGTAATTATACTTTGTTCGCCCATCTGGTACAAGCAGAAACTGTCCATCAGAAAGAAACGAGGAAAACGCTCTCGGTCCACCCAGGAGGAAAGATTACCGTCACGTAAATCTGAATAAAAGAAACATATTTAGAAAAATGAACTTGAAATGAATAATATAAATACATTAAAAGAACATTCAAAAATTGTTTTAAATTTATTAAATTTAAACAATTCTGTTTAGGGTTCCACAAGCCCCAACCACTGTCCCTGCAAAAAAGTAATATAGCAACAGAAGACATTTGCATACAGGAAAATAACTGCATCTTATATTTTATGATGCAATAATGTATTAGTGTTTTAAAATGATATTCCAATTACAATAATACCATAAAGCTGTTAACAAAGGTTTCAACGTTTTTTTCCTATATTGTGATTATTTATTTTTCCTTGTTTAGCTAATTACAACTGCTTTCATGGTATTTTGTTTAATGTTATTTTACAAGTTATTTGTCAAGTTCATATTTTTGAGTAGTTTGAGATTATAAACAGTCATATAAATAAAACTTGAATTTGAGAATTTGGCTAGTTGCGGCTTGCTAGCTAAAACTTTTTTTTTAACAAATTATGTTTTACAAAAACACAGTGAAAGCCGAACTGAGAAATATTACAAATATTACAATTTTGCGTATTTAATATTTTACAGCTAATATTTCAAATAGGTAATAATGTTAGATGGAAATAATTTACTAGATGCTGCAATAAGGGTGAAATGTGCAGGATTTTTGAACAACTTTTAAAATAGATATAAAATGTTTTATTTATTTTTGGTAAATCCATAATAATATTATTCCTAAGTGAAAACCCTAAACCTTGGTTTTGTTTTATTGACATTTATTAACTCACTGTTAGTTTTTTATTGATGATTATTAATATTTTAAGATGATATCATAGTTGTAAATTCCTCACACAGCTCCATCTCTATATTCCAGATGTCACATGTTGTGAGTAGTAATCAGATCCAATCTGCATCTTATCAAGTGTTTTATTTTCCTCCCAGAACGCTGACGGCCTAACAGAGTGTTGAGTCAACAGCGTTTCGTGACTTTAAACACACATGAGCAGGACAGGATCGAGTCAGTTGACTAAGAGGGCGGATGGTGGAGACTTAATGTTCGTACAGCTCTGAAGAAGAGCAACGTTCTAATGTTGGTGAGAATCTCAACACTTTAGATGTTCCTTTTACAAGAGTGAGTGGAGAAAAGAAAAAGGAAAGAAGGAAAGAAAAAAGAAAGAAAGAAAGAAAGAAAGAAATGATTTACTTTATGAATCAAAAATATTTACAAAACATTAAAGGTATGTAACTTGAATAAATTTTGCATATTTATATACAATTTTAAATTGTTAATTATTTATTTATTAATCAGGATTACTGACAAATCTAGTGCATGTTTATTTTTTAATTATAGTTTTAATATCTTTTGCTTTTATCGGGGTTAATTTATTTCCTGGTTTACGCTCGCTCGCTTATATTCAGAATTTTATTTTATAAATCACTTCTTTATTATTATTATTATTATTATTATTATTATGAATAGGATCAGATCTAAAAGACTGTAAAAGTTTAACACGAATGTTCTGTAAGTGTTTTGGGGATATGTGTGCACAGGTGGGTAGTAACGCATTATATATACTTAGTTACATTTACTTGAGTAGATTTCTTTGAAAAAATATATGCTTTTTATAGTGGGTATAACTGACCTTACTTTTACTCTCACTCAAGTTCATTTTTAATTTCAGAAATTAACTTTTCTCTACTTTTAATGGCGTTCCTCTGTTACTATTGAATGTGTTTTTAAGCACGCTGACTCAGGCACGCTGAAGGAAAATAATGAACTTACATAATGCAATGCTTTCTATGTGAACAAAACAACTTGGCATATCATTGTACAAGAAATCCTGACAAAACATGTCACAGTAAGTTTCATGATAATCAATATTTGAGGGAGATTTTATAACTCTAAGCACTCTGAGTAACTAAGCATCTTACCATAAGTTACTATAAAATCTCGACTTCTTTTTTGCCTTTTTTATGTATTTTATGTAACTGGCAACCCTGGACAGGTTGCCAGTCCATCACAGGGTATTTAATGTAGTCGATTGTTAGAATTTTCCAGGATTCCAAACTAACTAGGAACTCACTACTTAAGTAGTCTTATTATTCTTAACTTTAGTACTCTCACTTAAATAACTTTGCATATTAATTCTCTAACTGTTGTTTAATTAATTGTTTTATAGTTGTAAGTTTTTGCTTCTCTCCCCACCCCTGTAACTGTACCTTGTAATAAAGGTCTTGTTTGATTAATATTGTTTTCCTGTTTCCTGGATAAATATTAGACCATTTTAAACCTTTAAAAAACAAATATTTCAAACAGGTTTTTCAAGAAAAAAAACATTTCATTCTTCTTCTCCTTTTAGACTTTTTGTGTATTTGCTCTACTAACACTTCTAAGACCCAGCAAACAAATTTGCCGCTGATCAGTAATCTCGTGTTATTCAAACCGTAGGTTAAAGCACGGCTTTGATGACAGTGATGGATGTCCTGACCATCTACGTGGCGACCAACTCTTCTGACACAACCATGTTTCGTGTCCAGGTGCGATGCTCAGATCGCTTACTGCTTAACTTCTGGCTCCACAAGACATTCTACTATAATGGTGAGGTGCAGCAGACAAGAGTGGTGATGCAGGAGGATTGCACCGGTGTGGAGTTTCTCCTCAGGGTGCTCCATCGCTGCTCACGTTTCCCTAACGACTACTACCTCAGTCCCTTCCTGGTCACCCTTTGCTTAGACGCTCTTGTTTTTCACTACCAGCTTCCTCCGCAGTCAAACTGGGATGGCACCATCCGAGAAGCACTGAGAGAGAACCGATTACATCTGACACGAGACACCACACTTCGGTGAAACATAGAAAGACATTCTCACCATCGTAGACATCATAGAATCCGTCTTTAAACACGATGACAGCGGGATGGTCTTGTAGTGTGACTGACTGAAATTAAAAACATTTTATTTTTAGATGATTTTAGCCACTCTACTAGGAACTTGACAAACAAAGGGTGATTTTTTTTTTTTTACCTGGGGTAAAACATCCGCAGTGGCAGAGAAAAAATAGTTGTGGATAATAAATTCGGATGCCACATTATAAAACTGGCTCTAAAAGAGGCAAAAAAATACCAGAAATATTGATTAGAAAGAAAATTCTGGAAAAACCATTTTATCTTTTTTTGTGGTGTTTTGTTGCTATTATACCACAAGAGCTTCCCACTTCAAGTAAATAAAACAAGCTTTTTCTATAAATGTGCTCTGCAGCACGCCTCAGCAGGCCATTAAATGCTTGATGATAGACAAGAGACTCATGTAAAAGTCATTACATACACAGCAATTACATATTTTCTACAATTCAATCGATTGAAATTAATCAGGTTAAATTTTTGAATCGTCAAGCAAAATGTTTCCTGTAAAATGTAAAACCCCAAAATGTTCTCAAATGGCCTACCTTTAGTGGTGACCTTCCTCCAACATATAGAAAGAAGAGTTGATGGAGGCTCAGAACATGCTGGAAGAGCCGGACGCTGCTCAGAGCTCGCACAGATGGTCTGCAATGAAAAGCAGAGAAATCACACGCTCAGCTGTTTAGAGAATTGCCTGTAAAATAAAATGACCCAGAGCCACTTATATTTCCCCTATTTTGTTATTTATCTAAGCAGCTGAGGGTCAGGAGCCTTGCTTCTCCTGAAAATTGAGGTACCACTTCCCCTCACCTAATAATCAACAATTCCTCAGTCACATGAAAACTTTTCCATTACTGCAGATACTGTACACTGTAGCGATATGTTTGAAAAGTAAAGTTGTTTTTCTGTCACATTGTAGCCGCTACAAACATACTTTTCTATCACCAGCATCTCTTTGAAGTGAAAGAAGAATGGTAATACTATCATGTTACAAGACAATCTGCGATTTTATTGGTCCAGTTATTGAGCAAGTGGTAGCTGAGTGGTTAAGGTGTTTGACTGCAGGTCATGAGTTCAAGTGTTAGAAGCACCATCTCTCACTATCGGACCCCTGAGAAAGACTCTTAAGTCTCAGCTGCTCAGAGATCAATGTAAGTCGCTCTGGATAGGAGCTAAATGCAGAGAATGTTTTGTTTTCTGGAAGTTCTAGGGTAAAAGTGTCATGTGGCTTTTTGGCGAACAGCATTTGGGCCAACTTTGGGCAGTAATTTTATGTGGTATGTGTGATGAAACAGACAGATTCGGGCCAATCTGGAAAAGCGCTAACACTTGAAAAATCATTGCTGCACAATAAGATAAATCTGACCTTATACAATCTTTATAAGGGCGACCACCAAATGCCATAAATGTAGACACTCAAGACTACTTACATAAACAATAAACAAACTTTAAAAACTGCTGGATGGTGTAATATTGTAAGTATTCGATTTTTTTTATTTTTTTATTTTGTTGATTTGTAAAAGCCAGGAAATTATTTTAATAAAGAATAAACCTACAACTAATACAAAACACTACTTTCTTACATATGTATTATTTACATAGGTTTACCCAGATACTCTGTTGGCGAATTCGAGGATGGCATCTTTGGTCCTCTGGCCGTTGTAGTGAAAATATTTATCGCCTTTTATACTGAAATAAAAGCAAAGCCAGTATACGCATAAATTAATAAAATAAGAGTGATTATAGCATGCAATAATACCCTGGTCCAGAAATAGCAAACTGTAAGAGTGTAAGAGTAAGAGTGTGATTTCCGGCAATAACTATGCAATATGGTGATTACAGAAGGTTTCAGTATGCAAATGAGCTTTTGTGCATTTGTTAAAATTTCAGCACCTAATTCTTACTCTCCGGATAACGAGTTGATGTTCTGCAGTGTGTTTATTAGATTAATTGCATAAGCAATGTGCTAAAGTATCTGTTTTTTCCATATTGCAGCTCTGTAGTAAAGTCATTTTCTCCTAAAAACAAGTCATTTTCTTCTCACTATAATCACCGCTGTTAAGTGTCTGATTAAGAAAAAACATCTTTTGTATCTAATCTCAAAAACGTGACGCCGCAGTAATTACATGGAAATGACATTTCTTGTTCTGATCTAAAAGGATTTCTGATGAGCTTAGCTTGATTTAGCCGAGGCGCAGTTCTATCCCAGATGATAATGAAGTTCTTTTGGCACTTACAAGATGATAGATGGATAGCCACGAATATTAAACTCAGTGACAGCATCTAGAAGAGAGACAGGGAAAAAGAAATAAAGCTTCACTGGAAGTGGAAGTGAATTTATAGGAAAATTTCTAATCAATGTAAACAAATGAATGATTTTTTTTAAATCGGTGTGTCAGGAATTGAAAATAAGTAGACTTTAGCTACAGAACGAGCAGTCAGGCCGTTTCGGAGGGCAAAAATGGGTCTGAGATCATCATTTACTCTGAAGACAGAAAGATTTGTGTAGAAAAAGTTGTTTTTTAGTGTGTGTGTGTGTATATATAGATAGCTGATACCTACAAACATCTATGTCAAATGTTTCAGGTGAAGAAATGATTTCATGTCCCAAATACCTTTTTTTCATCATCTTGTATGATAAATATTATATGATTATTAAATCATATGGTTTATTGTATAGGATATTATTGTTTGTCTACAAATATATATTTTTTATTTGCACATAATCAAATGTAGCTTTAAAATGAATCCATTTGTAACTCGGTGTGCTGGTGTTAAATGCTGACTGTCCATCTGGAGCTTGATCAGAAGTAGCTTAGCGAGAAGCTGGAACGGTTTAGACTTATCATTTACACTAATCTCCTTATTAAGCTTTTTGTACACGGTTGTGGAACAACATATCCAATCCTGCGGTTTCAATATATAGAATTTTATGCATAAACATAAGAATTTATTTACAGAACAGTAAAATTTACATTTACAGCATTTGTCCGATGCAACCTGCATTCATACAATTGGGTGATTAGAGGTTGAGGGCCTTGCTCAAATGTCCAGCGGTGGTAACTTGGTGGTGCTGAAAATCAAACCCTGATCTTTCTAATGGCAGTCCAACTCCTCAACCAATGGGCTACCAGTTAAAAAGTCTTCCTTCCATTTTTAACAGATTAGGAAGTTTGGGACAGAGGACAGGGGTCAGCTATTATACAGCACCCCTGAAGCAAAGAAAGGGTTAACGGCCTGTTAGGGGCCTAACAGTGGCTTGAAGGTGATGGGGCTTGATCACTAATCCAGAGTGAAAACTGTTTAAGCCACCACTGCCCTCTATATTAGTGAGATTAAATAGTGTGTTATTGCTGTGTTTATGTTCCAAATAACATACCGGTGTAGACAGCGCCATCCATTCGGCCCACATTGATGTGAGAGCCTCGACTCTTCAGCTCGGCACCAACGTCGTACCACATCAGATCAAATGTTTTACAGTATTCACACCATGGGGCATAGAACTATAACACAGATCAGATTCGATTTGGTCACATTAGATCAGATCATGGACATACTTCAGAAAAAAGCATGCAAATCTTAGGGACAGAATTAAAAATGCACTCACGTCCACCAACCAGCTGTCACTCCCACGCATCTTATTAAATCTGTACATTAAAATAAAGCAGCATGAAGCTTATCAGAACTTTAACATACTTTATAAACATTCATAAACCTTACAACCAAATGAGATAAACATGTATTTTGCTCGAATGTAAATGTTTGTAAAATAATCACATTATTAGTCAATAATCAAATAATGAATTAATCGATGCTCACTTCTAAATGTAAAGTACCGCCTGTAACAATGATATTTAAACTAATAACAATAATAATAATCAGTCATCACTGTGATCATCATCATCATGCAATAAACTGGTATAAGATAAATAATTGTACAAATATTTTTTTTCAAATATCTTTACTACATAGAGACATATATAATATTATACGTTATAATAATAATAATAATTTAACTGTATATTTTCTGAATATTTTAGCAGGTATTATTTGTTTAAAATTAAAGAATAGTACATTTTCTATTGGAATAAGCAGGTGTAACCAATGGATGAATGTAAGTACTGCTTCATTATTGCCCATTTGAGCAATTAATAATAGTTACGAAAGAAATCTGTGCTTCTAGAGAGAAAGAGAGACAGAGAGAGAGAGAGAGAGAGAGAGAGAGAGAGAGATTTGGACGCACCTGCCATCGAGCTCTTCCACATACGCTTCTATATTAGTCCTGAAACTCGCCACCAGCACTGCCAGATCAGTCAGAATAAATCAGTTTACGGTAAACTGAAAAGCAATAATGAATTCTACACCACACACCAGCTGTCTGATTACCTGAAATAATGAAGAGCCTTGCGGTTGCCATAGTGATGAAACAGCAAGCATGGAGGAGCACGGAGTAAAAATATGGTGTGATTATTAGGTGGTGGAACACGTGTGACCCGGCAACCAGATTAGACCTGAGAATTAGGATCTGACGGAGAGGATGAAGACTGTGTGTGTGTTTGTGTGTGTGTGTGTGTGTGTGTGTAAGATCAAACTTTATCATAACTACATTTTTAAATATATTAAACACCAAAAAGTTTGTTTGTCTTTTAATTATTTTTATGCATATTTATAATCATTTGAATCTGTTCTATATTATATAAATCTATTATTAGTTGGTTTTGTGTGCTTTGTTATAAATATTTTTTATGCAACAGACATACAAATTTCTATAGCGGTAGGTTATTTTTAATCCTAAAATAATTTATTTATTAATGTCGGTTATGTAATTTTTTATGTTATTTGATGTATTCAACAATTATTTTTAAAATATCTGTCATTGTAATTATTCTAAATGTGAATAATGTAAAATGTATTCGTTCAATTTGCTTTTGTTTTTCCTAATATTTTATTAAAATTGTGCAGAAGTTAGTCTTAAAATATTTAATTGTTTGTTTGTGAAGTATTATATTTTTTTCTTTGTTATGCTGTTTATTTCTTAGTTTAGTCATATGCAGTGTTTCACCAATAGATGGGGCTAAACACAAACTTTCTCTGACATGTTTGACACATTGCCATGGAATCCAGAAACTTTTTTAACTTAAATAAACAATTAAATAGATATCGTATTCAAACCTTTAGTATATTAATTAACAGAAGATTTTAGAATATTTTTTAAGTCCTAAAAAAATATGTGGCCATCATTACAGACTCCTGTTTACGTTTTGCAAATGGCTGAATTCAAAATGGCTTCCTAGTGCACTACATAGGGTGACGAGTGTTTAAATAAACTAGTGAACCAGGGCTGTAGTGCAGTTCTATAGGTTGCACAGAGATATTAGAGATGTCCTTTATGTTGTTAACCATTTTATTTAAAAAGAAAATGTTCTATTTTTGAATAAACACGTAAAAGTTCCCCCCCCCCATAAACCGTAAATGTAAATGTATTTTTTTTAACTTTATTAACAAGTGCGTTATGGACATTTCCATTCCTTTTAATTCACTGGACTTTTTTATTCTTATTTATCCCAGTTACAAGGTGTATAAATTACTGTGTGAAATAAAATATTTCCTTTTAAATGTATTATCTTAAAACTAAACTAAGTTTATAAACCATATTAAATATGATAGCTTCTTGAGCAGTTTTGTGACGTTGAAATTACGTTAAAAATTCTATGTAAAAATTGTATTGGTCATACACAGAGGCAGAGGGCGTTTGATTGGTGCAAGCAGGTACACATCCTGTTTACTGGATACAAAAGTTGTCAATCAAACTATATCTTAGCTCTAATTGGTTAAAATAACTATCAATCTAAACCATCGCGTAAACGCGAGTTGTGTTGAGGGCGAGATGCTGGGTGAATATTATAAACGCAATTTCGCTTCCTGTATTAGTGCACTACTTAGGGTATGAGATAAAAGCTACGAACACGTACCCAGTGCGCTTTATTAAAAGCTTTGGTGATATTTCGGATACAGCGAACTGAGGGTAGAGTAGTGGAAGTGTGGAATCTACTTCGCTTGTGTTTTGACGCAGCTGAACTCGACAAACGGTTTTGACGGCGAATTTTTATACGAGTTTAAAGTCGTTTTCAGAAACTATCGACTCGAGTTCAATTGGAAGACGTGAGATAAAGAAGCAGAAAGAAAAATTCGAGCATTGTTTACTTTCTTGCTTCTACAGTTAAAGGGTCTTTCCTTTACCATCCTTTATTTATTTTTTTTTTACATTTTTTGGGGGTAAATTGCAGGTTTTTGCGTCTTTAAGTGTAAATGTTTGAGGATAAGTGCGTAAAAACTTTCTTGTCCCTTTGAAGTATTTGAGTATTTCGCTGTTTATGGATTTTGCGGGGGAACGCGGTTATAATGTCGTCCCCTGAAGTGCAATGGCATTAAAGGAGGCGTTTGTCTTGAGCACAACTTCAACACAGGCAACCAGGTAAGAAGATTTTTTTACTAAATACGCAACAAATCGAATAATTATTACGTTTAATTTGGAACTCGTTAACAGAGCGCGCGCAGGAAGTTGCTGAGCTGCTGGAGGTTCGTTTTAAAGTATTTTTTTTGGATCTGTTATTAGCAAACTGGGCATGCTCTGCAGACTGCGCTCGTGCATACATCTGATACCAGACAGCTAAAAAGTTTTGCATCTTTTGCTCTTTGTCATGTTCATAAACGCCTTCAGCACCACCTGTGGCTGTAATAACAGTACCGAGTACTTGTTTATATGTTCAGAAATGTATAGATCCTGGCTTGAGTCGGATTCTCTTGGGGGGGGGGGGGGGGGGGGGGGGGGGGGGTGTTCGAGTTGGTCTCTCTCTGGTGGGGGGGGGGGTTGTTTTGAGTTGGTCTGTCTCTCTCTGTGGGGTTTGAGTCGGTCTTTCGGGGGTTTGGGTCGGTCTCTCTGGGGGTTTGAGTCGGTCTCTCTCTGGGGGGGGGATTTGAGTCGGTCTCTCTGGGGGGGATTCGAGTCGGTCTCTGGGGATTTGAGTCGGTCCTCTCTGGGATTTGAGTCGGTCTCTCTGGGATTTGAGTCGGTCTCTCTGGGGGGGTTTGAGTTGGTCTCTCTGGAGAGGGGTGTTTGAATCAGCCTCTCTGGAGGGGTTGGAATCAGCCTCTCTGGGGGTTTGAGTGGGTCTTTTGGGGGTTTGAGTCGGTCTCTCTTGGGGGGGTTTGAGTCGGTTTTCTCTGGGGGAGGGTTTGAGTCTGGGGGAGGGTTTGGTCAGTCGTCTCTCTGGGGGAGGGTTTGAGTCGGTCTCTCTGGGGGGTTTGAGTCGGTTTCTGTGGGGGGGGTTTGAGTCGGTTTTCTGTGGGGGAGGGGTTGAGTCGGTCTTTCTGGGGTTTGGGTCGGTCTCTCTGGGGGAGCGTTTGAGTCGGTCTCTCTGGGGGGAGATCTTGTCGGTTTGAGTCGGTCTTTCTGGGGTTTGGGTCGGTCTCTCTGGGGGGTTTGGGTCGGTCTCTCTGGGGGGTTTGAGTCGGTCTCTCTGGGGGGTTTGAGTCGGTCTCTCTGGGGCGTTTGAGTCGGTCTTTCTGGGGTTTGGGTCGGTCTCTCTCTGGGGGAGGGTTTGAGTCGGTCTTTCTGGGGTTTGAGTCGGTCTTTCTGGGGTTTGGGTCGGTCTTTCTGGGGTTTGGGTCGGTCTCTTTGGGGGGGTTGAGTCCTTCTCTCTGGAGGGTTTTCCATATTGGTCAATAATGGTATATAGGTCAATATATAAATTATTAAGAGTATCCCAATGATGAAGTATATTTAACTAACACGAATAGATTATACATTTGGTCTTACAAAATTTAGACAACTGACTAAATAAACACAACTCAGTATTACCATCTGTGCTAAAAGCTGTCTGTTTGACAACCCTGTCTTAACGCCATGTTTGAAAGGTCATGTGACACACAAGTTAACTGCTGCGGCTATGTTTTGTTTTGTGTATCGTTTGCCTCATGTTAGCACAGACGCCATAACTTGCATTCTGAGCTTAGCTTCTGCTTTATTTATGGATGTTTATTGCATGTATAAATGTGTCTGAACTTCATATTTCACTGAATTTGATTGATTAGTTTTGTGAATGTATTTCTGTGTGGCACAGACACCTGGTTTTTATTGTGTTCTGAAATCGTTTGCATCATTTAGTTACGAATCTCATGTTACCAAAAATATGTAACATGTTTACCTTTTTTCTTTCTGATTGCTGTACGACACAAATGGAACACAGTGTCCCATTGGAAGGACAGCGGTGATCGTATCGCTGTCTTTAAGATCGATATCTTTTACTGTTAATAATCTGAGTGTAAATGCTAAGCGGACCAAGACAACGATTAATCAAACTACAAATGTAAACACACCCGTACTTAACTATTTGGGGGTTCAGTTTGTGCTAGGAGTGCTTAGTCAGTCTGTTGTGTCCTGATATTACAATTTGTGTGTTAGCATTTGCTGGTTAACTTGGGCTAAAATTGTACACAGCAAGCATGTTCATTCATCACAAAAACATAAACAACCCATCACTGAGTGTGTAATGTGTGAGTTTCCCACTGTCATGAACAAAGACTAAAAAATAGATTAAAAGTTGTTTTAGAACATCATAAATCGCAAAGTGTTCCTGTTGTTTTTTTGCACTAATCCAGGAAATGTTTGCAGCATTATGGATTTGTCCTTTGATTATTGTCTCAAAATTTGCATGATGTTTGATTTTGTTCATTTTATCATGTATCATTTACCTTTTTGGTCCTGACCAAATAAACATCACACCGTCAGTTAACTCTTTAGGGGTTTATATAGAGTTTTATAAAGAGTGCTTAGTCAGTCTGTTGTGTGTTAACATTCACTTAGTTGGTCTCTGTTGAGCTGTGTTGCCTTTTTGGGGTTTGGTTAAGTCAGTTGGTTGGCCATTTACAGTATCAGTTAGCTTGCTATTCTGTGAGTTGTCTGTATGTTGTTTAAACCTCTTTCTGAGTGTTGAGTTGGCTCATTACTATGAGTAATATTTATCAGTTGTTCTAGGAAGAAGAGAGAGAACTGCACTGGCCTTTGCTATGTGGTGTGTCCTTTAGAATGGTGATAAGCCCTCTGTTAATGACGAGTCAACCCTTGGAGTAGAGAGACGTTCCAGCTCCGGATCAGTGCATTGGGTTGCCCGGTAATGATCTGGACTATGATGTGTTCAAGTTAACCTGCTAGTTTTGAGATCTTAAGAGCGGCAAGTCCAATGAGACACGAATGAATACAGGGGTAATTTTTAGCTGTGGGTGTTGATTTAACACCTCGACTTAGAATCCCACTTGGATGCTTTTCCGTTCTCTCCATCCTCACAATGTGTGAACTCAGATTGTCATTTTGCAGCAGGCAGTTCGTCAACTGGTCTCAGCATGCCAGATACTCACACACTCCTTTATCTCGTAAACAATGATACTTTGAATCTTTCGCAATAAAAACAGAAGAAATATTTCGCAACATGTTTGCTGGGGCAGCTGATTTAATTTCGAAAGTGACCTGTAGCTTATCTAAAATCTCACTTCAGACCTGGGAATGGCAGGTATGCTGTTGTTCAGCTTGGCGCAGAAAAACGCCTGCAGCCTTTAGCTAGAAACGCTGAAAGCTAAATATATCTAATATTTTATTAAATTTATTTAAACGTTACCGATTCAGGTCAGTAAATCTAAGGCATCTTGCAGATCTGTACTCTAATATCAAGTTAGATCACAGAGTCGCAGCTTGTTCAGCAGTCAAAATAAATAAAGTCTTAATACATTCATAACTCACACAATGGACATGTAAAGAAAAAATAAGCTTAGCAGAAAGGCCATTGTGATGAAATTATACTCTTGGATATCAGTATGTTGACAACTTGCTATCTGTTACGAGACTGATATAATCCCGATAAACAGTCCAGCTTCATTTCAAAAGACTGAAGAAATGCAACAGCATGGAATTTGGACCATGATTGCAGTTATGTCACGCTTCAATAGATTTTCTTATGATTATTGCAAAATTTAATTCCTTGGCCTTGTTTTTTACTGAAACCAGTTCTTTCAGCACTTTTTCACCAGTTCGTCTGTTCAAACAATTCTAAATTACAAGAAAACATATGCTTTAGTTTCGTTTGCTTTGGTTTAATGGGCGATCTTAGGGCTAAAATTATACACATCAGACACGTTCATTCATCAAAAAACATAAACAACCCATCACTGAGTATGTGTGTAAGTTCCCCCAGTCATGAACAAAGACAGAAATTAAATAGATTTAGAATGTACAGATTGTTTTTCTCATATCTCATAATTTGTCTATTTTTGTTTTTGGTTTTTTTCCTGCACAAACCCAGAACATGTCCCATTTTTGCAGCACTATGGATTTGTCCTTCGATTATCACCTTAAAATATGCAGCTTGTTTGATTCATTTTTGGAGCCTCATCACATTTTTAATTGTTTTTTGTCAAAACAATATCGCTGCATTTTTACTGTCAAAAAACTTGAAAACTCAGTGGTGCTTTTTAACACCTGCACTGGAACTTGAATCCATCCCTGAGGAGCATCTTTTTAATTCTTAGCTCAAAATGAGCTTATTTTAGGTCTAGATAATCTCATGTCTCATTACGTAAAGTTTTTCATGACACGTGGAAAAGCAGGCTAGATTTTTAAAATCCTAACTGGAGCTCTGAACCCGTGCTTACTCTGGCACTGCAGCTGGTGAAAAACAGGGGTGAGATGCCTGATTAAATATAGACTTTAGAGTGTTGTTCCAACTGCACTGTCGACGCATGTCTCTCTCTGTCCATCTCTATGTCTCTCTCTCTTTCTCTACATCGTATTTATTTCAGCCACTAGTTTAACGCAGCGGCTGAGACGAACAGCTGGAGGAATGTTGGCCACCTCTACGTTTTTGGCCCTAAACTGGGGTGTGGTTCACAGCTGCCTAAGAGACAGGCTAGAGTTTGGGTTCTAGCAAAGCTACGCATTACAGGGTTTTTTTACGTTTCGAAATAAAATGTTCTTATACATTTTTTTTTGTCATATTAGTAAAAAAGATGTTGAATTGAAAAACGCAACATTGTTTTGCTAGCATCAAATCTATAATCCGCAGCTGTTTCTCAGGGGTAAAGTTGAAGTTCAGTGCAATTACGTTTTCACCAATCACATTAGGTGACATGTCCAAGTAAGACGTGATGTAAATATTATACTTTTTTTTTTATGTATGTCAGTAGTGCAAAATAGCAAATCACCTTCTTCAATGTGTAATTAGTATGTGATAAATTATTGCCGCAATGATTGAAGGACGAGTTAAAATAAATATTTATCTGAACACAAAGCCACATGCGGACATTCCACTTTTGAATGTCCGGGTGAGCGTGTAGAACTCAAGGTGGCTGTAATCAAGCTGTAAACATGAGGAAAGTTTACAATTTCAGGTCCAAAAAAGGGCTCTTTGTGCCTTGTTTCTTTGAGCTCAAACCACGTTGCCCCATAGTTCATCCCTGCATTACGGAGCAAACAATCAGTGGTCTTTCCAAATATTTTTACATAATTTGGATTATATCATATAAAAAACACATGAAAGGATATTATGATTTTTTTTTTCCACATGATTTACTTTGTGGAAATTCCACCGGCTTTGATGGCATTTACTTCATCATTACAGAGAACAGTGCAATAAGCCATACAGAAAGTTACTCAGCACATAGGTAACATATATTTCTGTCTCTTCTAAGGTGTGTGGAGGACGTTGACGCTGTAGAAAATGTAAAAGCCTGATTAAAGCGCCATCCACGAAATAAGACGCGCAGTGATAGCAATGGAGAGGAGCAAGCGCAACTCCATTGCTGGGTTTCCCAGGCGCCCTGATCGGCTAGAGGACCCGGACAGAAGCGTGTTTGAGGCAGAGACAAGCCCCGCTCAAATGGACAGGATGTGTCCTTCTTCCTACCGTGCCCTCATCAGTGCCTTCTCCTGCCTGACGCGCCTGGACGATTTCATATGTGAACGGATCGGATCTGGCTTCTTCTCAGAGGTCTATAAGGTGATATGTTCGTTTTAGTTTTATTCTAAGCAAGTTGAGTAAAAGCAAGTTGTCATTTCAGAGCTTCTAAAGGTGTAGTTTCATAACTGGAACTTATTTTATAATTGGACCTTGAACTGATCCTTGAGGTACACCTGCAGTAGGAGACCAAAGAGAGGTTTTCTGGGGCTTGTGTTTCATCGAGACTGCTCACTTTGGGGGTGGGCTGTAAATTAGCACAAAGAGATCGGACTCCTAGCGTCAGATCCAGACATTTATATTAACACGCCCCATTCTAAGGCTTCCAAACCCATACTGTATACGTGTATAAGGGAAGGCAAAAAGTATCAAAATATAATAAATCAACAAATGGTATAGTAAGTCATGCAGAAGTTATTTGACTTCCTACCTCATGTCCCTAAACCTTTTGTTTCTTCAACATTACAGCAGTTAAATAATATTTGTAAGATAAAATATTTTTAAGTTTGTTTTATATTGGCGTGCGACTCCATACAGTTTTTGCTGACTGCATTGTTGCTATGAAAACAGGAAATGCTTTTTTTTCCACAGGAAATAAATTTACACTTTAACCAATGCAGATAAATCTACTAAGACAGTGTAATTAAGGGAGAATAATTTTTTTAAATAATAATATAATAGTGGTCAAGGTGGTTGTGTGTGTGTGTGTTTTTGGGGGGAAACTCCCACCTCATTTTGGTCTCAGGCTGTGGCTTTGGTCCAATATTTAAACAAAACCCTGCCAATCCATCACCCGGCAGCGCTGCTGTGCTTTGGCTAAACCGCACCTCTTTTTCCCTGTATAAGCACAATGGTATGTTAATCATCCGTTTAGCGTTCGCACTGATAAAGTGGTGTTAATTCATTTACACTATTTATCTTGTTTAGTTCAGCTTTAGGAAGTGCATGCTTGCCAACACAGGAGATTACTTTTCTGACACACTTGTAATTGAAACTTCCTGTGGTTTTTTTACATATGTCTCATTTTAGTCCATCAGTGAACTGCAGACATTGAGAGGAAGTGAAGAAACGTGTTCGATGTCATGAGCGAGGATTATCTGATTATCATCATTTTTTTACGATAGGCTGTTCCCTATGACTCATTCTGTACTAGCTTTGATTTCATCCAATTAAATGCTCTGTAGAAAGTATATGCCCCACCCATGGGGTGCTTCTTTGTTTTTCTCGCACATGATTAGTTTCTCCAGCCACTCATTATAATTTTTTACTTTAGAGGAAAGAAATATTATGTCAATATCATATTGTGTGTGTGTGTGTGTGTGTGTGTGTGTGTGTGTGTGTGTTAAAAGGTGCGTCACAGAGCCTCAGACCAGGTGATGGCTTTGAAGATGAACAAGCTGAATAGTAACCGAGCCAACATGCTGCGAGAATTACAACTTATGAACAGACTCTCGCATCCTAACATCCTCAGGTGACACATACACGCACACCCACACACACACACACACACACACAATTATCATGAGGTACAAACTGCATTTAAAAGCAAAATCTCTCACGTGCATAGCGCTAACAGGAATCGTGGCTGAGTGTTTGTTCAGCTGGTTGATGGCACAGCACACTAATATTTAGTACCCAAGTAAAGATGGGATACGTTGGAAAAGCTACCTAGAGGCTGAAGATGCTTTATTAGTAAGATGCTAAAAGTTTTTTTAAGGTTAATCACAATGATTATGATTTTTCTCCAAAAGATGCTTAAATGAATGGATGTGGAATTTCTGCAATAATATCTAATATTTAATTTGAGATATGCTTATATTTATGATGTGCTCATAAAGCCCCATGATTTAACTAATTAGATCTGATATGCAAAATCGATCAAGGATAATGTTGTAAGTTGATTAGACCATAGGCATTGTTGTTATGGTAACATAATATGACCTTGAATAAACATAAATCCAGAGCCTTTTACTTTTTTTAATCTCTTACCCTTAAAAACAAACTACTGTGTGTAAAGTCGCTTCCACCTGGCAGGGATGGCTCAATACAATAATTTTGGCTTCGGTATCATAGCAGAATGTAATGTCTTAATATTAATACTTTAAGTGACCGATAATCAGCATCAAAATAAAAATGAAATAAAAACTATTTTATAATAGTCACATTTTCTTCACTGATAGTGATTTTGAAATAGTAGGTTGGCTACCTGAAAATGTGTTTTTCTCCATTCTGTGGGTGTTAAAAGAAATAATAAAGACATATTTACATATAATAAATAATATGTAAAACATTGTATTTCATAAAACAGCAAAGTGATGGATTATCATATATCATATTTATTGATCTGGATTATATGATAGATATGTGTTTAATGCATAAAGTTATAAAATATTAGTACATGTATTAGTACATGTATCATCTCTAAATAATTCACTGTTACCCTATAGATGACTAGTTTTGCAGTTAAGGAGGGTCTGTGTGAAAGACACAGACACAAGCACTTAAATGAATCGTGCTGTTTATTTACAGTTGATATTATACCTGAAGATTTAGTTTGAACTGTACATTGTGCTCACCTGTGTGCGCCTCGAGATGGAACGCTGGCGCGCGTGGTACATAGAACAAAACTGTAAACACGAGACTGTGACAGAAATAATATTTAGTTGGTTTAATAAAAGTTATAAAACTTATAAAATTATATTGTGGTGCCCCGTCCCTTCCTGAAATTCTTTACCTAGATTAATAAGTGATTTAACACTGCAGGTCAGTTCACTTAATAAATTTTAACATAAGTTGCTTCATTGTTCAATTTTTTTTCTCTCTCACTTGCTGTCTTTCGAAGAGTTTAGACTCAAATAGCTCAAATATAATTTATACTTGTATTTACCCAGTACCGGCGTACCACACATCCCTACCGCTTGGTCCACTCAGTGGCACTAAAGCGACATGGTGGAGAGCTCAAACAGTCAGTCAGCTGGAGGAGATTGTTCCATAGTGAACTATACACAGTGAACCTCTAAGGGCAAAATAATAATAAAAAGAAAGCAATAAAAACAATAAGAAAAAAATAATTGATTAATCATAATCAAGGTAAAATGTTTTTGAGGTTATATCGCCCAGCCCTTTGTAAGCAATATTAATATGACGACTAGTTAAATCTGTATCCATCAGAACCGGTGTTTGTAGTAGCAATGGTGCGTTAGGACAGAAGATTCATCTGCTGGATTGTTCAGCACTTAAGCGCGCATTCTCTGTAGGTCTTTATAGACAGGAAGTTGGCAGTCGGTGATTATTGGACATGATAAAACGTCAGGGATGAGAAGTAGCGCCAAGCCACAGGCTGCTCATTCTCTGCCTTCAACTCGATTCGTAGCGTCTGACTTTGGAAAACTCCGGTCTCGTAAAAAGACTTGAGGTGCGCATTTGTCTATAAATGGAACTGCAGTTCAGACGGCTCGCTGAGGACTCGCTCTATTTCCGTGCTCTGTGTTTGTACAGCAAAATGCGTGCTCAAGCTACACAGAGCAAGAGAGAGAGAAAGCGGGATAGAGGAAGGGCTGAAAGAGGGGAGGCCCTGTGTGTGTTTTTCACAATCACGTCATTGTTGTGTCCTGCTGAACGGGGGCAGAAGGCCCTGCGCTCTGACTAAGGGGGGCTTTGTTATTTGGAAAAAGACTCAACAAGCAGCAGCGATAAATGTCAGACCTGAAGTTTATTACACTATCACTCCCCTGAGGCACTCCTAAACCGCTGTGGTGTGAAGCGGCCCCTAGGTGGTGGGAGGAGAACGGGGACAGAGAAGGTGGGAGGCTCTTATGAACACAAACACACACACACTTGCGCACGCACACACCGTACTGTTTAATCCGCTTAGCTGTTTGTCATCTGTTTTAACATTTTGTTAAGGATTTTATTTTGCTATGGATTAATAGGACTCCAGATAGCTTTTTTAGTCTACTTCATGATCTGACCAATTAGTAATGACCATTCTCGCTAAAGCCCACTTACTGATGCCTGTTTTTTCACTTACTGATGCTTGTTTTTCTCTTGAGACTTCTTGAGAAGCCATAGTCTGCTTTTCCCTGACTAATGCTGGCAACTCCTCCCACACTTCCGAGCGTCAATCCAGCTGAAAGAAGACTTCAAGCTCATGTGGGAGTCGATAGACCACGCTCAGACATAAAGCGTTTTGTAAAAAGTCTCACTGCCGTGATGCAAGGTGTAAGACGGACTGAGGAAAAAAGGAGGAGGTGGAGGGACATGTTGGTAGCAAGTTAATGGGGTGCCAGGACGATCCATCATTTGTGGACAGCATACACATGCTCTTAAACACACTGTCAGTCTTTTCCCGTTTTCTTACATGAACAAAACCTTTGGATTGGCTGCTTTATTTCCCCTAAACACTTTGTGGTTACTGTTAAACGCTGTACACACACACACACACACACATACATATGCAACTAGTGAAAGAGTTCAGCGACACTACAGGATGTGTTAAAAAAGACTGAAAGTGACGACTGATCAGAACAAGACATCCCATCTCTTCACAACGTAGACCACACCAACATAGACAGATCCTGATGTCCCCTCTGCTCTGTTTTTTGCAGGTTCATGGGGGTTTGCGTGCAGGAAGGTCAGCTTCATGCCCTCACAGAGGTAAGAGGAGCTATACACAGGTTCAGACACGCTAAATTGACTTAATGCTTTACAAAAATCTGGACGCAAATAAGTGTATAATTTAATTGAAACACTTAAAGGTGTAACCTGAATTATTATAATTAAAATACTTAAATAGTCTTTTTTCCTTTCTTGTGTCATGTTAAGTCATCCATTACAAAAGTCATTCATTATAAAGATAATATTAACTATTTTAATTCATACACAAAATCGTCCAATACAATGTTTTGAATATTTCATACACACCTTTATTTATTTATTTAATTGTATTTTATAACATTTGTTTTAGCATTTTTTTTTTTTGGATTTCTGTATGTCATTTTTGTTTTCCCAGTATGTGCTGATAGAGTTGTTAGTAATCATAATCTGTTTTAAAAAAGAGCCCGAAAAAAATCATTTTAGCCCTGTGATTTGTAAAATGAAGCCAAGAAAAAAGGAAATGGTGGTCCAGGGTGGTTTAGTGTGTTTTTCTACCAATTTAGAAAATTTAGAATTCACATTTTAAACATAAATTTTGTTCAAAAATTAAGAAATAACATTTTTGGTTAAAATTTAACCAGCCATACTGTGAATAAATTCATGCTTATGTGCAGAGAGATGGTGTCTGTGTGTAATCAGGCTGTGATTGGCAGCTAAATATGGGATGTAGGAGCAGAGTAAATTAAAAGTTAGCTGTGTATGTGTGTGTTTAAGCAGTGTAGGAGTTTAAGAGGCCCCCCACACTTAAAGACTAAAGGAATGTTCTGTTTTTAAAACACACAGGTCTGCACAGGCACTCAAAGTTTGTCGCATTGAAAAAAAATATGTTAAATATGTCATGTTGTGATCCTGGTAAAGTTTTTTGTCTTGAGCTGTAAAAAATTTTGCGAATTTTTTTTAATGCCCCTATATTAAAAAAACTTAATTCCAAACGAGTTGCTGATGCTAAGTCTTTCTTTAGAATAACAGAAGGAAGTACACATCCTTGTTGTTAACAAGAAAAGTACAGTAAGAAATGGAGAATTTTTACGGCAAATCCCACAAAAGTGTGTATATGTATTAGAACACTAAGCCCTAATAAAAGGTTTTCTCACACTACAGCGATCATAAACGCAGTAGTAGTCGTTTAATAGGGTGTGTGTTACTGTGTACAGTCATTAGTCATTACGTTAAGACATAAGTCGAACCACATTTTACACCTGAAGACTGCAGATGTACCTCAGGGTTTAAGTCTAGGTCCTACTATGTATACAGGGTTATTAATCGAACTCTGGTGCGTTTAGCCAGACTTCAGGCAAGAAGTAAATCAACACAGTTGTGTTCTGTGATTTGTGTTAAAATATGTGTAACTTTAGTTTCATTTTAAAAACTTTGTTTCCTTTTGACATCACTTGACAGTACAGCTTACATGTGGAATATACTATGGAGGGGGGGAAATACTTCTAAGCAATGCTTAATTCTAATTACACAAATTTAGTCATTAATCGCTTTGAGCAAGGGGTGTAACTTGTCATTTACAAAGTCATTTCATAAAAAGCTTAATTATTTCAACTCCTGAATCACACACTAACAATTATTTAAGCGCATTTTCAACATTACAAAATGCATTGTTTTTTTCTGAAATAGTTATAGAACCCAGGGCTCCAGTTGAAAAAAAAACATACTTTTACGTCTTTTTGAATTTCTGTGTGTTAGATCAGTATCGGTCAGGTTGGTTAGAGGGCAGATGGCGCCGATTATGTAACAAATGTTGTAATAGACGAACTCTGTTTTCGCACGCAGAGTTAACACACAGACACACCAGTACAGCCTATAGTGTCTTTGTTATATACAAACACATGTCTGTCGTCGGCAAAACAGTGAACGAGCCACACCGCATGTCTGCCACCTGCCATGTCTCTGAGCGAGTGCTGTGATGGAGGATGAATTAATGATGAATTATAATTATAATGGGGCAGTGGTGGCTCAAATGGTTAAGGTGTTAAGTTGTTGATTGGAAGACCAAAAAAATCTTGGAGCTCCAACGCCGCCAAGTCGGCCACTGCTGGGTTCTTGAGCAAGACCTTTAACCCTTCCTGCTCCAGAGGCGCTGTATTACAGCTGACCCTGCGCTCTGACCAGAACCTCCACCAGGTGGAATATGCAAAGAAAAACATTTCACTATGTTGTGCTGTGTATAAACATGTATTTGACAAATCAAATAATAAGATAATTCTTATTAATAAAAGTTAGTAAGAAAGACAATAGAAGTGGTTGAGTGCTCGCTAGTTCCTATGTATTGGGCAATTGGGCTCTGCTTGTAAGTGCTGTCGGGGGTTAGCATGAATGTTGCCATTTTAAAAACTACTTTGTCTGGATGCTGGCTCATCCATTAACATTATATATTTAAAATACAATTTTGTGTAGTTTAGATTATCATTATTATTATTATTATTATTATTATTATTATTATTATTAGCTGTGAAACACCTCCAGGTCCTGACCTGTGTTTGGGTCACTAAAGAGTGCAAAAATAGCCCTTAGCAGGAGACCTTATATTAAGCTTCAAATAGATGAGCTTTCTGTCTGCTATGAGAGAGAGAGATACATATGTACACCAGAACTAATTAAATGTAGCTGCTACATCACGTGTCTTCTTTTCTCTCAAACCTCGACCACACCTGTAAATGTTGCTTGTTTTCCAGAGAAACAACAGGGCGAGAATGAGAGGTGCCTCAGTGGCTGCCATCTCCAGTTCCAGAACGGACATCAGAGACAATATTTGCATTCGTGCAGTTGGCAGGAGTAGAAAGCTAATCCATTTAATCAAAACAGGGACTTTCAGTGCGACACGACATGGGTAAAAAAGCGTGCCATTAGACATGGCTGTTTTTAGAATGAAGGGGAGTTTTGTATTATTAGCACATCCTGATGCATTTTATTTATTTTTATTTGTTGAACAGTGAAGCGTCCGGTCAGTTTTATCCATTATTCATGTACAGTAGCTACAATTAAAGCTGTAGAGCATCACTGAACAATCGGTTCCTGTTCTTATTTCTGCTACAGCAGCTGGTCTTTTTTTTTTTGTTTGTGTTTGTTTTTTTTTATAATATCTAGTCAACAAGAGTTGGAGTTTTAAAGATTTCTTTAAGGTTTAAATACTAAATATATAATTATATGAATATTAAATAAATGTCTTCTTACAAAACATTCATTGATTTAAATTGAGCATTTGGTGTGCTGTTCTCCATGAATAAGCAGTTGTTATAGAACCCATTTAAAACCGGTTCTGCTGCTTGTGAATTTATCATTCGGTTGCTGTGAGGTACTCCTCTAGATGTATGATGGAAATCATGTAAAATGGTGTGATACTGACTATGATTCATCTTCCGCTTGCATTCTTTTCCGTCTTTTTTTGATTTTTTTTTTTTTTTTATATATATATATATATATATATATATATATATATATATATATATATAAACCGTGATAAACGTATATGTCACCTTGACGTCACATTGTCCTGGTCCTCAACCTCAGCCTGTCAGCGCTAGTGTAAACGACCTCCCCATGTGTCAGTGCGTGAACTTTAGCTCCGTTCACCGCTCTGTCCATTAGCACAGATTATCCAGCAGAAGATAAAGGAAGAAGATAAAGGATAAAAAGATAAACAAAAAGAGGTTTTGAAGCGGGCATCTTTTCACGGTCAGCAAACCGGGGGGAAAAAAGGAAGCATGACTGATGTTAAATGTCTTAACATTCTCATAGCACAGTTTCCTTCAAGCGCTTGTGTCGAGTTCAGGCAAACAGAAAAGTAGGACAAAGAGGGACACTGAGACTTTGTCTCGTGGTTAGGTCACGCCGCAAGAGGCTGAGGAAGAAAAAAAACGGATTAATGGAGCAGCCGTGCCGAGAGGTGTACGAATACAGAGATTTAACCCACTTCAAAAAAAGATTTGTGTGTTTTTTTTTTTTTTTAAGAAAATTATTTTGTTTTTGTTTGTTTGCCAAATTAAGAATAAGGACACAATTTTTTTTTTTTACCCATCACAATACAAAACTGACAAAGCTAATATTACACAATTTTTAAATTCCTGTGATTTTTCATTTAGCTTTGTTATTTTAAGTTTACTACTCTAAAAATCTATATATTATTAACTTTATAAATTTATACTTAAAGTGCTTTACAGTGTGAACAAAATCGAATCAAAAACACAGTTCCCAACTTTACCAATCCACCACTGCTGGACCCCTGAGCAAGGCCCCTAACCCCCAATTGCTCAGTTGTGTAAATGTCAGTCGCTCTGGATAAGGGCATCTGCCAAATGCTGTAAATGTAAATCCAGACTAACATAAGTATTAAAGTATTGAAACTGGAATAAGATCAAAAATAATAATAATATGTACTAACAAAGATGTGTTGGAACAGTGTATAAGGAAAGAAATATATATTTAAAAAATTTTCTTTGTTTTCTCTAAGATTTGGTGGCTTGTATTTATGTGTCTGAACTGTGTTTTCTTGTAGTACATCAACGGCGGAAACTTGGAACAGCTGCTGGACAGCAACAAGTACCTGAGCTGGAGCACACGGGTCAAACTGGCGTCAGACATCGCCATGGGTCTGGCCTACCTGCACTCCAAGGGCATCTTTCACAGAGACCTCACCTCTAAGGTAGCACACACACCGGCAGTCACATCCTTCGAGACGCATCACGCCTTCAGTCTCACAGACGTCTTTCACGTACACCTGCTCACATGATTGTCTGCGCTGTGATTGACAGGAAAGAGGCGGCGATTTTTTTTTCTCACAGCTAATTTAGTCACGCTGCTCTGGTGTCATGCTAGTTTGCGCTGTCGTTCTTTACTTTAATGTTGAGGAATCTGTTTTTCTCCTCCGTTTATTAACATGTAATGCTGCAGAACTGCAAACCTAGAAGAATCCGGTACAAAATTACAAAGCTCGCTGTAACACACACACACACACACATTTTGTCAGCGGGTTTATCTCATTTATCAAAAGGAAGTAGTTAAATATCAAACATTCTTTTTACCATTAAATATTAATTAATCATAATTATGGTATGTGTGTGTGTTTGCAGAACTGTCTGATTAAATTAGATGAACACGGCTACACTGCAATCGTTGGAGATTTTGGCCTTGCAGAAAAAATCCCCAGTCATGAGTAAGTGACCGTGTGTGTGTGTGTGTGTGTGTGAGAGAGAGAGAGAGAGAAAGAGAGAGCGTGAGTGAAAGAGAGAGGGGCATCTGATCTGGCAGAACATAACGTTCAGATGTGAACTAATAGGAGATCTAATAATACCGAAGAACATTTTCTCTCCTACTTTTGTTTGTCTTTTCTTATTCTTTCCTTTTCCTTTTTTTCTTCCCTTCCTTTTTCCTTTCTTTAACTTCTCTTTTCTTTACGTTTTTCTTTCTGTCTGTCTGTCTCTCTCTCTCTTCCTTGCTTGCTCTTTTTGTCTTTCTTTCTTTTCCCATCATTTTATCTTTATCAACACAATTTCCTCTACACAATTTTCTCAAAAAACCTTTCTCTTTTCCTTGAGAGATTCTTTGTGAAATGTGTGCGAATCTGTTTGAGAATGTTCTCTCACTCTTGTTTGCACAGGGTCGATGGAGAGAAGCTGGCGGTGGTGGGTTCACCGTTCTGGATGGCTCCGGAGGTCCTGCGTGACGAACCATATAACGAGAAGGTGAGCCGACGAGACCAGGATCACACTGCACGGTGCAGTTGTGATTATTCGATTGTAACATAAAGGTTTCTTCGTGTGTGTCTTCAGGCCGACGTCTTCTCCTACGGCATCATCCTGTGTGAGATCATTGCTAGGATACAGGCCGATCCCGACTACCTGCCTCGCACCGAAGTCAGTGTTGCTGCACTCTCACACGAGAACAGTCAGAATCAGAAAGCAAAGTGTTCTAGACAACCTCCAGTTTAAACATCCTGAAAAGCGAATGATTAATAAATCAAATCGCATGGACATTATCCTAATATCCAGATCTTCTATTAGGATAAACTGTGTCCTAATGGTGCTCACTTTTCAACAATAATACACATTTAGACTTACTTAAACTGATTTGGACTGTAACACAGTGGCGGTTGGTCAAAATGAGGCAAATACCAGCAAAGAAAGCTAATTGTCATGTAAACAATGAATTAAATATATATTTATTCAGTCGTACAATTCCACTGTTGGACATATTATTATGTATTTAAAAATCTCAATCCGGTGCCGGACAAACGAGTGTGTCTTCAGGGCTGTAATAATTTGAAGAGCATGTGATTTTATGGTGAGCTTTTATTCCTCTGGGGGTACACCATTCTACAAACCTCAACCCCCCCTCTTTTGTTGTCAGCGAATCAAAAGTGGTTGTATTCATTTAACCTCATCTGATTGGACTGTTGTAAGATGTAAGTCACATCTTTGATTGTTTTCCAATTTGTTATTTGCGTAGAGGACAACAATAGTATTACGAGTTTTATCTCTGAATCCGATTGGTTATAAATGGACAACTCATTTGAATGATTACCTTGATTATCTAATTACTGATAATAAATCCACACTGAACTCAAATTTACTTATTTACTGTATTTTTTTAAGACTTTAACATTTGCAGTATTTTAGATCATCAGCTATTTATAATCCCCCCCAAAAAATTAAGTTTGATTTATTTACATTTGTTTGCTATAAGTTTTTTAAAATAATTTCTTAGCACCAGCTGCCACTGCAGTAACATTTACAATAAAATATTTTATTTTAAATCAGGTTGTTTGTGTGTATTTATCTGGTGTAAATATTTAACTGTTTGGAGTCAAATTTATGGCACAAATGAAACTTATGTGAAACTAGTGTGATGTGTATGTGTGTCTACAGAACTTCGGCTTGGATTATCACGCGTTCCAGCACATGGTTGGAGACTGTCCTCCTGACTTCCTGCAACTCGCCTTCAACTGCTGCAACGTAAGTGATTTTACTTTAAGGTTTCTCGCCCCAAGTTTTTTCTACTCGCCATACGCTGACCAGAAAGGATTTATTCAAAGCTGAATCATGCACATTGATTTCTACAATAACGGCAGTGCTAGCGCAGTGCATAAGGTGGTAAAATTTCGATCAGATGGTCATAAGTTCAAATCCCAGGACTCCCAAACTGCCTAGCTGGCTCTTTAAACATGTCCCCTAACTCTCAGCTGCTCAGCTGTGGGTCAGTCTGGGGAAAAAGTGTAAGCCGTTCAGTTCATCCGCCTTGTATAAGTGCGTTTTTATATTTAAAACAATAAACAGAAACGATGTAAAGGTCACGAGTCAGACGCCTGGGCGTGCACACCTTTTATATGCTGTCGTATATTGTTTTTAAGTTTCCTAACACACTGCTAGATTAGATATTTGGAGTGCATTTTGGCTCGACACAGAGCCTCTGTACAAAATCACATACTTTCTTACTAACATACTACATTTAAGTAAGTACGAACTTCCCGACTGATAAACAAATACGTTCTATGTAGTATGGATAGTATGAATGATAGCTGGAAGTACTACAGCCACCAATTGTCACAACAGCGCAAATTTAACGTTAGATACTGTTTAACTTGAATGATGTTTTGCGAGTAAAATTTGAGTACAAGTAACCAAGGTTTTTTTTTTTTCTTTAAGCATTTATAAGTACTTTCACTGCTTTCTGCCACTTCTGAATATCTGTAGTGAAGTATATATCCTATGCAGACTTCATAATCCGTTTGGGAGTAGTGGAACATCTGGGAAATGTTTGCATACTATCATTTGCATAATAAGCGTTTGGACATACTTCTCGCCTCACACAGTTTCGCCTACTATATTTCCTTTTTGTTGCAGATGGACCCAAAACTCAGGCCTTCGTTCCCAGATATTGTAAAGAGGCTGGAGGACATTCAGCGGCGTCTGAAAGCTGAAGACGGGGAAAGGGAGCGGATCCATATACCAGCTGAGATGGATAAAAAGAGCATCTCTAAAGGTGTAAAACCAACACACACACACATCTTTACACAGTACATTATTGCTAATATCTTATTTAGGAGCTATGTGGGAATAAACGATTGATCAGAATGTAGGATCTATAACATACAAAACAAAACAGACGCCCAGCGATCCTGTCATTTAACACCCGGGTTCCGTCTTGCATCTCACTGACTCTTCCATCTGCCATACCTCCGCCTGCCCTCCCCCCTGCCCCTGTACGCCTTGGCAACGCTGCTTTGCTAGAGTGAACTGTCTGCTAGCACGCCATCTCTAGTTACACCATCACTTTTACAACGCTGCTCTCTAATTTCCTTTGGCAGCTAATACAGGAAGTGATGGAGTGCCAGTTGTCTCTGTCTCTCTCTGAAGAAGGTCTGCTTGGATTTGTAGCATTGTCTTAAACATGGCTGGACGACAGTGTTTGTTATGCATAAAATTGTAATGCATCTACATACCAAGATTTTGCATTGGAGCTGCACACAATCCTCCAGTGCACACTTGCCTTCAGTTCTGACCGGAAGCCAGAATGTAAGAGTTTTGTTTTATAGCGCCCCCTGATGGTGAGAAACGGTAAAATAATCTTTTTGGTTGAGATGCATGGAAATAAGTAACAGTTTGGAACGATGTTTATGTCTGTGTTTCTCTCTGTGTTTCTGCTTAGGTGATAAGTGTCAGGGTATAAAGCGGCTGAATTCTCTGGGTTTACAGGACGATAAAATCCCGCCCAAGTCGCCTCGTCCGCGACGCAACATCTGGCTTTCGCGCAGCCAGTCCGATATCTTTTCCCGCAAACCGGGCCGCAAGATCAACGTCCAGGACCCTCACTACAACCCCGGACCTCGAGGAATCGCCAAAGTCAATCCTTTCAGCGCTCGGGAAGACCTTAAAGGCGGCAAGATCAAGTTCTTTGACTTGCCCAGCAAGTCAGTGTTCTCGCTCATGTTCGACTTGCACTCACCAAGAGGCAGCATGAGCTCGTACCAGCCTCATGCCAATGCTGGCAACTCATGGCCTGAACTGTGGCAGCTTCCAGGACGACAGTGCTACTCTCTGCCCGTGTCTCCTCAGCAGTCGTTGTTCGAAGCCTTCAGCACTGCCAGAAGCGAAGGCGGAGACGCCCGGCCGAAAGCACTCAGCGGCTGGGCAAAAAAATACGCCGTGTCCGAGATCCCACCATACAGACCTAAAGAGCCTTCTAGTGCTAGGGCAGAAACTGAGAACGTGGAAGCGATGGACTGCTCCAGTAGCAGAGGCAGCTTCATCGACGACAACAACGACAAGGAGCCAAACCAGCTGCCCAACGGAAATGGAGAAGACATGGACGCGGAGGACGGAGAAAACACGTCCAGCTTGTTCTCCCTGACCAACAGGAGCCCACTTCCTCTCAGTTCGCTGGCTGAGCCACAGGAACTGCGCTCCATCGTCCTAGCACCCTGCCGTGCGTCCGCCTCCCCCGACCTCCTGTCCCGGTGTGATATCTGAGTAGACGCACATGAGCACCTTAACAAACACTTCACTTATTTTCCTTGCACAGCGTGATGATGTTTGCTACCAGATCTTCACCTGGAAAATAAACATTCAGCGCTTAGACAGACGCAGAACAAATGAATGTATTGACAGTGTATCAATCTCAATTGGACAAAACACTTACTTGGACTGAAAAAAAAATAGATTTCTATGAAAATCATATAAGCTTAAATCACCCCAACCCAAACTGCACCCCACACCTCCCTCGAATCTTTAAACCACAGTTTATTACCACAGTTCATTCATCCATTTGCACTGTACGCGTCTTCTCTTAATTCACACACCTGATCGCTGAGATAGAAACATTCCGTACGCGCAGTTCCCCCGGGATTCGAGCGAGTGTTACTGCAGAATTAAAAATCTTATTCTAATGGAAAAAACAGGCGTGTCTGTAACTACTTAACATCTAAATTGCACTTGAATTGTGGACTTTAACGGGGTTAGTCTTTTTAATCGTATTCTTTTTGTTTTGTCACTACATTTCTATGCAATAAATCTAACTGAAGCAGACTAGTTTTATTTTAATATAGACAGTTTCTCTATTTTGATATTTATGATGAAGAGTTTTACGATGTCTTACTGTCCCTGCTGGTCAACTGCATAAAGCATATTATTAAAACAGTTCGATCAGCACCAACGTGTAAATATGTGTTGAAGGTCTCGCCGTCGTTCGTCCCGGCTGATTTATTTCCATCGTCGTTCTGGTTTGTAACTGATGTTTAGAGATGTATAATTTCTACCAAAGAAAGATATTAGGATCTTTTTTTTTTTTTTTATTCATATGACTTTATCCATGTTTAAGTGCATGTATGCATATTCAGTCATTCGAAACGAATAAAATTATTTGCTTTTGTGTTGTTTAAAAGTCAGGGACTGATTGTGTATAGGGTTTTTTTAATTTTATTTAATTGTGGTCACATCATCTTGTATGACCCATTGATACATTGATAGGATAAAGCTCACTATTTTGCATCTGTCTGATTAGTTATGCCCCTTTGCAACATCAGAGTAAAATTGGAGGGGCTAATAATAAACGCTTTTATTGTAATCCTCTTTTAATGTACCAGATTTCCTTTTGCCTAAAAACATGTCAGTAGAGCAATTTAATGCTACATGGTGTATTAGCGATTCACCCTCATCATTCCTGGGATGGACTCTACCTTGACCCTGACCAGAAAATGGATAATTATGTGCTGCATAAAAAAGGTAAACAGTCAATCGCTTACATTTTTATATAAAATCAGGATTTTTTTATTATACACTGATCATATTTTTTACAAAACCACATTTCCCTCTAGCTCCATGTCTGCTTTGGGAAGCCGTGTTCTCCACACTTGCTCCATCTTGGTCACATGAGCTCTGGAGGATTTTGAGAAGGTGCTCTTGGCTACATGAAGCGGCACACTCTTGCCACTCAGGTATAGCTTGTTAGTGCAGGCAGGGAGTGTTCCATCTGCGTTCTGGATGCTTGCGTAGGCAAAAACATATCCTGTCATAAAGGCGTCGAAGCCGGCTCGATGTGTTCCTCCTTCCACCTTCTTCTCGCTGGATTCATGAGCTGGGTTTCTCACGTCATGGGTTTGGGGATCGCTGCATTGATTCTTTGCACATTCGCTTTGAGGCTCTGCAGAAGATCCCTCTCCATTAACCTCAACCTGTTCTTCTTTCCGCTTCTCTTTCTCCTCGCCCATGTCCTCCATGTGGGCCTTTTTATCCTGCGGCATCCCGTCTTCCACCTCCTCTTCCTCCTGCTTCATCTCTTTCTTCTTCTTCCTGCGCTTTCTCTTTTTTCGCTTGTCCTCTTTGCTTTGTTCATCTTGCCGGATGATAAGGTCTGTGTCGTGTGACATGAGGCAGCGAGCACCGCTGGGGCACCAGCCGTAAGCCTGCCATAATACAGGGATTTATTAATTATTTCCAGGAGGATTTTGTGGAAGTGTGTATAAAATATTTTATTTTTTTTAAATCATACATACACACAATATATATGTATATTGTGTGTATGCATGATTGTTTGGATGACTTCGCATTGACTTAATAAAATTAACTGATTAGGATTTAAAACTCATACATAATATTTGATTTTATAAAAAAAAAAAAATTTAAGCTGTTGCCATGGAAACAAAATACCTTTCAGCCTAAAAATTGAACGTGTTTTAAGATCTACGTTACTGTGAGGTAAAGGGCGACATCTAGTGTCTGAAATGTATTACAGCTGCAGTAGGAACTTATTAAATAAACTATTAAAATTAAATTGTGATTGGTCAGAAGCTGCTGGAGTTTATTTTTTTTAATACAGCAGCTGCAACAATTCACAGATTTATATTTCTGTTAATTACAGCTAATTTAAGTTATAAATCCATAAAAGGTTTTCTTTTTTAAAAAAAACCCCTTAATTTATGGAACATATCAGACTTGATCTCATTGACCAGCTTTTATTGGCTAAAGAGAAAAAAAACATACTTGTTAAAAATAAATCTGGTTACTTGGATGTTCTGGGAATTTAAATATAACTATAAATGTATAAAAACGGATGATGTTTGTAAATAAATAAAGCTGTTGGCTGAGTGGTGAAAGAGGAAATAACCAGAACTAACGATGCACAGCTTCACTTAACTGTTGATTATTTCCTGATTTTCTGTTTACATCCCAGGACCGGGAATTTGACACTCCACTGATCAGATTTTTAACTCTGTAGAGAAACTTACTGAGAACTGAACACAGATGTTGAGGGATTTGTCCCGGTCATGGCTGTCAGTGCAGGGTCTGTAGTCCACATAGCTCTGCAGTCGTCCAGTGTATTTACAAAACTCCAGGAAAACGTGCGGCCCGTCCTGAGACGTCTCGAAAGATCTGCCGTTGTCCAGTTTACTAAAAAAACACAACATGCAAGTTTATTTTATTCTCAATAACATCTGGATTTTTACAGCATTGCAATTTCTTTTTAATAATTCTGTTTTTACCCTTAATTCATTTCTTCCAAAAATTTCTTTAATCCTTTCTTCTGAATCTTTTTATTAATTTATTTCAAGCTTCAGTCTGTAAGTTTTCTGTTTGAACCCTGCGACTGCAGTTCAATGCAGAATTTTCTCCTTTACGTGGGTTGTGCATTAACACAGCTCCTCAGCACGGATGACTCAAATGTTTTGTGGTACGTGTGTGTGTAGGCTGTCAGTCACCACACTGGTGTGGATACTGCACTTTGGAATCACAGATTCTACAGCCCTAAAGTACTAAGCGAATAAGACTTTTTACAGGAGGAAAAAAAACAAAAAAAAACAATACACACATAGTTGCGCTACTAATAATGATTGAATCTAACGATCGCCAGTTCGCGTGTATCACATTCAACCATGCAAATCACTATTGTTGCACTCTGTTCTGTAATTGTTAATCCTAACAGCAGCAGCATTGCGTAATTACATGCATTTGGTATGCATTAGCGTTAGCATTCTCGCATGCGATATATTTATGTTTAACGGACGTGACGTAATAACTCAAAGCCGAACAGCGCCATGATCTCATTACCTGTCAGTCATAGAACTATATTACAGGATTCCTGTTGTGACGCGAGGTAAGATATGATTTTAACACCGACTAGTGATTTACTTGCCCAATAATTAATTTCAGTTTATATTTAACTAAAAAAGAAAAGCTTTCAGACTGCAGCTTTAACTGCTGTTAATTCATTGCTTTTTTTTTTTTTTTTTAACCTACCACTTCTTGTATGCGTACTCCAGGTAGGAGGCGGTGAAACGCAGCTCGTATTCGGTGGCGTACTTGGTGTCGTAGATGCCGGCGGGAAACATCTGAGCCAGATCGGTGGTGAAGGTTCCCAGTTTTTCAGGTAGCTGAGCGTAGAAGCTCTGGTACAGGAAGACCAGGTCGATCAGACCGTTGTGAAGCACCAGAGGCTTTTCAGCTCTCAGAAGCTCCACAAACAACGTCCGCATGGTTACACCCTGAGGTTCTCCACCCTAACACACACACACACACACACACACAATCTACTTAGTTTTTATTTCTCCATTTGTCAAAGAGGAAAGAATCTGAATCTCTCTCTCCATCTGTCTGTCTGTCATCATTCCACTCCTGTTTGTTTTACTCTCACTCAATTTCCTTTATCTCTCTCTTCTACCTTTTCTCCATTTCTGTCTTAATATCTTGACTCTCCCTTCTTCTCTCTGTAGATCTCACACTCCCCCCCCATACACACATTCATTTTTTTTTTCAATTTTATACTTTTTGTCTGTCTCTCTTCTTCTCTCTTTCTGTCCGTCTCTCTCTTCTCTTTATTCCTTCTCTCTTCTCCCCTCTCCCTCTTTTCCCGTCCCTACCTCTTTTTCCGTCTGTCTCTTTCTTTCTCCCACATTCTCTCTCTCTCTCTCTCTCTCTCTCTCTCTCTCTCTCTTTTCCATATGAATGTTTTACAATTTTACATAGATAAACACACACTATTCTGCACTCAGATCAGTAGAATCGTCCTCACTGACGCTGATCGTTGTGGTACGGGATGTGTACCGTGCACTTGCCTTATCGTTGCCCTTGTCATAGGGAACGCCCTGCGCGTACTGCTTGTTAAAGTCGAAACCGTGCTGGACGAGGAACTGCACTGACTGCGGTTCGATGATATATTCCTCCGCACACAACAGCGTCAGGTTGTACACCTGAACCAGGTACGTCCTGTCTGCCTGCGGACCAGAGAATCGCTAAAGTTTATGCGCTACAGCGAAATTACAGCAGGTTTAAAGATTCAAACACTCACGCCGTCTTCGAGTTTTTTGTAACAGGCGAGTCCCAGAGACAGAACCGAGCGCGTACGGGCTGCATGACAGATCGCCTTATAACGATCCTCAATCGACCTACAGGAGGGGGAAAGAAACTGTTATTGTCTGGAACCTTCCAGCCGTCTACATCACACCGCATAATAAATTCGATTTAATTACTTAAAGTCGACGTTTGCCAGTTTTTTAAAAACTTTTCTGCTTTTTAAAAAATTTGAGTCTTAATGTTTTTCTCTTACTAAAACATTTACCGCATTCAGTAAACACTTTTTTCCAGAGGGACTACATTCACACTGCAGGTGCCACTTCCACAACTGGTATTAAATCCGACCAGGTCAGATGTTCTGCAGCGTGACACCAGTGTGATTGGTTATGTTGAAATTTACACCTCTTTTACGCCATTTTCGTCATTGTAGTTACACGCCAGACCAGAATAATAAAAAGCACAAACAGTTGACAGTTGTCTGACACTTCCTGGTAATCACGTCACGTCACCATGGGGACTGAGGACGCTTCCATTCTACGATGAAGACGCTCTAGCTGATTTCTTAGGACTTGTGACTTCAGTTGCTTACACACAAAGTGTAACTGCAAAATTCCTGCCACCTGTTTATCACCCAAACAAGGACGGGTTCTCTGTTGAGTCTGGTTCCTCTCCAGGTTTCTGTAAGCCCTCGGCTTGCTCATCAGGGACAAACAGGGACACACTGATGTCTAATTCATTCACATTGTATAACTGTCTTTGATTGTAAAGCTGCGTTGAGACAATGACTTCTATAAAAAGCGCTATACAGAAACACATTTGATTAAATTGGATGAAGGCATCTGTCAAAAAAGTTGAGGGCCTTGCTCAGGGGCCCAGTGGTGGCAGATTGGTGGTGCTGGGAATTAAACCCACAATCTTCTGTTCAGCTGTCTAACAACTTAAAACCACTTAACTACCACTTTTCTTACTATATACGGTGTATATTAATGGGGGGGGGGTTGTACAATTACAACAGGGTTCACTGTAGGGACTGTGTTTAAGTAAATGTTGGACAGTAATGAGATGATTGGGATCCCACCCGTTTTGAGGACTGTAGCTTTAATACTCACTCCGCTAAAAGAGCTTTTCTCGCTCCGAGACCGCTGAGCTCCTGAAACAGAAGCACACAAGAGCAGGAGGAGAAATAATAACTCAATTAATAAAGGGTAAACAATAAAGAAGCTGGGCATGAATTTGGTGGGTGTTTGAGTCTCACCGTGTCCAGGGCAATAAAGGAGGATGTTTTAAAGGCGAGTACAATAGCAGGCCATAACTCTTTAAAATTATTACTCTGAACATCTATAACAGGAACCACCACCGAGGAGCTCATCGTTTACCTGCCTTTAATAACACACTGCGGAAACTAGGCTATATTTTTGTCCTAACATCAAAACTTTTTCTACATAGTTTTTAAAAATTATTTTCATTCAGTTCCTGTCCAGGTTTTTAACAAAATAAATAATCAACTACGATTTTCCAATTCCACCCGAGTCGCATGTGGATTTCGATTGTTTGGACGTTTTGCGACGTTTCTCTCCATGCCACATTTTAACCACAAAGTGCCCTACCTAGGGCATAAAAACACATTGTTTCTGCACTATTTAGCACACTAGTGTAGGGGATTTGGCGCAATTTGGCGTCTGCTTTGAGGTCCTTGAAAAAAATCAGCCTGCGATTGCTGCGTTCACTTTTTTAAAACAAATAAAGAATATATTGTATTAATAAATTTAATGTTGTAATGTATTCAGTTAATAATAATGAACAACTAGAGAGTCGGAAGTTTTTTTTTTACTAGTATTTATTTTGTCGTTAAAAAATATTCAGGCAATTGCATGAACAACTAATACCCGATGGGTTATTAACATAAGCTGTGCGAGAAAACACAGGCGCCATTTTGGCTCAAAGAAACTCGGAGTTGCACTTATTTGTATTGTTTAGAAATATATAACTGACATGTATTTGTAATGCGTGTTGTCAATGACAATATTTTAAGCTCTTTTATTAAAATTATTATGTGCTTGACGGTTTAAGTCGTAATAGGTGTTACAAGCTAATTGTTGCTAACCTTTATTTTTATTTTTTTTACACAACGGTTTTCTGAATTTTTCGATGTAATTGGCTAGAATTGTTTTACGCAGACAATCGGCCAATCACATACATTTTACGGTACTATTGTCCAATCCCAGAGCAGGAGGGAGGGATTTGTGTGAATACGGGTAAGCGCTGTTTAGCAAAAACAATGGGTGGATGTTCGGCACCGAATTGCTCAAATTCTACAACAATAGGAAAACAACTTTTCCGTTTTCCCAAAGATCCGATTCGCATGAGAAAATGGCTGATTAACTGTCGACGGGACTTCGTACCAACCCCATGTTCCCGACTCTGCCAGGTAAGTGGAACTATGACGGGAAGAAATGTTTTCCAGTCGAGAGCAAAATCAGTGGATGGTGCAACGCGCCAATCCGTCTGCCATATTGGAAAGGTCCAAATCAGGTCTTAGGATAATGAATGTCTATTGACGGGACGAGTGTGTAAAATGATTAATCGACCACAACTCAAATTATATTTAATGTAAATTTCATTTCAGTGGTTATGAACTATAAATATACTTGAAATGCATTGTCGCATAAATAAAATCCATAAATCAGTAATGATTTCAATGAAAATCATTACTATTTATTTAAGTCGACCCATCAAATATAGTTGTGTTTAGTCTGGGTTGATGTATCTAAATTTAATTATGATGCTTACGCTGTTCTTGTTCTGAGATGAATCATCATTTAAATGTTTTCAGGACCATTTTGAAGAAAGTCAGTTCGAGGAGATCGCCAGGTCACCAACAGGAGGAAGAAAACTAAAACCCAACGCAGTTCCTACACTGTTCAACGTCCCGAACCCGCCGTCACCCATCGCCCAAAACACGCTGTCCACACTGTCGCTGAAACCTGAACAAGGTACAGGGAAAATGTATAGAACCGTATTATATCAATCTAATGTGTCACAATAACAGACATGCTGTAAAAAACAAATTTTTTAATTTTTTTTTTTTTTTTTTTTTTTTTTTTTTTTTATCGGAAAAAGATCTGAAGTTTGGGGATCACGGTTACGCTCGCCGGCAGCCCCGAACGGAGTTTGAGGAAGACGAGCTGCAGAGAGCAGATGAGGAGCGATCGTGTTCTCTGTGTCAGCACTATAAAACCCAGCTGGAGCAGCAGCAGCAGCACACAGCCAGGCTGCAGAGAGAGGTCAGATCCAATATGGATTCAGTCAAAAAACAACAATTATGGTGTCTCTAAGAAAATAAGTCTTAACTATACAGTCTGAAACTCCAAGCCCTCACATCCTCTCTCTTATCCTTAAATGTTTTTTCGATCATTTTTATTATTATTATTGGTCTGCACAGCTCTGATTAGTCTGCTAAACTCCCATGCGTTTGTTTCTGTGCAGGTGGAGGAGATGAAGAAGCGCTTGCACCGGCTCAGTAAGATGGAGAAAGGACTGCAGATGTTCCTGTACGAGGATCAGATCCGAGCCCTGACTCTCACCAAGCGATCTCGTCGCGCCGTCTGGTCCCACGAAACCGTACTGACAGCCAGGAAGATCCGCTGCGCGGTCGGCGTCAAAGGTTATGAGTTACTGCGTGAGCTAGGCTACCCGCTGCCCTCCTACCGAACCCTGTGTAACCGACTGGAACCCAAAATGATGATGAGCGCGAGCATGCAGGAAGATCTGGCAGAACTCGGACTGGGGATCATCACTGCCTGCGACAGTCCGGATAGAAACGGGGCGAGCGATGGACTGATGGGAATGATGACATAAGACTTGTGTGTGTGTGTTGCTTTTGATCATATACACTATACCTTCTTAAACAGAACAATACATTTGTACAGTTATTTTTGTTTGTCATTCTGTAACTGTTTATTTATTGCACCTCAGTGGACTCTGCTTGGCCAGAATTCCAAACTCTGATTGGTTAAAATGTGTAAAAAGGTCTAACCTGTTTTAATAACTGTAATCACAAGTAGACAAAAAGTATCATGTAATTTTAGAATTAATAAATTGCCAAAATTGCTTTGGTGAAACAATACACTGCTGCCCCTACAGCAGAAACACACACTGTACTAAACACATCGCACTGTATTAATCACACTAAACGGCTCACACCGTACTGATCTCACTGATCATACTAATCGCACTGAACTGATCACACCGTACTAATCACGCTGAACTGATCACATTAAACTGATCACACTGTGCTAATCACTTTTTACTGATCACACTAATCTAATCACACCGTACTGATACTACTTTACTTATCACTTTGTACTGATCATACCGTACTAATCACTTTGTACTGATTACACTGTACTAATCACTTTGTACTGATTACACTACTAATCACTTTGTACTGATTACACCGTACTAATTACTTTTTACTGATCACACTGTACTTATCACACCACACTGATCACACTGTACTGGTTGCACTGAACTCTTCACACTGTACTAATCACTTTTTACTGATTACACCGTACTAATCACACCACACTGATCACATCACACTAATCTAATCACACCGTACTGATACTACTTTACTAATCACTTTGTACTGATCTCACTGTATTAATCACAATGCACTGACCACAGAGTACTGATCACACTATACTATTCACTCTGTACTAATCACACTCAATCATACTGAACTGCTCAAACTGTACTGATCACAATGTACTGGTTACATTGGTTAGAGTGTACTCATCCCACTCACTATGCTAAACTAATCACACTGCTCAGCCTGTACTCACCACACTGAAGAAAATGATCCCACTGTACTGATCTGTGATGTAATCCTCTCTCCTGTGTGGGACTCTGTGTAGGCGGTTGTTTTTCTAAACTCACAACCTGATGGGATTAGCACATATTTAGCTTGAACAAACAATAACAAATGGTCAACCTAAATAAACCCTTTAAATCTTCCCTTATATCTTTTACACACACACACATTTTTTTTTTTAGATTTGATCAGTAATTTAAGGTTAAATCTCTACCCTGTGTGAGTTTGTGTTTTTTTTCTTCACAACTCTCAGCAGATTAATTATCTTGTAGAGGTAATAGAAACAGTGACCAGCTCTGAATGTCCGAGTGTCGTAACATTATAAGGCCCTTGAACTCCTCCTCGATTGGTTGGCTGTGTTTGTTCTGGGGAGTTGGGCTTCTTCTACACAAGGCTTTAAAAACCTCTGAGTAAACACACACCAGTTGTTTTTCTTCCAAACATTGAGCTGGTGAGATAACTCAGGTATGTGCTTAACTCCATGATATAAGCATACCAAATTCTACCTAAGTTCTTACTTCTGCCATATGCTTTATTAAGTGTTTGTTTTATAAGAATAGAACTGAATAGAAGTCCAGGGATTCGCCCCAACATCCTTCTATAGAGGAGGCCCAGCCTGGTGAATTATGCGAGCGCTGTTGGCTCTGTGCTTGGCTTCGCTCCAAAGCCTGCTCCCGACTTCAGCGCTATTCGTGGAGAGAAACAGCAGCCAGACGACCATCTGTAAGCCTGCACCGCACTGGGAGATCGATGGCCGCTCTCCTATGAATGAGCTGGGGGGAAACGTGGTGGTGGTAGCGCTGCTGAAAGCCAGCTGACAGTTCTGCCTCCTGCAGGCTGCGAGGTGAGACTTAACCAAATGACCTATCTAGCTTACAAATGTGCTTCAATCCATGTACAGCTTTTATATTTAAAAAAATATATATATGTACACATATATATGTACAAAATATATATATATAAAACACTGTGTGGGATGAGAAAATCACTTCAAGGAGACATTTTGATTTGAATAAAATGCAATTAAAAAGCAATAAGAAATATATAAATGTTATTATATATTGGTATTAACATTGTATTATATTAATATATTTTATCCCATGCAAACATTATAAAAATACTTTTAAAAAAGCTGCTAATCTATCTAAAAAAATACTCAGCACTGCTTACTTGCAATTTACCACTAAAACAAATAAGGAGTATTTATTTATTTATTTATTAATTATATAACCAGGATGGTCCCGCTGAGATACAGTATCTCCTCTACCAGTGAGTCACAGTAGAGTGGACAGCGTTCGAATAAAATACATATGAACACACAGTTCCAAAAACAAAACAATATTTTTTAACATAGCAGGAGATAGAAATGTATATTATTCATATTTAATCTACCTTAAAGCTTGTTTCATACATACGAAGCGAAATTAGAAAAAGTAGATGGACCTGTCTCTGTGTCTCTATGTCTCTGTGTCTCTGTATGAAAAATAGGCATCATTAGTACGAATGTATCTGATGATCTGGTATTATAAATATTTGCGCAGTCTGTCAACACACTAGGTATATACTACGGTAATTTACCCACCTTTAAAAAAAATTGCATATGTTTGTTCACCTTAAAGCACAAGAAAATCCATTTTTTTATTTTATATAAATTATAGTGATGCACACGGACACTTTTACCAGTAACAAATGGAAAAGCAGTGAGATAACCTACATCCAGTTTTTTTAAAAAACCTCTAAAGGTGCATGCATCTCCATTATATCACTATAGTCCAGTTCTAATAAAAGAATCATTTCTATTGAACGTTTTTCAGCAACAAAAACATTTTTATTAAACAGAAACCTAACATTCCTCTTCGTTTTTTCAAAGAGCTGTTAATAAGAGAGCTGTAGGTCAGCCTATTATTCAGCCAAATATTTACAGCATAATGTGTATAATTTAACACTTGTGCAGGGTCGTCCACATGGTGTAATTGTTTAGGAGTTTGTTTTAAATTGAGTCAAATATCTGTTCGCTTGTAGATTTAAAGTTGGATCACCTCCTGATCACATCCATCTGTGTGTTTTTATTCATCATTTCCCAGATGTTGTCTCCTCTTATAATAAACTCCAGACTTCTTGCAGGTTTTTCACTAGATTGGGTCACATGACAGGGGTGATTTGATCAGTCAGTCACTATAGTATTAGTGAGATCAGACACTAATGTTGAATGAGGAGGTCTGGGGTTTAGTCTGTGTTTCAGTTCATCCCAAAGGTGTTTAGTTTAAAGGGGTTGAGTCAGAGTCACGGTTCTTTCACTCCAATCAGAACACAGCATGTCTTCATGGAGCTATTGTCATGCTGGAACAATATTTGTGTCCAGTAACAGAATAATGGAATACTACAAAAACATTTTTAGAAACCATATGACTTTGTGAGTTTTTGTGGAAGACCCACTGATGTGAGTGTGCTGGTGAGGTGAACACAAACTGATCACATTGTATTTTACCCTTTTATAGATTTTAATCATTGCTGTGTTTGTGCTAACGTAACCTTATCATGTCCACAGGCTTGGAAGCCTGCGTGATAAGCTGGAGCGGGGAAACCTGACCGACGTTGAGTTTCTGATCGTAAACGAACAGGACGCACTTTCCAGGGCCATGTACTGGGAGCTAAAGAGACGAACAGCGGTGGGAATTCCCGTCTACCAGCAGAGCCCACTGCAGGACGACGTCTGGGACACGCTGCAGGGAGACAAGGATGACTTCCTAGTTTATGATCGGTACAGTCAGACAAGAATCGCTAGAATCGCTCGATGACATCCAGTGCAAACACACATGATATCTAATCTCTTTAAACCTTTCTCAGAATTTTTACACCAATTTTTTTCCTTCTGTGCGAGTAGCTGTGGCCATCTGACCTTTCACATTGTGCTGCCGTACAGCTTCCTACACTACCCGTATGTGGAGGCGGCTGTTAGAGCTACGTACTTCCAAAACGTCTGTAACTGCACGGTGAGCTCATCTTTCCCTGGACATCATCCTTCACGTCTACGTCTGTGTCAAAAGTACAATGCTAATCACCTTTGTGTTTTTTTTCCACAGCTGGATTCTAATTCTACTCAAATAACTAGCAGCAACGTGACAACAGAAAGAAGTACAGAGCCGAACAAAAATGTAACAGAATCACCGAGCAACAAAGATCATCACCATCATCATAAACATGACCAACGTCATTATCATCATCAGCACCAGAACCAGAATCATATGAAGCAAAACATGACCAATCCAGCCATCACACAGACCAACAGCACAACAACGGTGAAGCAACACACTCACCATGACGTAGAACATGAACGGCTTGTAATCACAAAACATCCCAGTTAGGCTTTTTTTCCCAAAATAGAAGCCTGACAGTCTGTGAAAGTTTTAATAATAACTGTGATATGGTTCAGACCTGCAGTTTACACAATATTCAAGTAGTAGCTTTTAGTCCAACACAAAAAAACAACAACATTTTTTTCTGTAAACCAAAGAAATCATGCATTATGTTTTTTTATTGTTTGGATGTTTTGCATTTTTAATTGTTTAAATACGGCTGCATGCTCAGTAAGTCTAAAACCAGCTTTCACGCAGAAAAAAAACCCTCTCTAATGGATCGCTGTAAAGAGTCGCTTCTCTCTGGTTCCTCGTCAAAGCTCTTAATGAAGCCTGCATGTCAAACCTGGTCCAGGTGCGTGCAGGCGGATGCTGAGCCGAGGACGGGTCCACACAGAGCCCTGACACGCGATTTATTCAAAATGGCTGCTTCTGCTGGGGGTTGTTTTTAAACTGATCGTCACGCTGAGCTAAAATTCAAAAGCCTAAAATCGACACTTATTAAGCCGTTTTACAAGCCACTCCTTATTACATGCTATAAACATATAAACAATTAGGAAAGTTTAACCATGTACGGTTGTAATCATATTAAGAATTGTTTTGTTTGAATAAAACATTTCACAGCTATCCAAAATGTTTATTCAATCAATCAATCAATCGATACCAATAGAAATGAATTCATAAGTGTAATTAATCCATCGCAGAGCTGCTGAACGCCCTGTCCTGATTGGTCGTTTTGTGCACACATGATTACGTTTATCAGTTAGTTTCTATTGGAACAGCTTATTCACATGTCCTCTAAAACAAATCATAATAAAATGATTTATTTGGTAAAAAAAAAAGGGTCTTCAGTTGTCAGGACTTTGCAGCAGTAACTGTATAGAAGAAACTTTCATGATTACTTCAATGACCAACTTAAATACACTCATAATGAACAATTCCGATTTGGTGACTATATCTGATATTTTTTGATGACCTGTTTACATCATCTTGTAAAACTGACCCGTATGTGGTATCTGCATTTACACTATGCACGACAAAACAACCCAATGTTGACGTACTAACCAGAAAAGGAAGTAAAAACAGTGCGATGATCAATGGACGCAATGGAGAAAAATTTAATGATTATTTAATGTTACTTTCACATCATATTTAAAAATAGGCAAAACAAAACTTTCTTAAGGAGAAAAACCGCTGAGAGAGAAAGAGAGCCTAGTGTGTGTGTGTGTGTGTGTGTGTGTGGATTGTTAAAACTGCCTCTGATTTGGGTTTAGAACATTTAATACAGTGAACAAAATTAATAAATGTTAAAATACAGTTGTGTGAAGTTGTGTGTCCACCTGAGGTGACGTCATGCACAATTGTCGCTTGTTTGGTGATGTTTGACTCGCATTAACAGGTGAAAAATCTGATCTATCTGTTTACACTGCACACACTAATGCACAAATCTGAATCGCATCCCATTTACTACCACATACAAATGAGGCATGAATCCGATCTGCAAATTTCATAAGTCAAATCCGATCTGTGCCACACTGGAGGAAGGAAAAAAAAAGAAAAATCAGAATTGGGTCACGTGATACGTGCAGCGTAAACATGGCCTAAATGAACATGAATGACAACAGAAACATTCCCCATCAGTGTACTTAAAATCATGACGTCATTCTTTCATTATAAATAATACTACTATAATTACTACCAAGACTAATATTACTATTATTAACACCAGTATCACTATCATTAGCAAATTAAATACTAGCACACCTGCACAAGTGCAAATACAAGCTGTTCCGCCATCTGTTCATCCGCCATCTTTGTGTATCTCCTTCTTTAACCCTAACACACGCACTAAATGTAATAAAATGATTAATAAAGTAATACTGCGGGTTACGATGGGGCAGAAAATAAATTTGTTGTCCAGAAAAACGACAGAACTGAAACCGGGAAACCGGCAGAGAGATTTTTTCCCCCTGTAAATTAAACTGATAATGTAGTTTTACTTTACGACACCAGATGGCGCCTTGAGCCAAATATCGACCGCTGACTTAATTACTACAGTGAGTCGCTCTCTCCTAAGGGTGCGTGTAGGTGTACTAGTGTGTAAGAACACTAGCATTCATGTGTGCAAGTTCTAGTTTTTATCATTTAAATACGTTTTGTACACAATTTGTTTACTCTTTTCTCACAGCAAAGAAAAGCAAAAACAAGTTAAAATGACAAAACTTAAAAACCAGTTATAAAAATAATTTTGTGTGTTTGTAACAGACAGGAGTTTGTGAAGTAAAAGTGTGTGTGATTTTCACGACACACTTTTTAATGTGGAGAGTTTTTCTTTTCTGTTCTTCTATTTTCATTTCATTTTATTTTATTTCTGTAACCCTGCTCTGTAACAGCGCCGCAAAAATCCTTTCAGTGCTTATATTATACTGCTATTGCTGCTATTGCTCTGTAAGTGTTGCCCCTCACCCTTACCCATCCCCCCGGCCTGCATCATTAGGGACCTCGGTGACGCTCTAGTGATCAGACTAAATTGAAATAAACCTGAGTGGACTTTACTTATCTAATCTCCTCAGAGCTGTGACACTTCATCTGTCTTACCAGGTCCTGGGATCAGCGGCATCCAATCACGGCTTAGTGGAGGGTTTCAGCCCGCCCACAATGCCAATACCTTTTACACAACCTCTGTGTGTGTGTGTGTGTGTGTGTGTGTGTGTGTAAGATAATGTCATGAATGGGGCACTTATTTCCTTCTTGCGCTCACACTATTCAGCGTCACTAATATGATATGAGTGCTATATACTGTGTGATATACTAGTATGTAAGTCTAAAAGTATAGAAGTATGTGGTGATATTTTAGTACCTATACTACCATGCAAGTACACATATTACACAGACATGCTGGGGTGATAATATTCCAGTATCAAAGTATAGTGTAGGCTACAGTATATGTATGAACATGTGTGCTAGTGTAAAAATATTACGAATGCAAAAACGATACTAATAAATCCTTTTCATGGCCAATTCCGAGATTATTGAGTTTATTTATTCATATTATAATTTTCATATAATCTGCAATTTGTGCATCCAAGAAAATAGTTAATCTACAATGCAAATTAACTAATGATATTTTACTAGCTTTTGGCCTACTATAATAGCAAACATAAGTCCTGACTCTCCAAATGTTTTTATTTTTGTGTAAAACACCAGTAATAATTTATTGTACATTTTTCATAAAGAAATTAAGATCACATGTTTGTAGTTAAATCTGCCAACCTGCCGGTTGTATCAAGATGTAGCCCAAATATTATCAACCCACCCAATGCATTTATTTTTATTTTGACTTAATCAAAAGAAGCTCAATTGGCTCAATCTGGCAACACTGGGCAAGAACCCACCCAATCTGGCAACATTGGGCAAGAACCCACCCAATCTGGCAACACTGGATGCAGTCACTTGCACTTGGATGAAAATGGAAATGGACGAATCTCTAATAAATCAGACTGTTGATTTACCGGCAAGCGAACTCCGATCTGGTGGCTGAATTTCTTTCATTTACAGGAACAATGAAAATGACATAATTTTCACCCACATTGCTCGATTACTCATCTGTTCGATAAATATTATGCACCCCATAAAAATTTTAAATGTGTGGAAAAGTGGAAAAAAAGTGAAAGTGTGGAAAAAAAAACAGTGCTGGGAATAATGGCGTTCCTAACAGTGTTACTTTTATTCAGTAAGCAATAATCAAACGAATTACCGTTTTCCCCATTACATGACGATAACAGTTACTATACATGATATTATACATTACTATAAATAAGCTCACTGGAGCAGTTTTATCTGAGTAACCTGTCTCAGTCATAGAACATGTAAAGGTTTTTTTTTTCTGCTGGTGTGTGTCGGGTGGGGTGGGACACATAACTGATGATGATTAGTTTGTTCACACACAAACACATGCACAGTCGCACTTACCAACGACAACGGCTCTGTCCAAATGCATACCACTTTTTTAATGGTTGAGAAGTATGTACTTACTCAAATGCAGTACATACTCTACATTTAACTAAGTACATACATCCCAACCATTTAAAAGTGGTAGCGCTCTGGTTAAGGCCCTGGACTGCTAATTGGAAGATCGGGGTTCGATTCTCTCTCAGGTGTGTTAAGCGGCTCTATGTGGAAGTAGATGTGTATTCGGTATGGGTGTATTCCCCTTACCTTCTTTACTATCTATAAAATTTGCATTAAATGAACAGAGCTCTCACTTATTAACTTACAAACTTAAGACCTGTATGATTTTGGTCAATCTTTTTTTGCTAATCTGCAATTTCTTTATTCTATCACTATTTTAATAATGCTGTCACTCATAACAAATAGGGGGTCTGATTAAGTTATGGATTGTTAAGGCAGAAAACATCTAGTTTGTGTACATGAAATATGGGCTGGGGCAGTAAGGGCAGTTTAACTTGATTTAGAGAACCACTGTTTTTACTGTAGAACTATTAAAAAAAAAGTATACGATATAACGAAAGTAAACAAGTATAAAAGTAGTATGGAATACATTTCTACACTTTTCTTGACTCCTGAATGAAAAAATAAATAAATAAATAACTTCAACAATTTTTTAGAAGTGATTAAAAAAATCCCAGCTCGATAATGAAGCCAGTGTCAATCACGTATCGGCTGACTGACAAGCCGAGGACCTAGCTTATCCTTTCCAGCGTGTATGGAGGAGGATACTCAGAGAAAATAACCTAGTTATTATGGTGAAGAACCCTGCAGCTGTGCTTGAAAAATGCAGCTCCAGCACCTGAGTGGCATGTGTCACAGCAGGGCTGAGCTACTTTAGCGGACGTGGAAGGTAATGATACAGAATTGCTGGCAGCAATGCTAACTACTGAAATATTTCATAAACTTGGTCCAAAATGATGCAGGCTTTAAATGTTGAGTGCAAACTTGTGTTTCTGTTTTCTTCTTAAATAAGTAACATGGTGCAGTTCTTCAATTCCCGTTGTTATTAGAACCTCTCCCTGATGCAACATGAAGAATTCATGGCACGCAGATAAACGCTCGAATGAGCTGAAAGTCGGCGAGACCTCTCCTGTCTGTCGAGTTAACGAAGGAGACAGGAGTCTCTCTCGGTCCTGTCATGCCGCTGACAGAAGGTGCCCGAAGAGTTTTTGTTTTTTTTTACGGCTGCCTAAATGTAAGCATCCCACAATGCCGTCGACGTTGATTTACAATAGGCCGTCCGCCTGCATGAGTCACAGAGTCGTACGCGGTAAATAGCTGACAGATCTCTGGGTGTGGCGCTTAAATGTCACTTCCCTCCAGAGACGCCACATGAAGGCCGTTCCTCAGTGTGGCTGTCACTTTAAGTGTGGGCCATTCTTTGTGGCCGAACCCCTTTGTCAGGGTGTGTAGTGAATGTCATTTACAAAGAAGCACTCATGAAGAGGAAGAACAGCACAGGGATGAATGTCTGCCAGCTTTCCCACCTCCTTCCCTTACTTATTTTACTTATTGTGTATCGCTATTCATGTATAACAGTAAATCATCATCCTTCACTGTATAGCAAAAAAAGTGCACTATAAAGATAAAGATTATGTCAAAGCAGCTTTACAAAATCGTATTAAAATAAGACAATAATAAACACGCACTAAAACACTCAGTTCAGTTTAATTAATATTTAATTTAATTATGGGGGAAGTGGTAGCGCAGTGGTTAAGTTGGTGGACTATTAACTTGAGGACCAGGGTTCGATTCCCAGCTCCACCATGCCACCGCTGGGCACCTGAGCAAGGCCCTTAACCCCCAATTGCTCAGTTGTATAACACGGAATATTGTATGTCACTCTGGATAAGAGCGTCTGCCAAATGCTGCAAATGTAAATGTAAATGTAAATATCTGTAAATAAAGAGTCCAGAACTAAGCAGGCCAGAGACCACATCGGCAAAGAAACCAAAACTCCATCAATGAAAGAAAGGAGAGAAAAAAACCTTGACAAACCAGCAGGTTATTCTATCCTGCAGTAAAGTTTCCGTGGGCTTGTCTGGATGGGCGTCTAGAAGACAAGATCATTACTACGAATCTGCCACTGGGGCTTATTGTGCTGATCCACCAACTGGACTGAATACACACTGGATCTGGTGACGACAATGAGCTTAGAATAGAAAGAAACAGATGTATTAGTGTAGATGCCATTTTAATTATGATATACAAATACATTGTGCGTTATTGGTGGTTCTCCCAGTTCCGGGCGATCTGATTATTGCAGCCCAACAATCCTTAAACAGATTTGGATAACAGAAATGTCTAAATGTATTATGTGTATTATGTATTATGTAAGGTGCAATAAAACATACTAAGGAATACTAAGAAATACTAAAAAAAGCGACTAGTACAAATTTGACATAATATCAAATTGTATGCAATCCTTAAATGTACAGAATGCTGAATATAACAGAATACGGAAGTGTACAGACGGCTGACTACTGTAGGAAATGTTGTTGTGTATTGAGAAGTTAAATGTATAACATTTCTAGAACCAGTGAAGCGTGTAATACGGAATACTGAATTGTACAGAATACTAAAGTTTATAGAATATTGAGGTGTGTGGAGCACTGGAATGTGTGTAAACCTGAAAAGTGAACAGAATACAGAAGTATGTGGAAACCACTGCAGCTGTTTATACTTTATGTAAATGATTCCTATCTCTACCTTCTGCCAGCTGCCTTTTTTTGCTGACGGGCCAAATCCAACTAGCACACGTTATTTCTGTTTTTGAAGACTTCCTCATTCACCGCCCTCACCTGAATCCGAAATGTCTCCCTATTAGACACACAGCGCAGCGCTTCGGCCCTGGATTCATTATTTCACACTATGGAGTGCGGTGCACTGATCTGGGAAGTAGGGCACTGGCTCCCAAATGGTCTTTAATGCACATAGAGTGCCCTAGGCATTTTTATGTTACTCAGTGAAGTGCAGTTATATAGGGAGCAGCGAACCATTTGGGATTCAACCATCCTTTTCACTGCAAAGCCTGAAGTTTTGTGCTATTTCCTACACTTTCCCTAGAGAATCCCAGACTCTCGCTTGAAGCTGCAATTACGAATCACTCAGAGAGCCTGGGTCAGCTCACAATGGTCCTGGTCAGTAATCACACACACACACACACACACACACACACATGGGATTTAGAATCGGACAGCTTTCAGACAAAGACTGAGTCCAAATCAAACCCTTAGTGTTAAGTGAATTTCTCTCTATGAAATAAACAGGAATGGATTCGGACAGATATTCAGTTATAACATAGCAGATAGCGGTGTGTTCATGGAGACACGTTCACTGAGGATATGTACCATTTCTTAAATATCGTGCTTATAGCTAGGAGATGCAGCTAACCTGGGCTATTGTTTTTTTTCTTTGTTTATTTATTTTTCACATATTTATTTAAAAAATTGTATGAATAAATTCAGACTTTATTATTTTCTAATTCTGCACAAAAAAACATGCAAACATATTTAAAGGTGGTACATTGCGAATGTATGGCATTTACCTTCTATTTTACTTCCTGTTTCCTGTTTTCCACTTCCTGTTTTTTTTTTAAGAGTTCTAGTGCTAGTTTAAAAGTTTAAAGTTGTTACACGTTTACTTAGTGATCCAGGCCACGTTTTTTCAACAAGAGTCTCAACAGACGGCACGTTTGCTTCATGGAATGTTAAAGTTGGCCCCTGGTAAAGATATTATAAACTGCGCTATTATAAAAAGAGAACATCGAATAGGTGGAAAGATCCATTTATGGTTTTAGCTTTAGAGGCAAGGAAAACAAACATGTAAAGGTCACGGGTGAGTCACGTGACTGTAGGATGTGGTGACACTGAGGTGGAGATAAGGGCCAGTGATCCGGGGTCGCTGTAAAAAAAAACATTTCATTGTGGATGGCAGGAAGATGTGCTAAGGTTCGGGGTGATGGTGTTAGAAAAACAGTGAAGGGTACACTTCCTCTTTCTCCTATGCACACACACTAAAACACATACATGCATAGCAGGCTATAATAAAGCACTAATTCTACACCCTAGTGAGACTAGCTTGATGTTTTGGATTCTCTAACAAACCTACGAATCTTCAGCAGCAAATATGTTTTATTATGTGTGTGTGTGTGTGTGTGTATGTGTGATACATTGTACCGATTTTTATGTAAAAATATGCTAAAATTAGCAATGCAATCCATTCCAAACATCAAATTTTGGATTTTACAATCGAATGTTGATCTCTAGTTTTGTGCAGATCTTAATACTTTCCTAAATATCTAAACGTTTTGCTGTTGATCTGTATTGGTGCCTAAACAAACCCAGTCATGCATGACTCGCAATTTATTCATTGATAATTTATCTCACTAGGGACCTCCCTGAAGGCTGTTTGGAATTCACCTTATTTATTTGTGAAAGGGAGAGCCCCATCTGTGGGAGAAGGCAACCATTTCAGTACTCTCAAACAAGCCTCTATCAGCATCACTGAGAGCTTATCAATCACCCAGAGACCTGCCACAGTGAGATTTATGGATTCAGTCAGCCAGAGGAAGGACTGTTTAAAGAGGCAGGAGGTTTATAATAATAAGAGGGAGGAGAGTACCCAAAAGTAAGTGATAAAAATAGAGTTGGTGGTGATGCGCAAAGGAAATAAATAGATAAATAAATAAATAGGTAGTTAAGATAGGGGGTCATTTGATCAGATTATATAAATAATAGTGGTTTTGATTTCATGAAACATTTATAATATTGTTATTGAGCTATAGTGTGGTCATGTGTAAGCGTGCGTAAAAGCATCAAGCAGAAAATGGTGTTATTATAATCTTTATTTATTAGATATCGTCATATACGTCTTTGTGTCTTTTAAAGTTGTAGGTTGTTCAACAAATCGATTTGTGTTCCTATTTATGTTATAGTAGCTATAAACTGTCTGTACTTTTACGAGTCTCTCTTAATAAAAAAGCCTCTTTCATAAAAATGTTAATGTCTTACCCACAGAAAAACACTTCACCATATTTCCTAGTGTCAGGACATGTGGAGGTTGATGCAGTATCTTTTTAACAAAGTTGCCTAATGTAAAACAAATGAAGTGAGGACTAATAAACAAATAAAGAACCAAAACTAGACTGGGGGAAGGACAGAGAACAAACAAGGAACTAGCATTAGCATTTAGCAACTTGGGGAATAGCCATTTGCATTAACATTCTGTCCCAGTCAGGAAATAAACAACAACCGAACACAATGAGGGAACAATCAACTAATGACAAGACACATGACTGCGGCTCTGTCTGTGGTGGGGAAGTGGTGGCTCGTTGAGGTGTTGGATTGCCAACCCGAAGATTGCGGGTTTGATTCCCAGCTTCACAAAGCCACCACTGCTGGGCCACTGAGCAAGGCCCTAACCCTCAATTCCACAGTTGTATAAATGAGATAAATGTAAGTCGCTCTGGATAAGGATGTCTGCCAAATGCTGTAAATGTAAATGTCTGAAATTGCATATAACTTAAATATGTACTATATTTAAGGAAGAACATACCTCTAGACATTTAAGAAAGTATAGTATGGTTACAGGTTACAGGACGTACTACATCCGCCATGGTGATATTGTCATGTGACAGCAGCACAAAATTTAAAGTTTGATGATGTTTTACTTGAATGATGTTAAGCAAGAACAGTTTTTTTCCTTTAATAACCTGGAACATTTGAAAAGTGTCGCATTGTCCCTTTCCGCCTTTCCCGCATATAAGAAGCCGTTTCCCCAGAGTTGTAGGTCATCCAGGACCTTTTTGCATATTGTAATTTTCATACTAAGGATTCGGACACGTATCGCATGCTTACTTTCGGCTTCTAGATAGTATGAAAGATCATAAAAACCAACACAGCCCACGTCCCAGGGTTGCCCTCTAGTTGACTAGTGGGGTAACATTCCTGGTAACCCTTACATCAACTGCTTTTATAGAAAAAAAATAAGTGACTTTCTGACCAATTATGTTTAAAAATTCAGCACTCCTGTGGTATAAAAAGTAAAAAATAATGTTTTTGGTTTTTTGAAATGAATATCACCAATCCTAAAAAAATATACTTGCTTAAATTCTAAAATTATACAAATATAATTAACAATAACAATTTACAGTGAAAGAATTATTTAACTTTCCTAATGACTTTTTAATTGCTTGTTTTTATCATTATTCTCTAACTAATAGTCACATGCTTGTCGGAGATTTTGATTCATAATTAATCAACAGCGGTGGTCTCATTTTTAAATAATTTCCCAACGCATAAATACGACAATAAAAAAACTCACACACATTCAATGTGTGTATAGTGTAACGATAGATCTATCGATGATTGTAAAATATTTTTTTATTGGTAGATTAGCACTGAAGATTTAGAAGGTCTGAAAAGGTCTTTCCCAGCTATGGTGTATGAGATTGTCTGGAGTTGTGTGAAGGCTTTTGTATGGTTGGAGGTCCTCCTTCCTCTCACATTTGGACTAAAAATTCCTGTGGACCCAGAAGATTTGCAGCTTTAAATATGCATGAGTGTTGCAGGGAAATTTCACACACAGGGCTTGCATCAGTATGAGCTCTTTCTGTCTGGCCTTTGGCTGTCCCCTGGCCTGCACATCAACAGGGATGTTGGTCCATACAGTTTCTCGAGTTTGCTTGGACAGTCCCAAACATCTTTGTCTATTTAATTTGTATACAGATTTGACTTTACTATAAAGAGAAAAGTGATCAGAGGAGACGTTTTTAGCTTCTGGAAAACATCATTGTTTATCAGATATGCATAGTACCAGAGTCTTCATACATTTTGGTGTTCAATCATTATGGTGGTGAAATCTATGTATCAGTCCCACCCTGGATAGGATGCTAGCCCATTACAACACGCTCACACCTTGATTTAACTGTTTTCCACTGAGCATAGCTACTTCAATAAATAGTAAGTTTCTGAGAGATGAAAGGAAATTAATAAGCCAAGATGCATGAAGCTGGAGGAATGAGATGTTGAAATGTCTGCACTTTCATGTCCCCAGGTATGTGCTTGTATGTATGTCCATACCTTATCGTACATCCTGATCTTAAGAACTATCATCATAGCGTCCAGGTATCCTGTAAGGTGTATGGACTAGCGTCATTATAACTATGCTCATTGCAGACTCAATGCCTGTTCTCCATTGAGCATGAACTTTGTCTATATACCTGACCTGTTTGTGCTACTGAGGCTACCCTGCTTTGCATAGATGACAATGAAGTCTCCATGGCAGTCCATCTCTCCACGGTCTCCTAATACCCCTGTACTGACCTCTCCACAGAGCACATATACAGGCCTTTATGCACCTGCATATTTTCCAGATCTATGACAGTATTAAATATTAATGTTGGTGTAATTTTGAGGCTCCTAAGGAGCTAAGGAATCCAGCTCTGCAGGCATTGGTGGAATGTGTGTTTTTTCAGTGGCAAGACAATTGTCAAAATCCATTGGGTACCGAGTTGAGAAACAGCTCTGTGATTAAATGTATAGAACTTTATTCAGGTTGGAAAGACTGCATGGGCCTACGATCGAAAATGAAATATTTGGGTCAACAGCATTTTTTGCATGCTGTTAGTCAGAAAGACGGAGGCATAGAGGAGCGCTCGGAGGTATTAGGGTTTCAAATGGGTGCGTTCTGGCCCGTATCTTTTTCAATGCAGGAAAAACTTTTATTTATTCTCCGGATAATAGCACTCTAATAGTGTTTTTCCACAAAAACAGTAGGTTTGTAGAACAGTAGAACAACAAGTAGGTTTCAAAAGTATTCTATTAAACTGTGGTTTAAAGAACAGAAGACGTTGATGTAAGCTTGCTGGACCTGCCTCTTGTCCAAGGTATTTTTAGGTAATGTGACATGCTAAAGGGTAAAAGATACTGTAGACTGACGAGACGGTAGTGCATTTCAAATTCAATGACTTTAAAGACACACAATTTAAAACACAGCTTCTGTCTCCTGCCTCTTTGTTCATATATTATTTGAGTGGTTTTAATCAATGGGATCATGGTCTGTGTGTGTGTGTGGGGGGGGGGGGGGGGTGTCACGTGCTGATCTTGAGACTTATCCTCCATCAAACCGAGTGTTCCATAAAATTATTCTCAATTTTTCCATTGTCATTTATGTGCTGAGCACTGAGACCCACTTTAACATCAAAGCCTTGTGCACATGGCCACATCGTTCGTGTCAACATCCTTTTGATTTTATGTTTTACTGTCTCTTTTTTCCAAGCATCCTTACCCCCATCTTTTTGGTCACCTGGCGCCCGCCTGGCGAATGGCAGGTCTGAGTTCTTTGCCCGAAGCTGCCATGCCGACGAATTACATTGCTGTTCCGCATTATTAGATGTGACACTCCAGTGAGATAATGGAGCCTTTCTTCATCCCCATTTGAAACCATAATCGCATTTCTTTGATTAATAGGCGCTGATCTGCATATCAAGAGCCCTTGTTAATTTACTCCAGCACAAATCCCCCACCCCTTCTTTACGAGAAACAGATGAAGGGGAGAATAAGAATGATATACATATCAGGTTTATCTCTAACCCAACCTTCCTGCATCTAAATGCAGAGGCTGGAGGTGGAGAATGGTCATGATGTGATGAAGCTTCTGTGTGGATTGTTGACACTTTTTATCCACATGATTTCACTACAATTTGTTTTCAAGATGCTGGGGCACATAATGGAGCATAATAGTATCAATTTTAGACAACCAGCGCCATAGTTCTTATCCTACAACAAAATAAAATACTTCACACCCCCCTTCCTGCTCCCTATCGGTATAATTTTGCCATGCCTTGCACAATAATTTTGCTGACTTGCTTCATTTCAAGTTTGTTCTTACCTCCCTTTCAGTGTAGGTGGAGTGTTTTAGCGTACTCATCATTCCAGAACCAGGCCCTCACAGTGACCTTTCCAGCTCGATGGAGCCAAGCTGGCCACAGGAAACCCAGAGCTGTATCTAGCTTTGCTTGGGTCAGTAAGAATCCTCAGTTTAGGAACATATAGTTTGCTGTGGATGAGTGAAAATCTGAACAGTGCTTTCCCAGTACCGGTAACATGTGAAAAATGCATTATCAGAGTGTGATAAGAATTTTTTGAGCAACAAAGCAACAGAGACCATATCTGGCTCATGACTAGTATGGTGAGAATGAGATGCTCAGAAATTGATGTCAAGAAGTGATGTTTTCATGTAGCTGAGCCAAATTGGTGGTGGTGGGGGGGTGTCGTCTTCTTCCTTGGCACTATAAACCAGCTTTACACGTTTGTCCTCTCTGCCTGATTTCTTGATCAGTTGAGTCGGGTATGTTGTCTGAACACAATTCCGTCCCCACAAAGCCCTTTTGTGTGAAAGATTAGGGCCTGCTACATTTTACTGTGATAAAGAGATTGCTATCTCACCTAATCAGCTAACAAGGCATTGTTTTTTCAATCAGTCTAGCTGCCAACAGATGTTACCTTAAATGACGTCTCATATACCTGATGTTAATGCACGGCTTGTAGCCAGAGGCAGTGTCAGTTAATTAACCAGCTCATTTCAGAACACCTCTGAGGAACCTGAAAGATAATTTATGGGTTAATTAATACGACAGGCTAAAGGTAAACATCATAAGAATTAATTTACCAATGCCGTCAGCATCAGGGGATACGAGACTTCCTGCTCCTCTGAGGAAGAGCGAAACGAGCGACGAGCTGCCAAATTGGAAGATTGTTCAAGAAAAAAATGAAGGGATGGCTCAGTTGGCAGCTGTATAGGCATCGTAATCACAGAGTTGTCAACAGGGACAATTAAAATCTTAAATAGGCAGTGCTGCTCAGTCAAAGTGACCGATGTCTCAGGAAGAAAAAAAAACATTATCAGGAGTGCCAAAGTCCAGGTGTAGCTGATGATCCACCTGTATAATGTCAAACAAATACCAGTCTGCCCGAGATTAACCATCAATGGAGGCAAAAAAACAGGGCTGTATTTTCAAGACAATAAACAAGCTGAGTTGTTGTCTTTCTGGTTGCAAAAAAAGATGGCAGTGTTGGTGTTTTTCTTTAAATGTCTGAAAGAGATCTATTTCAACGAGGAACTACAGGGCTGTAGAATTGTGATTACAATCATGCCGGCTAAATCACTTTGCAGACAGAGAAAATAACCTGCCTAAGATAATGAACGGGTGAGTCTTTGGCTTGATTGGCACGGCGAGTATGAATAACCTGGAATTATTTGTAATAACCATGGTAACCAAGTGGTAATTGCCAGAAAATTCACTCATCTCAAAGCCGGTTGGAAGGGGTAGAAAAGAGGAAGAAATTAGTCCTTGTGCACAGTTAAACCTCCATTAATTGTATGCAGTGTGTGTGTGTTTATTTATGTCACAAAGGACAGCACTGCCTCCAGCTCTCAGGGGTTCTTTCTTTTGCTCAGAGTGAAAGCAATTAGCATTTAGGCTCATGAAATGTTTTTCCCATTCCCGCAGAAGACAAGTCAGATTCCAACTAATCCGTAGATAAGAGCTATGGAAATATGTAAAGTGTCCACATTTAACTCCTCCATATAAAAGTCTTTCTTAATAGAACACAGCTTTCTTCTGCAAGGTGGTACCACAATTTTAGGTGTTTAGTCCGCTCAGTGTACAAAAGATGCCACATTCAATCTTGTCTCTCTGAATAAACAGATGGCCTGGAGGAAAATCTACACGCCAGAGGAGGTTCGGTGGTTATACAATAGCGACGGTTTAACCTGAAAGCAACATGAGCAGCAACATATAAGAACATAACACACACTCTGCCCTTTATATCTAATTTCCAAATTCAGGTAGAGATTTTCCTGGAAGTGTGCGCCTTCCTTTCACTGCATGCTCTGCTCTTAGCTCAAAACAGAGGATACCATGCAAATTAGCATTTGAGGCGCTGAAGAATGGCAAGCATGTGATGAGTGGGAGAAGCAGAATGACACAAAGCGAGGTGGGGAATAAATAAGAGCGCCAGCACTGGTCATCCCTCCTCAAGTAGCCTTAAATGTTCTCAACAAACTTGCTTAAAATCTCTTACAATCCCGAATTGTTTATAAAAGCAAGCCTGAGGCTAATATTCCTGATGTCCATGAATGGGGCCCAGGGTCTGAGCTCAGGCCCAGCAGGAGCCATGCTGCTCTCTAAGAGACAGTGCAAGCTTTTGTTCTCCTCTCATGCCTGGCATTCCCTATGCAGATCAGCCTCGGAGGAAGTCTGCGTCATCGATGAGTCTTTTCTACTGAGCACAATCCAGCCCCCGGGCACAGCCCATTTAAAGCAAGCACTCTAAAATCTCTTTAATTAAATACAACCAGAGCAAGACAATGGGAGCAATCCAAGATGGTTGTAAGGTGCTACCAGCATAGAAGGAAGGAGAAGAGGCAGATATGTGTATCTAAAGAAAAAGTTCTGTACATCCTCAGCATGGCAAACCCATTTTGAAGCTTCTACTATTACTTTCTTGCTTCACCTCAAGTCATTCCAAAACTCTTTATGAGCCTCTTTCAAATGATGGGTTTGGTTTCTCTAGATAATTCCAACAACACCTTAAAAAGTTTGATTGAATGAAAACACATTAAATAATACATTTTGGTCTTAGCATGCACCAGAACTTACAGCAATAGAAGATTTTGAATTGAACACCATTAGCAGGGGCACTACTTAGGGAAGAGGGGAATTAGGATGCTTCTATGGGTCCATGCAGTGTTTTATTAGTAGTAAAATCTGGAATGGGTGTGGTAGAGGGCCCAACCATATATTCTTTCATAGGACCTAAAATTGCTAGCGGCACCCCTTACCATCAGACAGGAGGAGGTTCTTGATATGGAGTCAATGAACCTTTTTGTTGCCTTCTGTCTCCAAGGAGGGCCAACAGCCTCTCTGTGATTGGCTAAAAAAAATTGGAGCAGACATTTCATGACTGGATGTGCTCTCCCTGCAGAGGATTCGATTAATGGAAATTTGGTGTAGAAAATCACCCTAAGGTCCAAAGACCTGGGGCAAATAACAGAAATGTGAGCAGTGAATTGTTGACCCACTGCTGGTACACTATGCCTCCGCCACAACCAAACACTATTTTGGTTTGGGGTAGTTTCAGGTACAATGAAAATATTGAGGTTGGCATCGACTGTTGAACTGATTCATTACTTGCAACCTTAAGATTTTTATCCAAAGATAAAACACAGCACGATGCAGTATTTAGAAGAGGACAATGCATGAGGCGCATGAAGAGGTGAACAAGCAAATGTGTCCACCAGAGACGGCAACAAGCTCCGACAGCTCGACAGAGGATAGAGGAAGGAGCTTATTTCATGGCTGATTTGTTTTAATATCTGGTGTAGCGGCAGGAGAGCAAGCATAGATGGAAAAAATAAAAGAAGGAGGGTGAGGAGAGGAAAGGTCGAGCTGAGAGAGAAAAATAGAAAGAGGGGGATGCCTGAGATGGCGACGAGTTTGAGGTACAGCAGGAAAGGGAAAGAGACGATGAAAGGAAGTCGAGTTCCTCTTTTGGTGTTCCAAAATGTCTTGTCATCCTGAAAAAACAACATACAAAACATGAAAAAAAATCTGTCACAGGCTTTAAAAAGCATGCTGCATGTCTTTTCTCATAAGGGAGCCCAAAAAAATTCAGATTTGACAGTAACAGGAAAATGGAGTGCGCCCCAAATTCCAGAACTTTCTGAACGTGTCTGAGGTACACAGCTCTCTGAAGTAGGACTCCGAAATGTCTTTTACTTTTTTGACAATTGTATTTAAGTCTAAAGAACTTCCTTGTCCTTTGTTTTTTTGGCAGCTGAGCTTCATGAAAGCACGATAGAGTTTTTTACACTGCGCAGAATACTAAACGGAATAGTTCAATTTAGATGGATGCCTTCATTATTTTTAAAGCAAATATCTGCTTTAAGACACAACAGATTATGTATGTTACATAAAGTTACAAATCGGTTTCGAAATTAGATTTCCTGTGTCGACATTGTGTTTGTTTGTGTTTCCTTCAACTTTTGTTTTATGTGTAATTGAACTGTTTAGAAAGACTGGGTGCCACCTTTCTTTATCTGTGCCACGGCATCAAGCACGGCAATGGAAAGCAAAATGGTGTTGCTCAATTGACGTTTGATTGTACACCAAAAACAAAGAGGCAGGCTTTTTTTGTTCCCACCGATCCGAGCGCTGTCCATGTCACCGGCCTGCGTGCAAATTGATGGTGTCATTATCGGTGCAGTGATGCCACTTATTACTCATGTCAAAGTGACAGCTGGTCGCTATGGCACCTGCTGCGCTACTCAGTGCCAAGTTATTATTCGGGATGATTAGTGACATCACTCTTTCAGCTCTGCCTTTACAGCACGCCAGGATAGAACGGGAGACAAAAACACCCAACCTGATTCTATAGTGAAAGAGTTTATGCTGTAGAACCTTCGAACTAAAAAAGTATAGATCCTTAGAACTCTGGAAAGTTTGAAAGTGTGTTTCTTTGTTAATGTGTGTCAGTGTGTATGATCTGACCAAGCTATGGGCCACTGCCAAGGAAAAGGGAGGCTTGTTTTATATTTTTGCATCATAGTCACTCAGATATAGTCTCAGTAAAAGATCTTGAAGGTTTGTTAGTAGTGGCATGGTTCTGCGCTGCTATTCGGAACTTGGGACCTTAAAAATTGGTTTTAAACTTTTAAAAAGTGTATTTTTTAGGAAGTTTGTAGATGTCTATGTATGTGTGTTTGTGTTTGTGGTTCCTGTGTCTGAGCTGCTCTACTTAGCTAATGATCCTTGCAGTTTTTTCCCTCTATGGTGTCATTATTCTGCCTTCCACATGGCTGGCATGCTAATAAACACACTGTGAAATGCATTACGATCCGGGGAGAAATTTGCGGGAGCTAGAGCGTCCGAGCTCTGGTGCTTATTTTGTCTTTTGAGCGGAGTAGTCTTTTTTTTCAAATCATCTGTGATTGGAAAGTCAGCGAGGCTAATCTTTTCTCCATCTGTTTTGTAAACAGATCAGTTAAAATCTTTTGAAAAGCGTGAAATTACTGCGCCGATTGTAATGCCTTTGAAATGAAGAATCGTAACCTGCCGTCTGGACAGCACGATCGCTGCTCTGTCCACTGCTGCCGCTTCGGAATAAAGAGGTTTTTACGGAATAAAGACAGTTTTTACTTTAAGGTCCGCCGCAAAATTCAGAGCAAAATCTATTCTTTGTTAGGGTTATATGAGGTAGGCTGGGTTTAATAGTGGGGATAATTGTATGAGGCGGAAAAAGACATTTTTCTAAGCGTGTAGCGCTGCAAACTTCCTGAAAATAATATTTTATTTTTTAATCAGAAAAAATGTCAGCCAGAAACACATTCAACATGACGATTCACTTCCTGCAAGTGAATCAATTCAGGCTCTAAATCTATAGCCATCGCTCTGACGCTTCCAGGTCGGTTTTTTTGGTCTGTTTTTTTTCTTTTACCTGCCTAAGAATTCTGTTTAAATTGTCTAAACCCTACATTTACATAAAAGAGCCCTAATATTCCTTTTTTAACATAGGTTTTTATATTCTCAGCCTTTTTTCTTGACATAATTCCCACTTTTTAATCTGGAAGCTTCTATTCTGTCTTATCCTTTCTTATGCATGGAAAAAAGCGTCGTTGGATTGTGACATGTAGGTCATTGACAAAAAAATTCCAATGTCAATACATGGCATTTCCTGCACGCTGCTCGTAGCCGAGTCAACAACTCAGCACAATGGCTCTGTGTGTCTATGTGGGAGTGTGTGTTTAATGGCATTGTGGGGAATATGTGCTATGACAGATGGCTTCCAAACCTTTAATTAGAAAGACTGATGGACGCTAACACACCTTGCTTACCTCAACTTATCAGTCACGAGGGTGGACCATGAATAACTGCTCTTTTTTATTCTTTATCCTGCTGTTCTGTCTTCCTGACTCTGTCTTTTCCCCCTCCGTCATTCCTGGTCTCTTTAATAGCACTTGGTCATTAGTGGACTGTGGTGTGCTTTGAGGCACATAATAACACCCCAATGCGGGAGCCATCTTGAAGGAACAAAGGAGCAGGACGGTGCCATCAGTTTCTCGATTGTAACCAAAGTTAATTGCTGTAGTGGATATTCCCAGTGGTTGAGCTCGCCGGTGTAAAACTGATACTTCAGCCGATCTGGTACCAACCATCTGGTGGCTTCTCCAACAGACAATAGTACGGCTTGATGGGGGTTGATGAAGACCATTTGGCCGTGCCCAGGGTATCAGCTTTTAAAGCAGTGGTCCAGAATGCAGAACAGGAGACCTCCTGAGAGCTCCTGAGAACTACAAAGGCCCACAGGGGGAAGAGTGAGCGGTCAGATGAGCCACAGGATCTTATTATAAATTGTGTATGATTTATGATTTTTAAATAATCTGCTTTTAAGGTACAGCTCGATAGGGTCCAACTACATGGCAGCGTGATTTTTCATACAGGTGCCTCTTTTTCTACTCCGTCATCTAGGACAGAGATCCTCAAAGTGCTAAACAGTAATTAAATGCAATTTCACAGCACGCTCTGATTAAGGACTTGTGCCATTTCGTTGCGTGAGGAACTCATTAAGCTCTCCCAGCTCTTGGGCAAGTGTACTTTTGCGGAACGAGATGCTGAGTGCCTCGATTTCCTCCCGTCTACCTCCTTAACCGCAATAAGCATAGCAAAGAGGTCTGTGGATAAAAAAAAAACAACAAGCACACAATATTATGAACTAAAACTCTTGCAAATTAAGGACTCCAGGCAGCGAGCACGATCATGCTGACAAGAGTTTGTCATGCTAAGCGCTTTTTCTACTGGGGTCTAATCAAAAGAAGTGATTTCGGGACGGGGTGGGTGGTAAGCTGTTCAGCACCAGCATCAAATACTAATTATCTGGAACTAAGAAGGCATCAGAACTGTATGGGAGATACAATATTTATGCTAACGTTGACAGCAATCTTTTGTACTATACACTTTAAATGGCTACATGTATTTTATTTAGTATTTAATATTATATTTATCTCCTAGTTAAGTGTTAAGTACCTTGCTCGTGGGCCCAGCAGCGACAGTATAGACTATGTATAGACTCCAATTGCTAAAAACACAGGGTATTTTACCTGACTTAACATTTAATCGTCCCAAAAATTGATATAATGGCCAATTAACACGAGTGTTTTTATTGCCAACTATATCGCTAAACCAAATCAGTCAACTATTACTGAGACTAACAAGCGGGTATTGTTTGCTATGTTAAAGTAGCTAAAACAATACATTGCTAAGTTACAGTTTTACTCAAATGCCCATATTTACCCTTGATCACATGTATCGTTTCAGCTGTAGCATTGGTTATGTCTCAAATTGGCAGCCTAGCAAATCATCAGGAATAAACATCACATAATGGCTAATTAAGTCTCAGGTGCTTTGAGGTCCAAATAATGATTTGTTTGGTCTGTCAATTGAAGCCTACATGTTACTGAGAGCGTTTTCAAAAATATGGCCAAAATGAGTGAATTCAGATGTTGATTGTTGTATAAATATCTTTACATAGTATCATATTTTCACCTAAATATTTATCTCTGACCTCACACAGTTAATGATTCTACAATGAATTGTGTAGGTCCTTTATCTCAGCAAAGCCACGTGGCTGCGTTTAGCCACACAGGCCTTGTATACACAATAACATTCGATCATGTTGTTTGACCATCTGTACATTGAAACAATATTCAAAAGAACCCTGAAACGAAGCTAAAGCTAGCAGCTGTGTAAGCTAACCTTCCCCCTTATTCCTCTCCATCGCTCCGTTGTGTGTTGGTGGCTAGCTATTAATACTAGAACCAGGAAAAGCCCCGGGCCTCTGTGCCTTTTACTCTAACCGCTTCAATGGCCACAGTTTAGCATGGTCAAGAAGGTCCAGAAGCTCCGGTTTCAGCCACACTGCTATGAACACCAGTTTGATAGCCAAGATACTGTGAGAGGCAAACCTGGAAACCATGCAGCCTGGCAGGAGGCTAACAATGAGTGCAGTTAGAATCGATACAACCACACAAAGAGTAGCCCGGACAGTGTCATGGATTCCTCCTGGCCTAATCGATTCGCTGGTTTAAAGCTTGGAACCTTTGAGTCTAAAAAACTAAACTTAGTATGAGCGAGAAAATAATTATCATTTATTCCAAAATAGGTGACCATATGTTCTCGTTTTAACAGCTATAAACTTTAAACCTAAAAAAAAATTGTCTGGCTCAGAGGGAATAGGATTCAGTTTATTCTTGCTAAAATTGCCATTTATTGTGCGCATTTTTGGATTGCTTTCACTTTTCGCCCACCATTGGTCAAATATGCATCTCAATTATTACCCTAGCACCACGGCAACAGCCAAGAGACAGAGCAGTGTCCTGCCTGTCAACAGTGAGGGGCACACGGTTCCTGAACACGCTAAAACACAAATGTAAATTCACAGTTGATTTACAAAGAAAGTTGCCAAGTTTTCGTCTCGATCGGGATCCATGTGCAGCAGAATGCCTGACCTGCAAAACAACCAAGAAGCAGACAAAAACAAGAATAACAGTATTACTAGTAAACATATAAAACAGAAAAGAGTTTGTCAGGTAATTTAACTATTTTGTGAGACTGGGTGAATCAGAAAATAGCGGGTGTTTTTTTTGGCAAACTTTATTTCAACCTATTAGCAATGAAAAACCATAGTGTCATGTAAAATCTGTCAAAAGCCAAATTTTATTATTTTATTTGCTGTGCTTGTTATTATTCTATTGTTTAGACAATGTGTTATCTTCCCCTTCTTTTTTATTTAACTAAAATATGGTCACGCTAGTGATGTAACAATAAACAAAATCCTAAATAATTATAACATCATAGCTTACTAGCTAGCCTTATTAGCATTTAAGATTTCCAGTACAGTGTTGCAGCTATACAAGGCCTGGCCAGACTAATTCCTGCTGCACTTCTATAATCAGAGAGCTTTGTAGAGCTGAGAAGATTAAAAGAAGAAAAAAAAACGCTAGAAACTTAAATAGATTTGCAAAGCCACTCTGGGAAAATTCAGGTAAGCTGCCAAATCAAACAAAAAACAAATTCCAGCCTCAGCATGCATCGTTGTTATTGCGGGTTTTTGCAGTGTGGTAAGAATTTTTTTTTGTTTTCAAACTCCCCAGAACTTTAAAAGCTTAAGATTAGGTTCTCATCTAGTCCAACCATATCTTATTATCATTCCTCCAGAGCTTTGCCCTTTTGCTGGTATTTACTCTATTGTCATTTCGTACTTATTTGAACATGCAAATGAGGTGCGATGGAGAGCTGAGGCATCTGCCTCGCTCGAAAACACACGTCGAGCTTCTCAGGAATGACTCCCCCTCCCTCTGTGTTCACCCGGAGAGTAGTCCTATCAGCCACCATGGCAGCATGGAGGCAAATGAAACCCAGAGGCCTGCTGGGCGTAAAATCGCAGCCTAACGCCATTAGAGACATTCGAGCAATCACGCTTGCTGGGCTCAGGAGAGACAACAAGAGTTTCCACTCGGGCTGTTTCTTCATCCATTTGGGGCGTTTTGTCACAAGTGTCTTCTTTGAGCATTAGCTATTAACTGTCTAGGAAAGGAAGCCTGAAAGAAAGCACCAGAGAACAAACACAAAAAATATATAATATCCAAGAGATATCGTTAATCGAAAAAGTGACAGTAGGGATGACTCGCTAGACACTCTTCCTGTTGAATAATTAAAATACAACAGTTCCGGAGAAATAAAAAACCCTCTGTAGTAACATCATCTTGTTAATCTCACTTATTTGTATTATATCCCTGTTTGATAAGCATTTTACCTTTAGTACTGAACAGTGGCAAGTCCTTCTCAGCTGCCTAAACACTATCAGAAGTTGACCTACATTTACAACCTGAATTCTAAAATTTGTGTTATAAAATTGTAATATTTTATTCACAACAGTTTGTTTTCTTTAATTCGTAGTATTTCTTTTGCTGCACTGCTTCCAGGATGTGTATGTGTATGTTAGATTTTTTTGTCCAATCAAATTTCAGTTTCTTTGTGCTTCCATGTTAATTGATTCAGTAGTGCTGCCCCTGCATTCATTCCTTTATTCATTCATTAATTTATTGATTTATCTTCTATACCCGCTTATTCCCTAATTCGGGATCACAGGAATCTGCTGGAGGCTATTACAGCCATCTCTGAAAGGGTGAAAGGCAGGAGGGGTACACCATGAACAGGTCACCAATCCGATACAGGGTCACACACACTCATACTCACTCCTATGGGTAATTTAGACTCACCAATCAACCTAACAAACATGTTTTTGGACTGTGGGAGGAAACCTGAGTACCCGGAGTAAACCCACGCAAGCACTCAGAGAACATACAAACTCCACATAGAAAGGACTCGAACCCAAGCCTTCTTCCTGTGAGACAACAGTGCTAACCACTAAGCCACCGTGCTGACCTGGTGCTGGCCCATGTAACTACATTACCAGTAACAAATTGCTAGTTGGTTAATATTATTAAAGACTGTTTGTTTAACTAATCAGATTTCAAGTCTGCCTTCCGAAGCCCGCTAGCTGGCATACAATGACGTCAGCATTTTTCTGTCCAATGATTAGTTAATAAGAGCAAAACTGTTGCAGACCGGTTTGGAATAAAAAAGAATCAGAATCAGAAAGAGCTTTATTGCCTGAGTAGGTTTGCACTTAAAAGGAATTTGTTTTTGTTGTTTACTATTGATCATTTCTATAATTTCCATATGATAGCGATGGTATTAAGAGGTGTATCAGTCGGGTTGTCCACACTGAAGGCTCAGGTACCAAATGCATCGCCCGCCACTGACACTAAACGGCATTTTCATTTTTTCTGTTACTACGCCTTTCATACATGGCATTACAACAACATTTGCATACAATATCACCACAACTCTTTAATCTATTTCAGAAATGCTCTGAAATGCATTTTTCTTTTAATTTTAAGAATACTGGTGTAAAGGTAATAAGGAAAGTGAAAGCTCAGTGGTTAGAGTGTTGGGCTACCACCAAGCTGCCACTATTGGGTCCCTGAACAAGACCCTTAAACCTAACTTACTCTGGATAAGAGTGTCTGCCATGTACCACAAACTTAAAGGTAAATGTTAGGTGTACACATTATTGTACATCTATTGTTATAGTATATCCTATTACTGATCAATGAGAAAATCCATGAGAAAATTTCACCATATTTTACCATTAGGTTTAATGTATAGCAACAGTCAAATGCCAGTTTGTCACCTTGTTGTTGTGTGAATGCTGAGTGTGAGTGGCATGTAGGTGTGCATCAGCATCTTTAATAGCGTTTCTTTCTCCTTTATATTCTTTACAGCTGCATTTCCTGTCCCATAGGAGATGTTTGTGGCTACCTGGGTAAATAAAGCACTAATAAAAGAAAACTGGCCTTTAGAAAACAGTCATCCATCAACCTGAGATCCATGACTGGTGAGTCTTTCTGTTTGTGCTGGATCTCTCTCTCTCCCTCTCTCTCTCTCTCTCTCTCTCTCTCTCTCTCTTTCTCTCTCTTTCTCTTCCTCTCTCCCTCTTTTGACCTACTCCACCCTAGATCTCAAAATGGCTCTGAGCTAAAGAAGAGAGAAGAAGAACAAACCAGAAGGGAAGAAGTTGGGAGAGGCGTGAAGAGTAGCTAAGAGCTTCTGTCACCTCTGGTGTGAACAACCCCAAGACGTTGGCTGGATTTTAAATTAAGCTTCTGACAGACCAGAAAGTGAGACATGCACACTTGTGGGGGAAAAAACAGAATAAAAGCCTTGTGTGGTAAACTCACACCCTTAAAACTCTCTAATAGAACCTAATACACAAATGTCTCACGCAGCACGGCGCCTCAATAAACACCATGCTGTCAACACAACAAACGCTAGGTCTGGAAAGAGTCTAGCACAAAGCTTAGCTGTCAGCTTAAATGGTTCAAATGAGAGTGGGAGCGATAAGGAGAGAGAGAAAAGAGAGAGAGAGAGAGACAGAGACACAGACAGAGAAAACCTGTCACCACAGGCAACAAAAGGGGTTAATCTTTATAAGTTTTGCATGCCAAACTACATGCTATCTGCCCCATTGTCTGTCACTAAAGTCTGTTGTGGTGAGACCAGCATGCCTGCTAGGCATTAGCAGAGCCTGGCGGCGTGAAACAAAAGGTTCGAGGTAATTTCTTTTCTTTCACACATGGGCGAGTTTTGCTTTCCACTCAAACCCAACTCTGAGTCATTTTTAACAAGAATTAGTGCTCCTGATAGGCTGGAGACAGCAAGAGCCCCAAGGGGAGGAGGAGCAGCCACAAGCCTCCATGCGATAAAATCAAACACTACAGGTGTAGCTGGGTCCTTTATCAACACCGCCATTGTTCAGCATGCCAACCGCCGCTCGGTTAAAACCCACGCACGCGCACCATTTTAAAACCAGCTTTCCCTGTCCTTTTTGCGCCCTCCTACTCGTTCACATGTTCCCACCCCGAAGGCAGCGGCATGACGTGCACCTGATCTCCGAAACGAGACTGACTTGACATTCTTAGACACAGTGTCATCCAAAAGCACCGGCATGAGCCTGCCAAATCCGAACAGCCTCAGGAAGGTGAAGGAAAAGGAGGGGCCAGAAATGTTGACATTGAGGATGTGACAGGAGTACATTATGAACCCTGGCAACTTAACACACCCTTGTTGACTTTCTTTGGTGAATTAAAAGTGTTTAACTCCTGCTTTTATGGAATCGATCCAGGGTAGATTTGTCAAAATTTCTCAAGGGTTTTAAATACTTGCCTGGTTTTCCATGCATAGAATGACCAGGCAAAGGTCTCTGACTTTAGGGTGCTGGAATGTGTATGTGGTTTCCCAAAGCGTTTTTCAAGCTTGATGTCTAAATGAAACTTGTCCTTGAAAGTCATCATCTCCACATAGAGTCTTTAAAAGTCCCTGAGATGGAGTATTCAAAATAAATTCGATGTACATGTAAGCTACAAGTAGCTTAAGTAAAACCAGACAGTGAATAAAAAAGTAAATAGAGCTCCTCGTGTACGAATCCTGACTTGATCTGATGATTAAATGCACCAGCTGTTATGCCAGTGAGGTTTAACCAACGTTGACAAAACAGTCCTGGAGGTAAGTATGTGCCATTTTTCCTGTTAACAACCCCCAGAAACCGTTTTTGATCCCGACAGCAAGTTAAAGCAGATCATTTATTTCTTTTCAGAGGACGATAATTGTCAGAGATGGCTCATGTGTCAGAGCGGCCGAAATTGTGCCTTTATCTAAAGGAGATGGACGGAGGTATCATGATGGCTGAAAGAATGCAGGCCCCAGCATTGTTGTATACTTATTCCCAAAGAGACTTTGATGGGATTTTTTTTCTCTGCCCATCAATCTTTTTCCAATTACCTGTCTTGTCTGGCTGAAATCTATCATACTAGTCACCTTGGAAACAAGTGGCATCCTCCCTCAGTTTTTGGTCTATTGTTTGATTTGTGCAGACGTGGCAACCTGGGGTATCTAATGATACTAAATGATGCTTTAGTGTTTTATCAAAGCACTGACATATAGTCACTTCTAAATCTGAGACTGGAAAGATCAATAATCACATTCAGCATCCGAAAATCTGCCGGTAGTCTAATCATTTATTTATTTATTTATTTATTTATATTCTGTTTGGTGTCTAATTATTCGTCATTATTAGCCTTGAGAATTGCAGTCTCATTGTCTGACAGGGCAAACAAACCACATCCTTAATGAGTAAGTCTGTTTTTGTTTACTGAGGTGTCTTTAAGTTCCTCAGAAGTCCCTGAGGCCAAATAATGAATTTTTCTGTTTTTTGTTTCGTCCTTATTAATCAATAAGTGTCCTCATCCTGTCTTACTTCACAGTGGTGGTTAATATGAAACTCATATGAAAGTAGACCCTCAAGACTTGTTCTGTTTTTGAAGTATTGATCTTTTTACGTAGTTCCAAACAAAGCAAAAAAAAAAAACAGTTTTGTGTTGTTTTACCCAAATGTTTTAAGTATAAATAATAGTAACTATATTTTGTTCTCTAAGTAGTCCAGAGTGTGTGTTCATCTAAAAAAACATCTCAAATTCAGTCATCACCCACTAAAATTCAATGTAGGCTTTTCCAACAGAGGGAAAAACAAATGTATCAAGCTGAAACCATGTCCTGACTCATTTATATCAAACAACTGACTATAACGTAATAAAATACTAAGCTCTAAATAATACATTTCCATTTGTTGATTATAGCTTAGTTTATCCTAGAAAACTTTTATTCAAACTGAGCATCTGGGGTCTAACCGAGGGGCCCAGTTTGGTGGTGCTGGAAATTAAACCCATGAGCTTCTAATAAGAAGCCAAACACATTTAGAAGACACACTTAAGCAGAGTGGTTTTTATCCCTTTTATACAACTAAGAAAATAAAAATTAAGGGCCTTTCTCAGGGGCCCCACAGTGATAGCTTGGTGCTGCTAGGAATCAAACCCTGATCTTCTAATTAGCAGTCCAACACCTTAACCACTGAGCTATCACTTTAAAAATGTATGGCACACTGGACAAAACCATGTCACCAAGCAAAAAATCTCCTTGCACATGGTTTGTTGTCACACCAGACTACTATCAGTCTCATATACAGGGCGTGTCTACGATTTTACAAGAAAAGAAGTTTTACATTACAAGCGATTTTAAATGGTGATCATTTATCCTTTTTATTTACAGTATATACTGTTTCAGAGCTATTCCACATCTTTTGGGCTGCATTCTGAGACTTTGTGTTTAGTTAAAGTTCCAAGCTTCTATTAATTTGTAGAAATAGAATGAAAAAAACTAACCAAACTCAAAGCTTAAATAAGCCTTAAATCTCCTCTTAATTACAACAATGTCCCAGAGAGCGAAGTGTTATTAATAGACCAAGTGCTTTAACACATACCTGTAATTTGCAGCTACATTATAGCTGCTGTTCTAGGAAAACTAATCAACACCTTCCACCTGACCAATTCTGAGCTATAAGGGATAAATTAGAAATGTTTCTTTAAGGAATCTATTCATTCCCCATGGACTGGGGTTCCAGGTACTTTAAGCAGCACTAAAAGTGACAACACCCCTCTCTCTTTCTCGCACACACAAACGTGCACATCTAAACACACACAGAGGACTCATCTCCTGTGCGGCGTGTTGTCAGCTCGTCATCTCTCACTCGGTGCACTCGACTAGACAGCAGCGAGCATGCTGGGATATGTCAGCCAGAAAAATGGAGTCTTCTCATTAGCTCTCCCCACACCTGCTGTTTCTCACTCCTTAAGAGTCACCAAGCAAACAAACAAACACACACACACAAATACATAAACAAACACCTATACAGCTGGCTACCTCAACAAGTCAATGTAATGGCACCCAGCTGCTGTGGAAATTCCGAGCTGTTCTCATGCTATCTTCTTATTTCCAACTGAGTTTACTTCTGGTTCACTTACATGACTACGCACAAAAAAGAAATACACAAAGGAGAGCAAAACTTTATTATAATTTTGCCTAGAAGAAACTTAAATGCTCCATGTGATGGTGGTGTTCCTCAAAAAGTGTGTTTAGCTTTTTAGACACTGGAAACTTTGATGGAAAGGACAAGCTTAATGACAAGAGGCCTATTAAGAAATGCCTGTTTATAGCTGGTGTAATGAGCAAGCTTGTTTTATGGAACCTTTAATGCAACTATAAATGTGTATATTTATAAGACGTATAAAAAAATATGTTATGTGGCTTGTTTTAATATATAATCATAAGACTAGAACAGCGATTATTTTCCAATAACAGCTTGAAGTTTTATTTCTTTTCTATATAATGATTATTAAACATTAAGGTCGATATGTATTTTGTATATATTTTAAAATAATTATAAAACTGAGCTTATATGATTTGTAGAAAAAACTTTTTATGATATTAATATATAAGTATATAACTCAAATCCAAAATATACTCATTGCAGACAGTTCTTTATCTGAGCTATAAAAATTGTATCAGAAATAAAATTATATACTTAATAATAATAATTATTAAGTATAAATGAGAAATGTTAGTATTTTAAAATGTGGATGTTTCAAAAATATTAACCCCACCCCTAATTTTATTTTTATTTGTTTTGGATTTGGCTAAAATATAAAAAAAAAAACTGGGTCCCTTTTTAAAAATAATTTTACTTTGGAAATTTTTGTCTTACATCCTAAGTCACTGTGGCTCTGGTGGGACTTAAACTTACTTAAACTTACATTTTTTTAAAGAGGCAAAAACACAGATTCTACGTCAGGACTATACGGAATCAGTTTGTTCTTTGCAATCAACTCGAAACACTTTGTCCTTAAAGTTTGACTTATCGTTGTAACTTGCTTTGTATACGGTCCTCCATAACAGAAACTCTAAATATACTTTAGAGATGGCAGAGGTGTTTGGAGCAGAGGTGTCACTGATCGAGATTGTAGGCCGAAGGCCACCCATGGTGGTTGGAGAGAGAGAAAGTCAGGCAGACAGACAGACAGACAGACAAAGAAGAGTCTCTTTTCATGTCCTTTACCCCTCTCCCAGCTGAACTCCCAAATTCAGTCTTCAAAGGTCTGAAGAAGCTTTAAAGCTCCCTTCTGTGTTTTTTATGGAGGAACAATGAGGTGAAGGCGTCTCAACAGGCTGAGAAAAAAACAGCTTGTTGGCCAGGGAGCTGCGAAAGGCAGGGGATCGTCACCAGAAAGAAAGACGCGACAACAGTGGTCCGTAGGAGAGTCTCTTACTGTCTGCCAAGGGCCAGGGAGGTGAGAGGCCCATTACACATGCTCGCCTCTGTGTGTGTGTGTGTGTGTTATGGGATTGTGAAAGGAAGAGAAAGAAAATGAAAAATAGGCTATCTGAGATATACATGGGAGGGGAATGATACTGAAATTTAAAACCATATGCTTAGTGTTGATATAAAAGTACATTTACAGCATTTTCAGTTAGAGCTGGAGGAAGTAGGGCGTTTCATGCAAAAATAATATTAAAACTTTTAGAAAAAAACCCGTATTTATATTTATTTCCATAACCATAATCAGAAGATTTTTTCTACCATTAATCCAAAATGAAATAGTCGTACATGCCTGAGGCAATCTATTGTTAATGCCAGGCTTCTGATGATGTAATATAATCACTACTTCCTGTAGAGTTCTCGTCACAAGGATGATGAATATCCTGCATTGCACAATAAAATTAAGCAATTCATCCTGAAGCCTGAAATTGTATTGTTGCTGATGTGTGAGTGTGTGCATCTGCATGTGTGTGTATGTGAAACAAGAACAGGTCTTCAGCTACACAAAGGGTCTGAAAGCTTTTCACTAAATTTACACACACATTAGTGTATGTTTATTTGACTATTTCAGAAGGACGGGTGTTTTAAGGGTGTGAGTGTAAATTGAATTAGCAATTCATTGGCCTTGATGGCCTTCTTTCTCAAAGCTAAAGGACTTCCAGCCCTTTGTGAAAGGTGATTAGATGACATCACAGGTTGATAGGAAGCGGACACTCATCCTGTCAAAGGACAACACGATGATGGAAAGGACAGTAATCAAAAAAAAAAGTTATATATATATATATATATATATATATATATATATATATATATATATATATATATATATATATATATACTAATAGTATGTGAACTATAGAACTATATATATATATAAATAAAACCCAATTGCTCAGTTGTATAAAAAAAATGTAAGTCACCCTGGATGAAGGTGTCTGCCAAAATTCCATGAATGTATATGTAAATATTTATTTATCTAAATATCTAGTCCGCTAGTTAGTTATTAGAAAACAGACAAAATGTGTTTTAACTTGTATATATTTATATAAACCACCAGTAAACTATTAGCATATCTAATACTGAAGTCTATTTGCAGGCATCCCAGTTTACTGTGAAGGTTTTTTTCCTGAGAAAGCGAATCTTCTGTACGTGACATAAAATCCATGCCCATATAAGGAGGGTCCGGAAAGGGCAGGGCAATGAGAGAAAAAAACTTGGCTGGTTTTAAATAATTTGAAAGTCGATGTAAGACGATCGTGTTTGTTTATTTCCGGTGTAACTGTATGAAGTATAGAGTGCAAACGTCCGACCCGGAAATACCATATTTAAATCAGGCATCTTTACTGAACGGGGCATAAAACCGAAATAGTTATTTACGACTGTTTGTAGTGAGTCTGTCAGCTCGTGCAACTCGAGTACACACACACACACGCACGGAGTCCCTGCGGAGGCTGAGCGTCGGTCTGCGCGGCGCTGGATTGGTGAGCGCGTTTGTTATTACTGGTGACGTGTTTGACTGCCGCTCTTGGCCCTCCTCCCTCCTCATCCTCCACCCCCAAATCACCCCCCACCCCCCCACACAACCCCCCTCAATCTTCCGTTCCCGAGCCACGCTCTCATCTTCTTCGAAGTCGCAGTGTTTCAGTCGGTTGTCATGGCGGAGGGACGTGGCGATCAACCGCCGCTTCAGCTCACTTCGCCGCCGGCCAGCAAGCGGCCATGTCTGCGTCCCGCTCCTCGAGGTCCAGGACCGGGGCCCGGACCAGGGCTTTCCAGCGGGCGCCCTCGCTGTCCGGAGTCGTTGCTGGACTGCGCTGCCAAGGCTGTAGCTGAGAAATGGGCCTTCGAGCGGGTGGAGGAGCGCTTTGAGAGGATTCCTGAACCCGTTCAACGCCGCATCGTTTTCTGGTCCTTCCCGAGGAACGAACGGGAAATATGCATGTACTCGTCGTTTCAGTGCCGCGCCGCAGCCGAGGAGTCTCCGTCCACTGCTGGAGGCTCCGCCGCGTCCGCCGGATCCACTGGAGGTCCCGGAGCCGCATCCACTCCTGCGGGCAGCTCGGGTTCCACAGGCGCTGGTACGAGCGCAGGAGCGGACGGACTCCCTTTCCGACGCGGGATCCGCCTTTTGGAAATGGGCTGCGTGGAAAACGTTCTGCAAGTCGGTAAGTGCGCGTAGGCTGCCTGTTCACGGGCCCCTTTTGTTTACCGGATTCTCGGAAATGGGTCAAAAATGGGCGCTCCTGTTTCCGAAGTTTATGGCGATGATACAGTCTAGACAGAGGCAGCTTTTAGTCTTGCTATTATGTGGACTAACAAAACAGAAATTCAGGGTTTCTTTTTTTAAATCACACCTGAATCTAATAAGAAGTCGGTTTTACAGGTTTATGGGTCGAGTTTTATTTGCTGATGAAGAAAGACAGGCTTTTAAAGATTAAAGGGCCGCTCGACTCGGTCCCGGTCCCAGTCCTACTGTGTGTCCCATCGACTTTCACACTGATCCGTTTTAATGCATAAATATATGATCTAAAAACACATCTCGGAGTCGGAAAGCGTGTAAACCCGACATTTGAGCTCTGACAATAGGCACTCCATTCTCTCTCTTCTCTAAAGAAAGAAAAAAGAAACACAAACCCCTATTGTATACCGTCCCTCAGAGCTCCGAGGCATGCACAGACTGCTTTTTACTGACTCTTTAATATAATCGGCTTATTATTTGTATTATTTTCCTTCACTTCTGTATCAGGTTATTTCAGATCTCTGATTAATGAAGTCCAGTAAATTCTCTTCAAATCCAGTTCCATGGCTTTTGTTTATTTGCTGCTTGATGAGGACAAAAGGAGCGATCAGTATCTCAACACCATCACTAAAACAGCACTCGTCCTCTGCTTTGCTGTTGGTTCCTATGGAAAATGTTTGTTTCTACCGAATAAAGGGTTTGTTTTTAGTAAAATTAGGCTTGGACTAGTCCACACAATAAGCTCTCCTCCCCCCATGAAAGGACATTAAGCTTTCTGCCATCAATCAGCGCAGGATGAAAGCCTCTCTTATCAGACAAAGAAGAAAAAAAAAAGAACCACAAGAGATTTATTTCTCTTGCATGTACGTGTGTGTATAGACTATAGAAACGTTTGTGCTTTTGTTGTCTGTTTATGCATCTGTTTTGTCCTTTCTCGCTCACGTAGGCGAGCCGCCAGGATAGCCGATGCACAGGCTTAGTCATGCACTGTGGGCTTCACCGAATAGAGTGGTGTCTGAGGAGAAACCTAAATAATCCTGGGATTTTAAACTATGTATAATACGTGACACCATGCATGTATCGGTAGAAGTCATGCATACCTTCACCTCGCGCTGGTGACATTGTTGCTGTAAAAAAAAAAAAAACCCCACATTGTTAGTTCATGGTCAGGATTGTGTTTGATCCAGGAAGGTATTAATAGCTTGATTGTTATTTATATCGGACTAATAAGTTTTCGCAGTACTTCAATATCCAGCGATCATACATCTTAACATTTTTTTAGTAAACCGTATCATAATTTATTATTTTCTTAAACCGTTTCTGAAGCTTAGCACCTACACCGGTGACATTTGCACCATTTACCCCCAGCATGCATTTCAGACACTGTGTTATTTGTAGGCTGTGTCATCCAGCATAATACAGCCCACCTTTGTGAGTCCACCGTTTACACTGTGTGTTTTCTTTTCGTAAAATAGCAGTTAGAGGATTCCCCAAATCCCCATTACCCTTAGGTGTTAGAAGGCCTATAAAAGCATACATATAGATGATTGAATAACGAAGCCGTGACCAGGTAATTCTTACAAAGCTGTGCTGTGTGTTCGTGCCTATGTGGAAACGCGATAACTCCGATGTAATGTAATAACACGGCTGCTCGTTTAGCCACTTCGAAAAGCTTCGTTCATATCCGTTCCCCTCCTGGTGGAAATAACGTACTGGTCCACTTTCATAGAAGGCAAACTTCTAAAAACCTTGAGCTGATCTATTGTGTTATGGTTGTAAATACAATGTAGTTGACTTATCGTCTACACAGTATTTAGTTTATTTTGTAGTAAAATAGAGCGTTTTCCACTGCAGAAAGTTGTTTTTGTTCCTATTAATATGATTAGGCGAGTTATGGTTCTTTATTTACTCTTCAGTCTTTGCTTCGTACACCAGCGGTTGCAGTTCCAGCCAAAATGTTGGTGTTCAATCAAGTATGTTAGATTTCTAAAAAAGACCTGAACAACAGTAAGTTATTTTAGTAAGCCAGTTAGTTTAGTATCGTTGGATGTTGCTTTTGGTTATTTAACATGGGCAAAACAGGTTTTGTCATCCGTCCAAACACGCTCCTGGCCATGTTTGTGTTTAGCTATATCTTTCGTTTGCATCACAATTTTGCTAGTTTTTTTTTCAGGGCTTGTTTAGTTGCATTTTTAAAACATAAACACAGACCCATGAAGCTGATTGGACGCTTTCATATTTCCTGCTTTTAGCCATTCATTCTTATATTATTATATAAGTGCACTTTGCTAGCTCCCGATTGATCAGAACTTAGCATTTCATATTCACATGCATATTTGATTTAATATTTAAATGTTAATTTGTTCATTATCCGCTTTTTAAAGGCTTTTCATAGATGTTGAAATTTTCTTTAACTCTTTAACTACTTTCACTGGCACAATCTGTTTTTACACTTTACACTTGATTAAATATAAAACCGTCCTTACATGTCGTAATAGGATTTTTTTTCCATCACCTCGCCCATCAATGCTCTGCAAGGTGGCGTGAAGACGTGTGCTAGCATAAACCCACCACCCGTACCCCCACCACACCCCACCTCTCTCTCTCTTTTTTTTTTTCCTCTTCTGTCTGCAGTAGACGAGACACACTTAAGTGCCAGAAGACTTAATTCTTGTTTTTGTTGTTTTTCTTAGGGCCTCATTTTCGGTCCTTTCCTTTTTGAACCTGGCAGGCACAAAGGAACCGCAAATGAGGTGCAGAAATTCACGCTGACGTTTGATGCCTACACAGGGCCAGGCGTTTCACACCGCAAGGAAGTTAGCTTGCTCACAAGTTTTGTTGGGTATCTCCTGCACTCTATTTTGTTTACTAGTGTCTCTGCCCCCTAATGAGTGTGCTAGGCAACTCACGACTGGTCTAGAGTATTAATAATGATTCTCGTGTGTCTGAGGTGATGCAAGAAGTGGATGTGAGGTGATTACAATGTCACTAGGGCAGCTCATAAGCTTGTGTGACTCATCAGAGCCTACAGGTGCGCTGGACGACTCGGGCACTCGAAGGTACATAAGGTGACCTTCAGGAAACCTGATCTAAACCATTTAGTGCATTTAGTGTTTTTAGGTTTCTGTAGCTAAAGTCAGGGAGCCTAGACAAACCATTGTGTCTGTGTGTTAATCAGAATAATTAATTCCAGAATGTTTGTGTAATTCCCCTCCCCCGCTGTAGATTTGAGAGCTTCCAGCTTTGAGTCAGGCCTGAGGATTATTATGGGTCATGCTTTGTTACCCAGCTGTAGAAACTCCTCTTGTTTTCAAATAAGGGGAGGAGGAAGTGAGTGTGTGTGTGGGACAGGGGGTTGTTAAGAGCACAAAGCTGTGACGGGGCGCTTTTATAGAGCCTCCTACAGAGGCAAAAGTTACACCAGTATCCCAGAGGGACACATACTCGTTTACTTTCTCTGAAGTTTTCCCATTTGAATTTTTTAAGCTTCATAGAGTTTTAAAGCTGTCCCACCCTCAAGCTTTTTGCCCTTCTGCTCAATCCTCAGATTTTGACAGTGTTGGTGGTTTTCTACAGAATGAGAAAAGCCACAGTATTTTTTTTTTGACTTTGTGTGTGTGCATTCAACTAGTCCTCTTTCAGTTGTACCGTAAAAACACAAAAAAGCACGGAGAATCCTGCAGCACATTTTTGCCGTTATAAGCAGTGCCGTGACCAATTCAAAAAATCTTTAAAGTGATGGTTTGATAAAGAATATTTCCCCGGTTTTCTCTGCCTGACAAACCGCAGCTGTCTTTTCAGGGTAGTTAAAAGAAAACCTTTCCATACGAGTGAAAGACAGCAGCCACTGCAACACCAACATCCTGCCCTCTTTTCAGCGTCTTGCTCATTTGGGACTCATCCGGGACGTGTCTTATTTAGGCCCACGTGAGTTTAACAAGGAAGTGTTAATTCCACTATGTCTTTTAGTGGCCGTTCTCAACAATGTCTAATCAAGGTAATTAATTCTATGCCTGCGAGTTGCACAGAATATCAGTTGAACAAGACAAGAATCGTCTTTTTTTTGCACTTATTGAGCGTCGGCTTCGAAGGACACAGTCATTAAGCTTCCCTTTTTCCTCTAAGTCTTTACCAAAGAAGGGAAATTAATTTGGAAGTAGTGAGTGGCGCAGGTACCTCATCAGCACAATGATGGAGATATGGGGAGTCATAAGAAAGACTTTTAGAGAAATTGTTTTAATGAAGGAGGGAATTTGAGAGAGACAGAGATAAGATGGTTAATGCTAGCATTTTTTTTTTTTTTGCAACCTTAAATGTACATGTTATGATGGACTCTTCAATTCTGCTTTTGTATCTGATTCGGGCTTTACACTGAAAATGGAGAGTCCTTCCATCAACATGCAGTTATAAAAACATGCCCCCCCCCCCTTAATAAATCGAAGATTTAACAGCGCTGAGTTAAACTGAGCAGAAGCCTCCTTCCTTATCATGCTTAGCCCCGGAATACTCCATTGCTCTATGGTGAAGTAGTCTTTGTAAAGTTTCTCGACTCTTTTCCTCCCTTTGCTGATAGTGGTAACTCCTTACCATGGATCAAAGTTCTCATTCCTGCCCTTTGTCTTTCTGGTGCCCTTCTCTGATAACCAGTTATAACCTGTTTTTCATCCTCATTTCTTCAAAAGATTTGTTCATCCAATTCTTCGAATTCACCAAACCTTTTATGGTCACATACAGGCTTGTGGATGTTTATGGAAGGTAATAACTGGCTTGAGCGCTTTGTAAGTGTTATATAAATAAACTTTTTAAAAAATGAGTACACTTAGCTCAGTAGTGGTAAAGTTTGTGTTTGCATGTCCCCGTAAGGTTGCGGGTTTAAATCCTAGGTTCAGTATAGAATTACAGTTCAAGTAAGACCCATAACCTGACACTACTCGTTTTTTTTGCTTGTATAAATACCAAATGAAAACGATCACTAAAGCAATTGGTCCAAGGTTGAACAGGAACCAATTGGGGGTTGTGGCTGGTGTGGGGGATGGGGGGAAGAATGAGCTTGGATAATACACGAGATGCATTCAAGCAGGTTGAAAACAGAGACCGGAGCTGCACTTTGGCTTGAGAGGAAAAAGAGGAGAAAAGGCCCTCCATCTGGGGCTGTAAGACTAAACTGGGGAGAGCAGGAAACTCATGCCGCCCTCCCCCACGGCAGCCCCTTTCATCCAGCTGAGATTTGCGGCGAGGGTTTTTTCCATCTCTTTTCTTCCTTCTGTGGCCAGTTCACATGGAAACTTAATTTTCTCAGTCTGGACGAAGGAGGAAGGATAATGCGCGCTGGAGATGGGGTCAAATATCCTGCCAGAAGGCAAAAGAAAGGGAAGAAGGGGGGAAAAAAGGGCCCCCGGTCCATGGCAGTTAGTGTCGTGGAAACCTCTATGCAAATGCCGCACAGCTGCTTTAGAAGTGCATTTAAACATAGACAGTGTTTAGGTTGTGCTTAGGAAAGCTATGCAAAGCACCTGAGCTGCCTGGATTGGGCTCGATTCTACACACGTGTCTCGTTAAATCTAATAATTACGATTAATTTGCAGGTTGACAAACGGGCCGCTGTTAGTATAAAAATATTTGTTTTCATTTTATAGCGTGGTTTCTGTAGTGCCGCTCCGACTTCAAACACAGATGGCAAAGGCCTTTTCTTCATAAATATTTAAAAAAGCCAGCACAAAGTCCAAGTAGCTTCCTAAGTGACATATAAAGGCGACTGGCTGAGTGTTGAAGGGACGAGTCAATTTAATTAGGTCTTTATTAAGTAATATTCAGCATTGCACTTCATATTATAAAAGCAGACACATCTTTCAGTCCAGATAACTCTAAAGTCCAAAATCTTGCGCTTACTTGAACATTGGCTGAAATTTGGAGGTTGCCATTTGTTTACGATGGGTCCCTGTCCTTTTACAAAACATCCCCGTGAAGCTACCTGCTGACGTCGGCATGTGACGAGCTGTATTTTTTCACAACATAAACACACCTCCACCCTGAGGTAAACGCATATTAGTGACCTCGCCTTGGAGGCACCTCTCTTCCAAAATGTTTGTCTTGACTAAGAACTATAAACTTTTGTTTTGTGTGTGTGATATGTGGAACTTTTCAGTCTCCCTTTTTGTAACCACACAAAAAGCAGTTTTCCTGCTTCATCACCTGCACAAGCACACACTTTCTGACTGCACTTCTGACATGCTGCTTGGCCGAATTCGATTTTTCAATACATGGAAAAAAAACATGATGTATTTTTTTTTTTAAACAGATGAGCAAAAGCCGAAGACTGCAACACCGTGTAGCATTCTAAAAGAGAAGCGGTAATATTTCGACGCACTGAGTGAAGCTAAAACTAATATCTTAAAGTGTATGTGCTGTTGCAGATGGCCAGGTTTTCCATTATAGCAGATTAGGTTTAAAGTTTAAATCTTTTCATTGTAGCCTTCGTGTCTGTCAGCGCTAGCATATGAGATAAGTAAAAAATGGCATGAGTCCTAAATAATGAAAAGGCTATTCATGAAGTGGCCGTGCGTCCATACCCAGTTTTACACTGCGAGGTTGGATGTCAACCCTGCTCCCCCCTCCGTGTTGCATAAAATATTAATAAAAATAAGGATGGTGTGTGTCTGGCTAGCACAGTGGCTAGTACAATATAAATATCAATAGCCCCTTTTCTCTCCCCTGGCTGTCTTTGTGCCCTTTCAATTTTAGCCCTATCTGCCAGCAGTGCTCACACTGATATGGCCCATTACACACTCTCTTTTTCTTTTCCTGCAGGATAAACAGATGACTGCAGGAAAACGGGTGGATAGAAAAAAAAGAGAGAGACAGACATAGGAGGGTGTTGGGTTGGGGTAAGGGAGCGAGCAAGAAAACAATCAGACTGACACATGAAAGGTGGAGTTAATAACTAGCAAGTAGATAGGGCGAGTGTGGATGTTGGGAAAGACAGAAAGAGACACCTCATTAGTCTCGGAGGCCTCCTTGACTTCAGGGCTGGGGTCTGACAGTCAACACGTCGGGGTGAGCAGACATGCAGAGAGGGCCTCCCCCACTTTTCTATTCTCTCCTCTACCCATCCACCCACCCACCAGCACTCCAGCTTGATTAATATAGGCAGCAGCCAAGGGGATATACATCTAGACAAACACACAACCTCAATTGTCCCCACTAACTTTGCGACCTCCCTACGATTACACCAACCTTTTCCTTTACCAGATCAGGGTGGAAGACAGTCCATCAGACAGCAGTAACTTAGAATTGTTGTCTCTCCTCTGACTATAATTGGTTTAGCTGGCGCACTGCACAGTAGCCACAGTTGACAAAGTCGACTTAATCTATGCTTGGTGCCTTCAACCAAATTAAATCAACACAGCATTCGTCCCCTTTGTTCATGAATCGTATGGACGCGTCGCAGCAGTCATCTTTTTCACATGTCTTGACTGCCATTCGGGAATCATGCGTGAAAAATAAAGCAAATCTCCGAGTGCATCATGCAGTTGTATAGGCCAGGGGTGGGGTTGGGTTCCTTGCAAACGAGATTGTGTTCCTGGTCATGGTGTAACAGGATCAGAGTGTAGTGGCAGCCATTGTGCCACTGTACGAAAGAGAGTGCCTGCAGAGAGCCACAGAGGACAGAGTTCTTTTCGTACTTTCCCAGCATGGGCACTGCTTGAAATAAAAAGGTTCCTTAGGAGTTCTTTGAATCGATAGGTTTCTTTCTTCCTAATGGTCTGCTGCAGGATATGGAAATAAGTGCTGTCATTTAGGGCATTATTTGTGGTCATTATAAAGAGAACTGTGTATGGTCGTGAAAGAGAGTTTTCTGATAGCCAGTATAGCATGTTTTCAGGAAGACATTTGTGATCTTAATAACCTTCACTGGGACTAGTCTAAAGGCATCTGTTCAATGCCATGTTATCAGTAAGATCTGGAGTGTTACAAGAACACACATTTAGCTGATACATTTTGACAGCAAAAAAGCCAAACAGGTTTGCGTACTAAGTTTTAATTCTACATTTTTTTTGCATTTCTCGTCTAATTTCTCCTCAGAATCATGGAGCAATCGGTGGCTTTTTAATGCTGTGGCAGCACAAAAAGGAGAGTTAAGTACGCCCGCTAATCATAAAGATAAAAACAAGCCTGCTACAGTGGCTTAAGGCGCAGTCTATGAAAGCTGCAATTAAACATTATCTGAAGTGATCTCTTCAGAAAGTCTCATCAGCTTTAGAGGTTTTTTTTTTTTTCTTCTATATGTAACAAAGGTCTTTTAGTGAAGTTTGGAAAAGACAAGATCTATCCAGAGGTAAAAAGCCCTGAATGTAAGCTAAAAAATGCAGAGTTGCTTGGTACAAAATGCACTAGTTCTATTCATGCGGTAAACTTGTAAAATCTTCATTTATGTGACCGAACACCCAAACACTGGCTGCACAGATTGTCACGTTGGTCTCAGCTTAACGTTTGCTCCTTTACATGGCTTATTATTATTCTAAAGATATTACGCAGTAATGGATGTGTTCAGAGCCAAATGACCTCCGCCTGCAGCACAATTTGTTTTCATCAGCCTATAAATGGTGGATCATTGTGGCTGTGACGGGAAAGCACAAAGGCTTCCTAATGAAAGCCAGCATCCCTGGCCATGTCTCATCTCTGTGCGTGCTCTCTGCAGTCTGGAAACAGGTGTGCTCTTGCTTCCAAGGCTTCATTTAGGGAGCGATTTAAAGGAATATTCATGACCACTGTCTTTTGTTGGCTTTTTCTTATGCAATGTGAGGGAGGTAGGGTAAGAGCAAATCAGTGAGTGATTGAAGAGGCCTTTCTGGGATAATTCAGTTTGATTGGAACCTTGCTCTTTCATTACTATTCTAGGTCCAACATAGAGAAGTGCCTTAACAGTGTGAGCCTTGAATTAAAAGTTGTCTAGCCTGTTCGATCCTTATTTTTTGCATTTGCACCTAAACTGCAGCGCAATGTCAAATTGTAGCCAATTTAAAACATCTCAGCAGATGTACGTCTTAACAGATTCATTATGTGTCTTATGGGCCTGCAAGGCGGGTTCCTGTGCGCTGCTAAAAACAAAACTGCATCAGCCATCGCATTGTGGTCTCCATGAAAAGCGGCGCCTGTAGAGGAAATCAACCTTATAATACTTTCTTGTGCAGCAGCAAGGGCTTCCTTTGTGGTCTCTTTTTGGCATTTCACCTGTCATATTTTTTGTTTAGATGATTCAGTTACTCCTCTTGTGATCAGTCACTCATACATTATATATCCTCTCATATGTAATATGTATACAACGATGATCTTTATACAGGATGAGCCAAAAACGCTGAACAACAAAGCCATAACGATGATCTAGAAGGTAAATGTTGTTAACAGCACCTGGCTTAGTTATTCATTCAGCATTTAGAATGACTAACCTGTCATGAACACTAGGCTCTATTGTGTAAACTGATCTAGTTCAAAAATGGCATGTAAATTAACAAAGTTAAAATGATTATTAGAAAACTTGCACAACTGGGAACTTCCCAAGCAGCTCCAGTACACAGTGTCATCAGAACTCTTTTTGTCAATTTTATGCATCAGATTCCAACATCCTTTCCAAGCAGAAGCTGGTATCTCAGCAGCTCCAGGGCTCCTAAACAGTCCTCGGGAAAGGTAGTAGACTGGTGTTGCTCTCATGTTGTTAAAGCAAGCTTAGGAGATAAAACGTTTGAAAGATGAAATCAAAGCAAAAAGGTTTTTTTGCCAGCTGAAGATCTTATTTCAATTTTTCCTGTCTGGAGCATAAGCTTTTTTTACATAGTAATAGTGTGCATGTTGCCTGGGTTTTTCCCCTCCTTTCCCTCGGGTGCTCCTGTCTCAGAGTTCAGCCCAATTCAAACATGGTGCATGTGTCATAAACACACTGCCCAGCTTTGAAGCCAGAGGAACAGCACAATAGACAACCGGCCCTCCATTCGCCTCCGCTGACAACCTAGAAGCCCCTTTGTGATCTGCAAGCTTTATGCTCATGTTCAAAGCTTGCTCTTCATTCCACTTAGAAAGGATTGTGTTCCAGTGTGTTGGCTGAATGCAGGCCTGGTTCAGAGATAATTATCTTTGGTATTCCTTTGCATGATGTCATCCTTGACAGTAGAGTATTGTTTTTAGCAATTTCTGGTTTTAAGAGCTCATGCAAAATACGTTTTGCTGGAAGAATGTTACCAAATAGATCACTTCATTAATGAACACCTGGACACACTCAAAGACTTGTAGAAATGTTAAAAATAGTATTTTCATTTGGCTTCCTTAGTGACGAGACGCAATAATCCCTCTTCCTGTGGCTCTGTTAGCACTTCTTTCACAAGTCTCTTTCCCTTCTGCATTAATAATGAGGTCTCTCCCAATTAAGATGGATGAGCCTGGTCCATAGGGTATTTGTTCAGGTAAGACCTCTGATTAGCATATCTGATAGATCTGCCTTCTCATGCTGATTAAACCCTTTCCTTGTCCTGGGGTAATTCAAGAAGAAAGAGCCTTGTAGATAAGGAAAATGCCCCACCCCACCCTGCCTACATCCATGTGTGACAAACATAAACAGAATATTAAAAATGTCTTATTTTGCGTTTGCTATTGAGATAATCAGGGGTGGTCATAGTATGGGAAAAAAACACATGTAAAAACCTGATTATAATCCGAAACAAAAAAACCAATGCTTTGAGCGGGCATTCAAGGACGCACAAACGGAGCCGGAAACAAGATTGATGCCCACGTCCCACAGGTACTGCATTCAATACGGCGCCTATAACTCAAACTGTGTCCACATAATCAGAGACCAGATCACGATTAATGGTCTTTGCGGTACAACTGAGTCTTGCAACTGATGGATGTACTTTTACTGCACTTAGCACAGTAGAAACCATGCATATGATGCATTAGGTTTTTTCTGTTAAGGAGTAGAATCGGGTTTTTACATAGGGGTTTTAGGTGAGTTACCAACCTAAAAGTAATCCCTGGCACTTGCTCAAGACAACAAAAATCTGTCACTATGATAAACTGTGTATTTAAACAAGGACTGATGCATGTAGCCATGTAATATGGGCCTGTCTAGGAGTTTTTTACCGAACCTGTAGCAGAATGCCCAGAGCGAGCTAAAGATTTACCCTGTACAAGCTTCCCAGTTTCTGATGGAGGATAAGCTTTAAACTTATTCAACAGAAAGCGCTGTCTCTCTTGTCTTGACCAAATCGTGGAAAAAAAGCAAGTTTTGCCTTTTTTTAAACTTGTTTTGTCCAGACACCCTGGGTGTGCTTGGTGTTTGACTGACAACTTTGGTGTTGGAGAAAAAATAGCTCTGTGTGTGTTAAGATGCAACAATGTCGTCCTGCTAGGATTCATCCAAGGGGATTATATTAGGCAGAGATTTGCTCTTTTCTTCCTTTTGCTCCTATGTTTCCTTCCGTTTTATCTGTTGCTTTCGCTTTTCTGTTGTTTTTTGCGACGTGTTGCCTCCGCTTCCTCTGTCGATATTAGTCTGTGCTTACCCTGTCCCCTGGAGAGAAGAAAGACTTGCTCACACCTTCAACTCCTCTTGTAATTGAATTGCCCATACCTTCAGCAAAATATCAGACTTGTATACTCTCTCCTTCTCTCTCCTACTAAAGTAAGGCCTGGATTTTGGCCTAGTTCCCAGTTTTCCCTATTGATGTTTTCCTCCTGCTCTTTCCCTTTTGCTTGCAGACACGCGTGCGCGCATACACACACACACACACACACACACACACACACTTAAACTCCGAAGGGAGGGCATGGAATTTGAGTAATGCATTCCACTGGACTTCCTTACACACAGTTACATACACAGGCTTCTTGGTGTTTTCACAATGCCATGGCAATGGTGAGAGGATTATTATGTTTGGCACGTGGGCCTTTGTAGGGGGGCATCCCAAGACCATGACCATGACTTTCCATAACAGATGAAAGAAGCAGCTTAACAAACAGACCTATTTCCGCCATCCAGTCTTCTTTTCTATAGTGATTCATGTGCATTTTTGTTGTGGAAATGATCGAGATTGGAAACATACTACAGTTAAGGTGTTGAACTGCTAATTGAAAAAATTGGGGTTCGATTTCTAGCATCATCAGGTTGTACCTGCTGAGCCACTTAGCAAGCTTAACCCCCAATTTCTCTGTTGTATAAATAAGATGAAAGTCACTTTGAATAAGGGCGTCTGCCAAATACTGTAAATGTGAATAGATGACAAAAGCCAGAGTACCTCCCTTTAACTAATAATTTAATACTTGATGTTTTCAGTCAGATTCAAAAGAGCATTTTATAATATAGTTTTATCTCTTTAAATGCCACGGTAATTAAGCCGACCTGGCCATAGTAGTAGCTTGGGCTAAGTTTAAGTTTGATATTAGTTGCATTTAGTAAATGCTTGTTAGACACCTGGTCTTGGTTTACTTTTCATTAGCTATTTAGGTAACAGTTAATTATTTGTTAACCAGTTTTTAAGTTCACATGATTTAAAAATGAGTGTGTTTTATACACTGCTTTCAAATATGCTAACAAATCCAGCTAACAAGCCAAGAGTTCCTACTTGGAAGAAACGTTCAGCTTTCCAAAAGGAAAGATAGTCAAAGAAATCTGCCCTTGTGCTAGGCATGTCCAGGTGTCCAGAATTGTGGAACATCTGGGAAGTGGTGGCTCACTGTTAAGATGTTGGACTGCCAACCCGAAGATTGTGGGTTCGATTCCCAGCTCCACCAAGCCACCACCGCTGGGCCCCTGAGCATGGCCCTTAACTATTGCTCAGTTGTCTAAAAGAGATAAATGTAAGTCGCGCTGGATAAGGGCGTCTGCCAAATGCTGTAAATGTAAATCTAGAATGTTTAGTCAAAAAAAAATGTTTTTTCTTTCTTCCTTAATTTACCATAGCAATTAAATGCTGTTTTACATGGTCACAAAAAGTACCTGTTGCAAATTCCATAGAGCGTATACAGTATTTCTCATGTGTGTGTGTGTGTGTGTGTGTGTGTTTATGCACTTCTGTACTTTACGGTAACAGGAGACGGTGTGTCCCAGCCCTTTAGAGCACTTTAACTCAAGGTGTGTAGAATTCCATCCTCCTTTATGGCATCCAAGCCAGTGGTTCAGCATGGTCTGTGTGAAAGTGTGTGAGTGTGTTTGTTGTTACTGGACTGCCCAATGTTTGCCTTAAGGTCTGCCAGGCCCTGCTGAGTTCTTTAATCCCAAGGAGGGAAAAGTATGCACCTCACACACACATACCACACACACGCTACCTTTTATTTTTTCGGCAAAGCAAGCCAGTGAAGTTGTCAGGCTTCTCCTTCACGAATGAATAAAAAGTTATTCTCTTTCTATATGTAAGCTACCTGGCATGTTAGCCCTTTTCACAGTTTTTGTGCCAGGCGAGGCCCAGGCCAGCTGGCGTAGCTCAGGCCTTTGTTTTTCGGCTTTACAGTTTTCTGCCAAGTTATGGCTTTGGGATAGTGATGACCTTGATGTAGAGAGTAAAATCTGTTGAGCTGACCACTTTGTCGCTGTCGTGTGTAGCCACACCAGCTGTTTTGGTGCATTCTTGCAATGTCACTATTTATTTATATTTTCTGTTCAACTGCGGTGCCAGTTTGAAATAAAGTTCGAATAAATCACTGTTTTTTTAGAGGACAGTGCAGGATGCCATTCTTTAAAAAGAGCCAGTTGGTCTCAGGGAACCTGGAAACCATTAGAAATAGTATTTATCAGTAAGAAAATCATCACCTTGAATTGTATTAACATGTATAGTAGCCAACTAGTTACCCTTCCAGTGTCAAACAGTTCCATATGTGCATAAGTTTAATAAGCATAAGACCAGATGGCTAAAACGCCTCCAAAAATATTTGTTCTAGATCATTCCCAATGGAGGTAATAGGGTCGTCCTTTTTGAAGGTTCTTACCAGTTTATCATCCACCTTCCACTCTCTCTTTTTTCCTTTATCCTTCACAGCTGGCTTTGAGTCGAGAGTGTGAATATTCATGCTGACGTCCCTGCTTACTAAAAGCAGTGCTTAAATCTGCATAATTTGGCTTTAAGTGACTTTCAGATGGCCTTTTCCTTTTTGACACTCGAAGGAGAAGGAGCTGTACTTGGTAATCAAGCTGCCATTGTAAGGCAGGTCCTCGCCATCCAAAATCTCCTCTAAACGCAGAGGCCGAAAGCTGCTTTTAAACCTTGTAGATGAGTGTCCAGGCACTTAAGGCAGCTGCAGCCTCGTAAAGCTTAAACGAGGTGTAATTGTTCATTGTATGAGCTTTGACGGAAATGCAAGGTTGTTGGGCTGCATTGTGTGCTTTCCGAGTTGCTACACTGTAACCGTTTGTCTGTCGCGATAAATGCACATCTTTGATTTCTATACAAAGACCCGTTCCTCAGCTTTGTTGGTACCCCTTGCCTTTTTTAGATATTTTCCAGTGTTTTCTTAGCTAGTTTAAACTCTGATTGATCAGGGCAGACGAATCATCCTATTCAAAAGAGAGCTAGCCTCCTTAAAGATGTGACCTTGTGAGTCCCTCATGGCTTGCCGTAGAGAAGCGCTGTTATTAGCGAGCCACTCTTTGGAGAGCTCCAGGGCCGTTTTGTTTGGCAAAAGGCCTTTCTTTGTGCAGCGAGCCCAGTGAAAGCGCATTGTGTAGCATTGTTTACAAAGCATTTCCAATTCTTCAGTATGCATACACATGTGGGAAGTCTTAGAAATGCACCTGACGTGATGATCAGTCAGCAGTTTCATAGGTTCCCTTAAGTCTGAATGTTTAAGTGCAGCACCTCACACATGACTGGGAGAAATAAAAAAAAAAAAAAGGTTAGCAAGCTGTGACAACCTCTTAATGAATAGATTTCCTTCTCCAGTGCACCGGTGTGAAGATGACATCAGCTATTATGGCCGATGCACAGGGACCATCTGCACACATGCATTTGGCTGTTGCAAAGCAGCTTTGTCTTGCTCTACTGACTTTCTTAGATGAGAAAGGCATGCCATATATAGGGGCTTGGGCCAAATTTAGAGTTTTAATAAAAGTATGCATGGATGGGGCTAGTGTGGCAGTGATACGGTTTTGATTGTGTCTAAAGGGGAGAGATGCCTCAAAAGGGACACATATGTTTCGTAATCAGTCTGAGTCTTTGTTCTTCTTCTGCAAAAAGCATTGGTTGGAATGTGACAAGAAATGGCCTAGGGGGAAACTGATTATGAGAAACTGCTTTTAGAGCATGTGATTATTCCAGTTGAACAAGGACCTCTTTGTAAGCATGTTGCCAGCTCGGTACTCATCATCTTGCACCATTAACTTTGCCCATGTTTTCTTTGAGATAGAAGCTTTTGATAGCAAGATGCTACAGTCATCAAAATGGAGCTTGGCTCTTATGATGGCCTTCTCAGGCAGGCCACACTCTTGACAGACAAAAATTGGAATATTGCAATGCACTCTACAACACATCTGGCATCAGTGTCATTGCCATCTATTTGTCCTCTTCTCTAGGCCCCTGCTTTCAAGCTGACGCCTGCTCACTGCTGTTGGCCTTTTTGCCATTGACAATAGCAAGCCAGATCCCAGCCCGAGGCCTAGACAGCCCCACAGAGACAAAAAAATAGGAGGGTGGGAACCCGAAAAACAGCGAGACTGGGGCAAATAAAGCAGGTCAGGGACAGATTAAGGGAGCATGGAGGACAACACAGGGGTTCGATGGTACTGCTGTAGAAGGGAGAGAGAAAAAGGGAGGAAGGGCACAGACAATAGAGAAGCTTGAGAAGTTCAGAGCAGAAAGGCTGGGGGATGAGAGTGGGTAATTAGAGATGAGGCAATCAGCTGACTGTGGAAGAAAAGCACACCTTCAGGGTCTCAACAGGGCTGTGCATGCTCGCTTTGTGCGTCTGCTTTCCCAATACACCCCCCTCCCTCTCCAAACCAATCTTTTTGTTGTCCTTGTCCATATGTTTAGCTTGGGTTTATGAGCATTTTATGCACAGTGGAGCTAATCAAAAATGCCACCGTAGTAGCTTTTGCATGCTAGCAGCTAATACGGTCCACTTCCCTCGCACTGCTCAATGAGTTCGGTATCATGTGTGTGTGTGTGTGTTCAGACAGGGGGCGGAATAGCGGGAGACAATAGTTAACTTTTAGAAAGTCATTAGCAAATGTTTGGACAAGCCTTGGGCACATATTGACTTTTTCTAACCTTGTAGATGTAAAGTTAAAGTACACAACGTTGAACAGGCTTCTAGGTGTTTCCAAGCTGGTGTTTATGATCTGCTGCTTGTTTTACAGCTGCAGGCTGAAGTCCAAAAGGCTTGTATGAAACAGTTAAAAAGATGGAATGCAATAAGTGGAGCAGCTCAAAGGTGGTTAGTTCAGCCAGCATAGTAAAAAAAAAAAAAGGCTTGCTGAGAAGGTGTAAACATTTTACAAAGGTACTTGCAGGCAACTATACAAGATAAAGGCTTTATGTGGTGCTGTGTGTTTTAAATTTGTTAAAGAAATATACCTTTGAATCTTTTTGTTGTGCCTCCAGCTGTGCAGAATGAGTGGGCTTCTAAAAGTTCATTGTGTCTTCTCGATGATGTTTGTCATTTGCAGGTGAACAGATAGTTTGTACAGGATCACGTGTAAATACCAGCTCTGTTTGGGGGATAATAAGCAACAAAAGACCAAAATGCCATAAAGATAAGGAGGCCATGCTGCACAAACACACCACCATAGACCTTTAATGCACATCCAGTGATGCTAGCATTCATGTATGGATTGAATGAACTAAATTAGAACATAAACATAAGCAGTGACTTTTAGCACTTGTCAGGCTCTTCTTGCTTGGAAAATTGGTGGACTGTTTCTAGAGGAATTGCATAAGCAGACCAGGATGACCAGGCCAGATCCATGCATGTGCATGATCCATTCTGAATGTATAAGTCAGGAGAGTGTTTGCGACATGTCTATGTAAAGTAGATCTCATGGTGCCAACAAACAGGAACTTATTTAGCTTCGCGCCACAAAACATCATACTTCCTATTTCAAAGAAACAGGCTTAGCACACCGCGTGAAAGGCCTTTGAGTGCAGATGCATGAAAACCTTCAGACAGAAATACAAGTAAAAGATATTGCCCTTTTCAATGGATGCTGTAGGGGTTCAGTTCAAGAGCAGCCACTTTTATCTGCTGTGGGACATCCGGCACGATTCATCTTCCCATTTCCACCATTCTATAATCCGTACCACACCCATACATTTCCTATGATTTCAGGACACTTGAACCCTCGACAGGTTAATTAGCAACCGAATAATAAAAGTTCTTCAGGCAAGGCTGGTTGTGCATCTAGTGCTAAATTTATTTCAGGGTAACATCATTTGCCGTTTAATTATATTTTTTTGTGTTTCATTATAGCACATGCCTGTTGTGACTTAGACACCGGTGGCTGAGGGCAAGGTTGCTTAAGGCCTGTGGATCAGAAATCAATTGCGGCTGATCATGACAAATGAGGCGCAAGGCCTGGCGTACGGGAGCCGTCAAGAACAAATCAGCCTTTTATTCAAGCAGCTATCGGGACCCGGCTCTGGTTCTCAATGAGTGGCTTTGTGCGTATGCACGTCTGTTTTGCGGAGATAGGTGGAGCGGGGGGTGCAGTGTTAACCATATTTCTGCAGGCACAGATGGGAGGTGGAGGGAAGAAGAAGGAGGGGTGTACAGGGTAAGGGGAGGGGCTTTGAAGGCCTTTCTGATAAGTCTTTCTAGCATTTAGGGGTGGGACTGTGCTGTTATTGGCTGATCTGTTTCGGTGTGGGTGTCTTTGAAGGCCAGCAGATGGTGCCAAGGGAGTCTGTAGTGTCTATCTTCTTTCTTGTCCTCTTCTCCTGTTTCCCAGTGAGCACCGCTGCCTGCAGTAGTATGAGCCCACACAATCCCCCTACAAACAGATGGCCGATAGAGTGGTCTGCTATAAGCAACTGTGTTAGTGCTGTGAATTAGCACCAGTGCCAATAGATTAATTATGTATTTTATAAATGCACACACTAGGTCTGTTGTACATTCAACAATGTCGTTTCAATAATATTTAAATTTGGTCTCTACCATTTCTGATCATGTAAGCGTATAAACAGCTATCTGATGCAGTAAGTACTCCGGTCTTGGATAGATTTGTTGGATAATAACCGTAGCTTGGAGAGAATTAGCTTTTGGTTGGATTTACACTGTTGTAGTCTCTCAGCTTAGTGTGGCAGCATGGCATGGAGATTAAATCCAGGCTTTGGGTAGGAAAGGGAGGAGGTATCGCCTAATGACTGTTTTGTCTTCCTTCCTATAAGCATTTGTATTTTGTATGCAACAAAGTGCATCTGATTCAGTTTAACGTCTCTTGATTGCACTGTTTACCAAGCATCGGCGTCATCTCATTTAGAATCAACCTTGTGTAACTTAAACAAGTTAGTCAAGTAGGACGCATGCCTGCCCATGAGCGTGTGTGTGTGTGTGTGTGCGTGTTGAACACAATGACCCACATTAACTGGAACTATGGCTAAGTGATATGTCAAAAATATCATTTTGATAACTATGACTATTTGACTATGCATTTTGATATATAAATTGTTAATGCTGCCAGCTTTAAAAGAGTATCCCAACAATGACTGAAGTCACAGAAGCTAAAGGATTGAATAATTAAGTTTTAAAGTATAGTTTGTAACAAAAACCGATTAAACATTTGGCTTTAAAAATTTGGACAACTTAATGAACATTACCACCGGTGCAGGAGTCAAGTGCAGCGGCCATTTTGTTTGTTTCGTGTTGTTCTTGCCTGGTGTTAGCACAGACGTCATAACTCTCATTCTGAGCTCGGCTTCTGCTACATTCGTAGCTGTTTATCGCGATTCGTTATAATACCGTTTATCAATCCATCCCAAACTGAAGCAGTGTCATTATTGCCCCAGGCTGACACTGCATGGCTTATTGTGATCGACACGGACACTCCATCTGCTCATGACATCTTCACTGTTTCTTTTCTCCCTGTGTTCGTTTCTGCTTGAGTGCTTCTTCTGGCCAGGTACAGAATGAGAAAAAAGTGTGAAAAGAGCATCCATAGAGGTTTGGGTGTGGCCTTAGTGGCTTTTTACAATGTATCGATTGCTTGGTGATAAAGAATTGTGTTTAACTAGCTTAAGTAAGTGACTAAAACGGAGGGTATTGGAACTCGACAATCTGATGACATTAGCTGTGTTTGTTTGTGTTTGTTTGGTGAAGAATATTGCCCTGCATTTTAAGAATGCTAGTAACAGACACAAGGTCTCCTGCAGTGATGCAGGTCTCCTAATAGTCCCTGTGGTTTGTTTGGCACTGTCACAGTCTTTCTCTCTGACACACACACACACACACACAGTCTCAATTTCATTCTCCCTGTCGTCCTCGCTCTTGTTTTTTCCCTCCTCCTGGCCAGATGAGAAGTCCTGAGTCACCCTCTGTGCATCTGATAAAGAGCAATTTAGTGGAATGGAGTCAGTGAGGACAGAAGGAGCAGGAGAATGACTCTTCTAAGAGCACTCTCTGCACTCACAGCTTTCAGCTACAGTCTTACAGCGTTTCAGGGACTGCTATTGCACGGCGGCGGCGGTGTTTATGTGGTAACAGGCGCTTATAGTGCTGATTGTGATGGAACTCTGTGTTTATGTGACAGAAGTGTGGGTGTTAGTCAGCGTTCTCCAACAGCCCAATTAACAGCAACGAAATGCTATACAACATCAAAAGTCACCACCCTGTCGTATTTAGGAAGGCGCTGTTTGCTTTAGCATCTGCATTCCTCATTTTGCTAGGATTGATCAAATTAGCTATTTATACAGAGAAGGTAACTATGTAAAAAATAACACCGATAAACAACAGACTGTTTCATTCTTCAAAGGGTATTCATCCAGCAACTTTGCTTTACAATGCCTGCCACAAAATTAGCAAAAGGATAGCTTCTCACCATTATATGCTTGTTTGTATTTTGCTCTAGCGCACATTTTTGTTTTTTGGTGGCGTCTTTGGTCTTCTTGGCACAGCACGAAGGCCACACAAGGTTTAAATGCTTGTGCGTTAACCTGAAAGAACACCCGGGTGTGTAAATCCACCTTCTGCTCTCGTCTCGTGCTTCTTTGTTTGTGCTCGAATCTGCTTTGAAGCGAGGCTAGCCCCTCTCCCTTTCAGCCTTTTATCAAACTGGAAACAGACATCACCATAAACTCGCTATAATCAGGTGCCTCCGCACTCGCTGGCTCTGCCTGAAAGCGCTCGGCAGTAAATTGGACGTCGAATTTGCTTCTCAAGAAGGGGTGGGACAGGGGAGGGAGCCTTCTTAGGAGAACTCGTCTGGAAAAGCCTTTTGTGGGATTTGGCGCAGCTTTACTGGTGCCAGTTAGATGGCGTTCAAAAGCAAGACTCGGCGCTGGCGCAGACGTCAACCTGTGGGTGAATGTGTACGAGCAGGTCTTTGTGCGAGTGTGTGTATATATAGGATGTGAATTAGGTCTTTGTTGTATTATGTGCGAGTGATGTAGTTTACAGAGTAGATGTTTGTGTATAGAGTAAAAAACTAACAAGCTACCCCAGGAAGATACCCACAAAGCCACAAAATAACCACAAAATCAAAAAGCTTTAGAAATCTTAGTATTGTCAAAACAAGTAAATGTTACCACACAAGCTGGTGAACTGGCATCATTTCCTGCTGTATGTTAATCGGATACCTTGATAAGATTAGAGGCTGTAGCGTGTTTTACAGGGTGTGCTGTTCTAGTAATCCTCCACCCGCGTGTAGAAAGACCCACCACGGTTGCCATGGTTTTTTGTTAGGGTTAGAGTAACACTATAATCCTCATCATGCAACCCTATTGTCATGCGCCAGTCATTAATATTTCACCAGTAAAAACCTGGCTCCCACCATTATACCCTTTCCTCCCCTTCTCAACCATGCACCTTTCAGCATATTTGCCTCACATTTTACCCCTTTATCCTTGGGGACTTGTTCAGGAGCCACACCCCTACCCATCAGCCCCGGAACTACAGCGTGTGTTAACGCTTCAACACGCTCTCCCCAAGGACACATTCAAAATCCTGGTCTGTGGGGAGACGCAGGTCAAAGGTTTGTAGTGGATCTACTTTCTTCGCCCCCCCCCCCCCCACCCCCATCAAGACATACAAGTCTCCAGGCTCTCCTGGGACTTTGTTCCCTTTTTTTCCTCCAGAGAGGATTGGATGACCTTAATCCATTACCGTGTAAGATCAGTGCAGCCCGGGTGGTGGTTTGGTAACCGCTGTATTTACCCCCACTCTGCTCTTAACCCTCCACCCTCCCCTCCCAGGCCATCAGCCAGGATTTAGTGAACACATACAGAGTATTCGAGACTTCAAAGCCAAAGACATTTTCAGAAACATATTTCTAACCTGCCATGAGTTATCTTAAATATGTCTAGTTGCTTTTGAAAATGTGAAAGACTTGTAACAAAGATATGCTTTTAAAGTGTTTTATAAGTGATTATTTATTTATTTATTTTTGCTCTGTGTATCCCCCGTTTAGGTTTCCACCTTAGCGGAACAGTAACAGAACCAGCCACGCACTCGGAACCCGAGGTGACTCATCGCGTGGCTATCAGCTTTGACCGCTGCAAAATCACGTCAGTGACATGTGGCTGCGGCAACCGCGACATCTTCTACTGCGCCCACGTGGTGGCTCTGTCGTTGTACCGCATCCGGCGGGCCGAGCAGGTGAAGCTACGGCTTCCCATTTCAGAGACGCTCTTCCAAATGAACCGGGACCAGCTGCAGAAACTGGTGCAGTATCTAATCACGGCGCATCACACTGAAGTGCTGCCCACGGCGCAGAAACTTGCAGACGAGATCCTGTCGTCCAACTCGGAGATCAACCAAGTGCACGGTGAGGCCCTCGCTCTTCAGTTTTATTATTATCACTTTCAGATGTGGATATTTTTTTTGCCTTTGAGTAGTTAAATATTATGGAAATCTGAAATAGCATTTGAATAGTGAAATTTGTTCAGAGAGAGCATTTACACATTCAAAGCAGTTTCCCTGGCATAACCAAACAGTACAGCGTTTGAAACAGTCCATAAAATGCACCAGCCCAGCTTTTAACGTATGCGGCATGCATCTGCCTTACATCATTAACAATCAGCCAAAGACCCGCCAGGAGATCCAGCATGAGCAGGATTCGAGGAAATGGGATGCAGCCTGCCAGGAATCCAGTAATGTGACTTTCCCTTCAGAAGTGTCTTTAAGTGTTTGCTCGTAACTTGTAAGCGTTTCGTTTTAAGGTTCTTTCGTGGAGCCGTGTTAGGCTTAGCTCTGCCAACCGTTGCTCTTTAGCCTGACATATCCATGCATGGTTTATGTCACTGCTGTCCCGAGTTCTTGCAGGCCTTCAGAATTAGGAAGGTGGAAAAATGAGGGAAAGCAGGCCTTCTTTCCCTTTCCTTCCGCCTCTTATGGAACATTTTAAGGCAGTTATGGTTTACGTGGTAGAAAACCTTTCTTTCTGTCAGAGTCACTCAGCAAACATTAACCAGGAGCTCAACTGTAATGGAGGAAATTTCAGGAACACACATGGTCACATGACCAGGGCTGAGTGGAAAAAAAAGTGGTAATAATACAAGAATAATTTTCTGTATTTTATTAAGAATTTAGTATATTTTGTTTTGATATGTTTAATTTTTTCATGTAAATAGAATTTGTCCTGATTAATTAAAAGGTTTCTGACATTTCCAAAGGCTTTTTTTAATGGTTAACAAGCAGATTTTAATGCATTTCGGATAAAATTTTAAATATAATGAAGGACATTAGCGATTCAAAGGCTGGCTTGAAACATCAAAGTAACAAAAAACAAGTCATGGCGACCTTCTCACATGTGTGTGTTTGTGACTGTGTTTGAATGGAAAAAGCAAAAAGACTGCAGTGTAAAGAAAGGTGTGTGTGTGTGTTTGTGTGCGGGTTTTAGCTTACGAAACTATTATAAACTGTAATCTTGCTTAAGAAAGTGATGAAACACGAGGTCTTTCGCACTTTCCGTCATGCTGAATCAGTGTGTGTTCTTTGGCTGAAAGCATTACATCATCCCCAGAAGTGCTGTGAAGGAAAACCGGACTTAAAAGCATCTTTATAGAGTGGAAATCGAGTATTCTGGAGTTCTTTTTACTGAATGTTGGTGCAAGAGTTCACACACACACACACACTTCCTGCATCTTGGATCAGATTCTTAAGCTTCTACATGTATTTTATTTATATGACAGGGACTTATTACATAAAGAGTTTTAGATTCAGTGACATCATCATCATGGATATTCATTAAATAAAAAACGAGCGATTTTAACATAATATTGTGTGCATTCTAGGGGCCCCGGATCCCACGGCAGGAGCCAGTATTGATGACGATAACTGCTGGCACCTGGATGAGGAGCAGGTCCGTGAGCAGGTCAAACAGTTCCTCTCACAGGGAGGCTACTACGGCTCCGGAAAGCAGCTCAACTCCATGTTCGCTAAGGTGAGAGACGGTAGTGTGTTTGTGTGTCTGTGTGTGTCTGTGTAGGTGTGTGTGTGTAGCATGTTAAATGAAGACAATATTAAAGATGCTATTGTGATAAATGATGGCGCTATAAGATCCTGCAAGGACAATTTAAATCAATGTGCTTTAATAAAATGTCAAGCAGCCTCTTATTTCCTCTGCGTGTGTGTCTGTGTGAGAGAGAATGAGAGAGAGAGATTACACTGATGAATCATCCTGTAAGCCTCCTGCCTTTTTTCGGCATGTGTGTGTAATCGATGATACGAATGTGATTTAACATAATGTTTCTGTTAGTGTTAAATTCATGACTGGAGTGTGTGTGTGTTTGGATGCACAGGTGCGGGAGATGCTGCGCATGCGGGACTCAAACGGAGCGCGCATGCTCACCCTTATCACAGAGCAGTTCATGGCTGACCCGCGACTGTCGCTATGGCGACAACAGGGCACGGGAATGACGGACAAGTGTCGGCAGCTGTGGGATGAACTGGGTAAGTCGTCATGTGTATCATCCTGGTGTCGTTTCAGATGATCTCCTCGCTCTTATGAGAATCAAATCTTCACCATGTGTCAGAAATCAATGAAGAACGAAAGTGCAATGCTGACTATCGAATACAGCTGGCATTAAGATCAATAATATTTCTTTCGGCCAGCTTTTTTATCAATTAGACCATTTTGATTAACTTCCTGAAAATAACTGCTAAATCACAGAGCTCCTCCCCTTTTCTAAACACATCCATGTTAAGATTAAAGTCCAGATCAAACCAATTGCAATGTTTAGCCATATGTTATTCCTGTCGGCCAATAGGAGAAGTGTTACTTTGTTTTTATTGGCTGTCTGGGTCCAAGTATGTTCGATGCACATATCTGTGTGTGTGTGTGTGTGTGTGTCTGGAGCTTATAAAAATCCTTTTCTGATTCAAACAGCTCTGTTGTTTGAGAGTCACACACCAGCCCCTATTCCATTACACACCTATTGAAATGCTGCAGGCAGGTGGCGGAATACCATTTCCTTCTCCACCTCCTCTTTTCCTCTGGCTGTTTTTCTGTTTCTCCCTTTCCTCTCTCTCATCTTTTTCTCTCACCCCATCACCTGTGTTCCTCTTGTTGGTTCCTCGTTAACGGTGGTCTGATTCTGTCTCGCTGTTCCACAGGTGCATTGTGGGTGTGCATTGTGCTGAATCCTCACTGCAAGAGCGAGGAGAAGAGCGCATGGCTCAAACAGCTGAAGAAGTGGAGCGACATGGATATCTGCCCGCTGGAGGACGGCAACTACGGCAGCGAGCTTCCTAACATCACCAACGCCCTGCCCCAGAGCAACCTGGCACATGGTGAGCACCTGAAAAACACAAGTTGTTTGCTGGATGTTCTGTACTGTTGGATGTATAAATGGGTAAAACAACTGACATTAATTCTGCCTGTATGTCCTGTGTGTTTTAGACTCATTAGCCAGGCCGAGGCGGTCGGTGTTCACTCGCGCCATGGAGGCGTGTGATCTGCACTGGCAGGACAGCCACCTGCAGCGAATCATCAGCAGTGATTTCTACGTGTCGCCTGCTTACCAGAGAGAAGGAGAGAACTTGCTTTTTAATCCACAAGGCCTGCCACTGTGGCTGGGTAAGACACACACACACACACACACACACACACACACACATACACACACACACATATACACACACATACATACAAAGCACCAACACCCCTATGTAGTCATGTCTAATGAAGCGACGCATGAACATTCTTGCAGATCACGTGCCCACTGCGTGTGCCAGGGTGGACGCCCTGCGATCCCACGGTTATCCGAGAGAAGCCCTGCGATTGGCCGTGGCCATCATCAACACACTCCGGCTTCAGCAGCAGAGGCAGCTGGACATTTACAAACACCAGAAGAAAGGTAACACACATTCGCACACACACAAATCGTAACATGACCTTACAGCAGTCTTTATCTGCTTGGCATCCTACACTGCTTGTACAAGCCAAAATTATACAAAAGCTGCATTGTGCTCCGGATTGAGCAGCTTTAGCTTATCTGCTTTAGTGCCATGTTGAGCTACCAGGCCTCAAAGCAGCGCAGGTGGTTGTTTTTTTTTGTTTTTTTTTAAGTGTTTGAAACTCACACCAAGTCCAGATGAGGTGTGTTGAGCTGTTCAAAGTTTGTGGACACCCACAAATGTGTGTCTTTCCTCACAAAGTCTTAATCACACACTTGTCTAGAACGTCTTTGTATGTTGTAGCACAAAAAGTGTGTTTTCCTTACAAAGTCTGAATCACACACTTGTCTAGAACGTCTTCGTATGCTGTAGCATTCTGTTATTTCTTTATCAGAATAGAGCTACAAACACTGTTCCAGCATGACAATGACAAAGACATGCTGTGTTCTGATTGGAATGGAAGAACTAAACTCTGACTCAACCCTTTTAAAAAAAACTGAACCCCTTTGGGATAAACTGGAACATTAACTGCACCCCACAACTCCTCAACATTAGTGTCCAATCTCACTAATACTATTGTAACTCAATGATAAAATCCCCACAGTCACATACCCACAATCTAACACAAAACCTGCACAAACCTGTAGGTTATGTTATTAAAAAAGTAAGAGTGTAAAAAAAAAAAAAAAAACTTTTATTATATTGAGGTGATTATAAATTTTTGAAAAAAATTAATTTGATCAGAAAGTCTATGAGGGGGCGTTTACTTTTGGAGTTTTATGTTGTCGCTTAAACCAGCTGTCGCATGCCTACAGCTTAAACATCCTGAATCTTGATTAGTTTAAATCTGGAGCTCAGAGAAATGTTTCGTGTTTTTAAAAACAGAGCTGTTGGATTAAACGGTCTTTAAAGTGTGTGTGTGTGTGTGTGTGTGTGTGTGTGTGTGTGTGTGTGTGTGTGTGTGTGTGTGTGTGTGTGTGTGTGTGTGCGCGCAGAGCTGCTGCAGAGAGGAATGACCAGCACTACCAATCTGGAGGGCTGGGTAGGCCATCCGCTCGACCCCATCGGCTGCCTTTTCACCACTTTAACGGAGACATGTCGAGTGGAGGACGACAATGCTATGGATACTGGAGGTAAGACTATTATGGGCTGGCAGAGAAGGGGAAAGCGCATGTGTGTGGGAGGTAATTAGATTAGGCTTCTATAGCCTTTCATACCCTTTAAAACACCACAGCTTTGTATTATTGTGTGTGTGTGTGTGTGTGTTGTGCTATTGTAGCCGTGGTGTCACCCTGACGACACGGTGGAGTAAAATGTATAAAATCAATCAGCGCTTGCGTTCTATACGTCGCTCCAGAGCTGCAGAGTGTTGCCTTTTGTGTCGCTATTGTGCAAAACCAACAGGGAGCTATTGTGATTTGGAATAATGCAGCCAAGTGGTACTGTGTGTGTGTGTGTGTGTGTGTGTGTGTGTGTGTGTGTGTGTGTGTGTGTGTGTGTGTGTGTGTGTGTGTGTGTGTGTGTGCTGGAGTGTGTAAGGGGTATATGTAGCACAGCCCTTTGTTTGTATCCCATCACACATTTGGAAACATCTGGCACTTTTGGTGCACAGTGGGTGTGGCTAAAAAGGCTGGTCCAATCACAATGCTCCAGAGCGTCAACAACAGCTGGAGCGTGTATTCCAAATGCATCTGTCCTTTTTTGGTTCTCTCTCTCCTCTCTTGCCCACTCAGGTTTCCTCTCGCATTCCTGCTGTCTTTTGTTATGTTTTTGTTTTGTTTTTTTATTCTCCTACAAGAAAAAAAACACATTAGTTTGTCACTCGGTAGGCATCCGCCGGGCTTTTGGTGTGTGTGTGTGTGTGTGTGTGTGTGTGTGTGTGTGTGTGTGTGTGTGTGTGTGTGTGTGTGTGTGTGTGTGTGTGTGTGTGTGTGTGTGTGTGTGTGTGTTTGTGTGTGTGTGTTTCCCTACACCGTTCAATGCAAACATAAAAATTGTAGCCAGCATTTACACGCCTACGTACACGCGTACATTCGTACAGTCTTTCACACGTGTCACTTCATGTTAAAAGGTTTTTTTCTTTTTTTTTTTTTTTGCTTGACTTGTGTTACTCTGCATTCTCCTGCAGATTCCGGTGATCCGAAGCCGCCTGTGTATCAGCACGTGCCTGTGTGGGGCTGCCCGGATGCCAGCGAGTCGTACCTGGCTTTAGCGCTTGAGGTAGCACTGATGGGAATGGGGCAGCAGAGATTGATGCCCGAAGGCTTGTACGCCCAGGACAAGGTGTGTCGCAACGAGGAGCAGATCGTCGCCAAGCTGCAGGAGTTGGAGCTAGATGAGTTGCTGGTGCACACACTCCGCAAGCAGGCCATGCTTCTGCTAGAAGGTACGAGTTCAACTCAACATACTGATATTGGTTTTAGGACAACTTTAATGTAAGGTTTTGACATCAAATGTTGACTAGTGTAGTTCAAGCCAAAAATTTGTGGACCTTACCAGCACTCTCGCATAAGTGTAACTTGTCTAAAGTACAAAAATGGTTCCAATGCCCTTAATAAAAACCCCTAAGCTCCATGAAGACATGGTGTTCTTGTTGCCGCTGACTCAACCCCACTAAACACCTTTGGGGTAAACTGGAACGTTGACTTCACCCCAGAGCCAACATTCTTGTCTGATCTTAATAATACTATTGTGAACACAAATCCCCACAGTCACATGACACAATCTGCACAGATGTCTGGAGGTTATTAGAAGAGGAAAAGTGAGACCACATCTGGAACAAGATGTTTAAAATGAACATAAATAGACATGATGATCAGGTGTTCCAATACTTTTGTCCATACTGTATATTGTGTGTTAAAAATACTGTCTGTGTGTATATATCCAGGTGGTCCCTTCAGCGGCTTGGGTGAGGTGATTCACAGAGAGAGCGTACCCATGCACACGTTTGCAAAGTACCTGTTCACGGCACTGCTTCCTCATGACACAGACCTGGCGTACAAGATCGGCTTAAGGGCCATGAGGTGAGAACTTCATGCATATTTCAATTAGCAGCAAATTAGCTAATTTAGGCACATGGTCCTGATGAGTCTTGTCGATTGATTGACAGCGTGTGGGAGGGGAGTGTTAGCTCAGTGGTTTTAACACAGGCTTGAGCTAATTGAAGTGTCGCAGTGGTATGTAGTTGCAGTGTAGCTGGTTTATATCTAAACGTATTAATCTTTAACATATTAATTAATGGAGGGGGTCACTGTGTGTACAAATATGGGCAATTTTGTTACTTAATTATGTATAAGTAGGAGCCTAATTTACATATATCATCATCATCATATAGGGCTGTGAAAAATATTAATACGGCTGACTATTTATGATATTTTTTCAGATATTGTAACCTCTACTATCGATACATGTATAAATTCGATTTTAACTGATTTATGCTTACGCTATTATTTCATTAAAATCATCATGTGTCAAACGACTTCCTCCTCCGCTCCCCTCCCCTCCTCTGGCACATACGACCGTTGTCTCAGAAGCAAACATGGCGGAAAAAAGTATATCCAACTTTGTATTTTTAGCTATTTGTTTTACTTTTTTTTCCAAGTACTGCAATATATTGTGATATATTGTATCGTGACCCATGTATTGATGCCCTTACCAATACACGGCCCTATTATCATACGTATCTGCTGTATATAAGTGTAGAGTTTTAGCTCAAGTGTTCTTTCAGATCACTGGGGTACCGTAACAACCCCAGTTTTGTCATGAATGTATTATTATTTGTGTGTATGTATCTAATGTGAATAAATAAAACACACTTTTTAGCATGGGTGTTAATCTTTTGTCTGTGTATTGCAGGTTGCCAGTGCTGGAGTCCACAGCTCCATCAGGCGACGTGGGTCATCCACACCATGGCATCTCCATTGTGCCCAGCAGATACCCGCGCTGGTTTACCCTCGGGCACCTGGAGTCCCAACAGTGTGAGCTGGCGTCAACCATGCTCACCGCAGCCAAGGGTGAGGAATACACACCAACACAGTTTTAAGCCGTACTCTGACGCCATCTGATTGATTGTGCTTTAGCTAAAGTGGTGTGTTGTGTTTCGAGCAGGTGACATGCTGAGATTGCGCACAGTCCTTGAGGCCATCCAGAAAAACATCCACTCGTCCTCGCTCATCTTTAAACTGGCTCAAGACGCGTTCAAAATCGCTACGCCTGCAGACAGCCCGCCTGATATCACACTGCTCAACGTGGCGCTGGAGCTCGGCCTTCAGGTGTGTGTGTGAGAGAGAATACATGTACGTGTGTGTGTGTGTGTTTAGTCTGTATGCCGTCGGTTATATTTCTGCCCTTTTGTTTCTCGGTAGGTAATGAGGATGACCCTGTCCACCCTTAACTGGCGACGCAGAGAGATGGTGCGCTGGCTTGTCACTTGTGCTACTGAAGTTGGTGTGTATCAAACTCTGTCCTTTTTAAGTCCTCTGTACTTAGATTGAGTAGTGATGTTTTTAGCTGGTTCTGACATTCGGTTATCCTTGTGGTGACTCCATAGGACTGCGGGCGCTGGTCAGTATACTGCAAAGCTGGTACACACTGTTTACACCGACTGAGGCTACCAGCATTGTCGCTGCAGCCGTCATGTCCCACGGAACGGCTCTGCGTCTCAGTCTGGACTACGGGCAGCGCGAGGAACTGGCGAGCTGCGCCCGAACGCTGGCACTGCAGTGCGCCATGAAGGACCCGGCCAACTGCGCATTGTCTGCACTCACACTCTGTGAAAAGGAGCATGTAGCTTTTGAAACAGCCTACCAGATTGCAGTGGACGCAGCGGCGACGGCAATGACGCACGCACAACTGTTCACCATCGCACGATACATGGAGCACCGCGGCTACCCGTTGCGAGCCTTCAAGCTGGCGTCGTTGGCCATGGCTCACGTGAGTCTGGCGTATAACCAGGACACACATCCAGCCATCAACGATGTCCTGTGGGCATGTGCTCTTAGCCACTCTTTGGGCAAGAACGAGCTGGGCGCCATGGTGCCGTTAGTGGTCAAGGGTGTGCGCTGTGCCACCGTGCTCTCGGACATCCTGCGTCGTTGCACAGTGACGGCGCCTGGGCTGGCCGGTATCCCTGGTCGTCGCAGCTCTGGCAAGCTTATGAGTACGGACAAGGCGCCGCTGCGCCAACTGCTGGACGCCGCAATTGGCGCCTACATTAGCACCACACACTCACGCCTCACGCACATCAGTCCACGCCACTACGGCGAGTTCATTGAATTCCTGGGCAAAGCGCGTGACACCTTCCTGATGGCGCACGACGGTCACGTGCAGTTCGCCCAGTTTATCGACAACCTCAAGCAGATTTACAAGGGGAAGAAGAAACTCATGATGCTTGTGCGTGAACGATTCGGCTGAGGAAACACAAAAAAACTCTCCATTCACTCCTTCTTTATTTAAGGCATTATTTTCTTCCTGTATATTCTGAGTATCCTTTATTTTTAATTTTTTTTAGTTTAATAAAGTTTTCACGGATTTGTTAGAACCTGTGGAGGCCAGAACAACCTTTTGATTTTGGCTTATGCTTGCTTTAGTTTTACACACACGCAGAAGTGGCACATAAAGAGAAACCAAATGATGGGCGGAGTATTTTGAGCCTTTTTCATCGTGGTGATTGGTGGTTTCAGATGATTCTTTTTTTTTGTTTGTTTTTTTAGCAAAGAGCTCGAACACTCAAAACAGTCATTCCGAAAAGACAAAACACTCTCACGTGTGCACACAAGTGTTAGTCATACCTCGACCGTATTTTAAGGAACAGCTTTAACAGGATAAGGCTTAGGCCTTGTTTCCATGGTTAGCGTGAAAAAAAACTAGCTAGCTGAAATATCAAGGTGTTCCTCATTTTACGCAGTTTTACATAACCCAGGAATCTGCCAAGCCTTGAACGCCACCTTCCCCCTCCCACTCCACTCTGCCCACTCCTCTTGGTTTGTCTTTTCTCTTCTTTTCCCTCATTTTGGGAAGATCTAAGGGATCGTTAGTGAAAGCCACGCCTCTACACCTGAGCAGAACAAGGGGTTTCCTTCTACGCCTGAAAACAAAAACCTCACGGCTTTACTTTTTCGGTGGGGGAGGAGTCATGCAGACCGCAGTGCTCAATCAAATTTTACTGCCTCCTCAGGCGACTTATTGAAAGTAATCAAAATAAAAAAAATTAAGAACTGTAGTTGTATTGTGATTCTAGCACTTGATTGACTCGGCCTCTTTTTAACCATGCCTGCATTAATAATTATAATTGTCATGCATTACACACAATTTGGATTAAAAGATTAAAATGCAAGAGGACCAAAAAAAAAAATCAGTTTGCCCCCTCATCCACCACCGTACAAGCGCCAGCTCGACTCGACTCCCAACACTTAATGCACTCGGCGGCTACGACTGGAAGGAAACCTGGCAGGAAAGGACAAAATGCTCAACTCAGTTCTCAGGGAAATCACTTAAAGAAACAAAACAAAAAAAAATAGTAGCATAAGCATTTAAGATATTGTAAATATGAAAGTGTCAATTCAAAAAATTGTAAAGTTATAATTATTTATGATAACTGTATGTTTTTTTTGGTTTTTTTTTTGTTCTTTTCTTGGATACTTGAATTTGTCGCGGGCTGGGAATGTGATGGCAGAAAGAGTAAAAAAAAAAAAAACATTTCTCAGGTGCTCCTGTGAACAGTTCCTTTCTTTTATTTCTTATTGTTTTGGTTTTTTTGTACATGTTTTTGTGAGAGAAGCATGGGGTGTATTTAGAAAAAAAAACTGAAGGGAAGAAAGAAAAGGAAGAACAGCCGTTGAACTGACTATGCAGAACCACTTCCTGATTTTATTGTTGTTGTTATTTTCTCTTTAAGAATGGACAGTTTTGGGACTTTTTTTTTTTTTTCTTTTTTTTTAACTTTGAAACCTTCAATTCTTCCCAGAGCGATGAAGGAAGGCGGATTGCAGAAGAATGCCAGGAGCTGTACACCAAGCATGTGCTGATATTCCATTATTATTAAAATAGTGTGACGCCTGATAAATATTCCTCTGTGATTTTAAACCTTTTAGGGAGTAAAATGATGGGGTGTTTTATTGAAATTAAGAGAAGATGCGCTGTCTTACGAATGTAGCTGTTTTTTTTCCGGGTTTTTATTTGCGCTGCAAACGTTGATCGATTATTTTTTTTATTTATTTTTTTTTTTACTCTTTTATCGGCACATGCCTGGTCCAAATATGGCTGCCTGGCTGTAATATTTTGGAGGGGATTAAAGGAAATCGCTGTTTTGATATGATGTTGCCTTAAGACTTACAAAAGATGGACATTTTGTAAACCACCTTTTTTTTTAGTTTCGTTCTTTAACTTCCTTCAAACAATTACTCCCAAAAGTCACGCTAAATAATAAGGAAATCTTCTGCAGTCTTTCCCCTCCGAGTGATCTGGACTGATCTAGAGCGGATCAAGCCATGATCGGTTTGGCAGAAGATGTTTGCGAGATGTTTTTCAGGTTTTGGGATTATTCGATGAACGAATCGGTGGTCGATATCTGCTTCTTCTAACTCCTCGGGTCTTTGCTAGCTCGCTTTCACTGATTTCTAAGTTTTTTGGGGTTTTTTGTTTCCCTCCTTTTTATTTCCTCGTTTTCTCTTTCCCATAACTCTTAAAGTGTCTGTATGTGTTGACTGTACCAGTGTTCTGATCTGTCCCTAGAGTTTAGAAGGAAAAAAATTCAATAATTGCTGGTAGAGATTGTTCACTAGTTCATCTACTGTTTGAGTTTCCTTTGTTTTATTTTCCTCCTCTTTTATTTTTAATTTAAGGGAAAAGTGTTTTTTGTCACCTCTCCGTGCTACTGAATTATGAAAAAGGTATCCAGTATTTGTTGCCACAAAAGTATAGTTCGACAAAGTTTTTTGTTTTGTTTTGTTTGTGCAACCTCTTGAGCTAATGTCTATAAACAAAAATTTATTACTATTTATGTAATGCTACTACCATTTTATATGATTTGTGTTGAATTTCAGTGCTTTTTCTATGAATAAAGTGTGAAACACGACTTTTTGTGGGTCGATGAAATCGTTCTTAAGTTTGATTGGTCGAAAGGTGTTGATAGATTTTCCATAAAGCTCTGGTAGTAATAGTAATTTGTGTTTGTGGGAGCTCGGTGGGCTTTAGGTGTTGGATTGCTGATCCAGAAGGTCATGGGTTCAGTTCCTATCACGACCCATCTGCCGCTGCTGGGCTTCTGTGCAAGGCCCTTAACCCTCAACTGGTCAGTGGGATAAACGAGTAAACGTGTAATGTAATGTAAACTCTCTCTGGATAAGGACATCAGTCTAATGTCAGAAATATAAAGATATAAATTTATTAAATATTTATTTATTTTAAAATAAATTTATTCTTCAAATAATGTCATAATAATACACAATTCACACACACATATTATATATATATATATATATATATATATATTACTTACACACTAAAGTCTTTTCAGTGTTTCAGCCAAAACATCATACTGTTTACTATAACACATGCTCCAAACTAAATGCACCCCTTTGTTACTATTGAGGTTCCAAGTGGATGGGGTAAATTTTACAAAAAAACTTAGGATGTCAGCATAAAAACCCCTCAGTTGCTGACCCTTTTAATGTAATTGTCCATTTCTGTGAAAAAAACAACCTCCTAGAACTTTTATCCAATCTCGCATCATAAATGTATAGGGTCAACCCTAACACAGGGGTGCATTAAGCTTCAATTACTATGTAAACCCCTGATGCACCCCACCCCACCCCCACCCCCCTGACTAGGTCATGCTGCACCTCCAACAATAATAAGCCCCTGTAGTACCTCTGGGGTGTCTTTACTTTTAACTAAGGCTAATATTGACGTCCTCATTGCACAGTGTGAAAATATGAAAATGCTGACCGTTTTCAGACACAACGGTGCACCTCGTCACTTCTCCAAACATCGTAAACTTCTGAATCTCAAGCGTCGAACCACAAACAAACTACACCCTTTCTGCTAACTAACAGTGACCACCAAAAGAACCAAAAAGTTTACCCTAGTACAATTTTTTTAATCAAATGTCCCCTATGCAATAGAGAGGTCAAGACTAACACAGGCGTGCACTTCGTTTTGAAGATGTTATTCCATAAACCGCATTAAAACCCTGGTAAAACCCCCAAACTAGGACATGTTACATCCCCTAAATTTATATACCCCTGTACTGCCTGCTAAGAGTCCCAACTTCAAACTATGTGCACTCCTGCGTTTGTCCTGATCTTCTTAATGCAGGCTGTATTTACCAAAAATTACTGAATCCATAAAATAGTGTTTTGCTGAAAAAATTCAATGTTCTCAGATTTTGCCAAATTCTCATCATGCAGTTTAGAGCTGTTTTATGCTTAAAACAAAATGCACCTCTGTGTAAAATTGTTTGCAAGTGTTGCAAAGTTTAACTATATGCACCCCGTCTTTGTTTTGATCTTTTTAACGCCAAAATCTGGAAGGATCGCAGTCGGTCGTCAAAACTAAAGCCTTACAAAATTTGTCAATTTACATGAAAAAAAATAATCGTCTTCTGATTTTTTAGATGCATTTAGTTTGCATTAGTTTGGAGTTGCAGGAGAAGGTGGAGGAGGTGATTGGAGCTACACATAATAAAGCTGTAATAACATGTAACGTGAGACTAGGACACACACACACACACCCAATGCAGTAATTTTCCTATAAAATATTCATCTAATAAAAATAAAACAAAATTTTACAGCACCTGATATTATTATTATTAATAATAATTATTCTTTTATTATAAATTCTTATTATTAGCAAGATGGTGTCCTGGTGTAGTGTAGCTTCTGTAAAGCTGCTATTGAATGTATGAAATACTACAAATTTGAACATCGCAGTGTCCCGAAGCGTGTTGATCTGCTGTACCCCGTGTCTCTCTGCTCTTAAGGGAGCTGATTTGCATGGCTTTGTTCTGTCACTGTGATCTCTTCTCCTGTGCTGCTTTAATTGGTCTGTTGGATTTTTAGACGGGGAACTGCTCAGCTAGAGGAATGACAGATTACTGAAAGTATCTTTATGTATGTATTTTACTTTAATATAGATATTGTCTGAATTATGGACACAATTCTGTTTGGATAGAAATGTATGCCTACAGGACATTATTGATAATCACATACCCTATTGTCTTCTAGATAAGGGCCTTGCTCAAGGGCCCAACAGTGGCAGCTTGGTGGTGCCACTTTATTTGTTGCAGCTATGTATCTGTGTTTTCATGTACTCTGTGAGCCCTAAACAGCTGCTTAGTTTGCATATGTCTTGCCCAGCTCTGGATTTCCTTTTAATTCTAGTTCCTTTAAAGGTTTTTTCCTAACGTCATCTCATTGAGTTAATAGGAACAAATAAATACGACCTAAAATTTTTGCCATGTTTAATTTAATTTATTCTTTTTTCTGTAAAGCTGTTTTGAGATAATGTTTATTGTTAAAAGTGCTGTAAAATTTAAATAAAATTGAACTAAATTGTATGAAACCAAGAAGTGGAGGACACAAAACAGCTATAAATCACAAAAACTTAGAGAGTTATGGATTATTGTTTATCCTGAGAGGCAGAAAATGCCAAGCTGCTTCGTTTCCCAGCATCGCTCACCACGTTAAAGATCCGTCACTTATTTCTCTGAGATCTGTCTTGCTCTGGGGACACAAGGACATGTCCAAACTCCACCTCGGCGTCCGTGCACTTCCTAATATTTCGAATCGATCCCGGGCCAAAGCCCTCTGTGTCTGATAAAGCGCTGATAGTGCCACAGACTGACAAGTGATGTACAGCATGGTGTCTGCTGCAGCAGATTGGATTTTCAGGCTCGCTGATTCGCTGAGAGATGGCGAGTGAACTACTGCAACCCCCCTCCGTTTCTCGCGCTCACTTATTTTTCTCCTGGGTCCTTAAAGGAGACCTTGGGGAATGAAGCTTTTTTGAGTGTGGATTCATTGTTGCAGTTAAAAATAATCTTGGGAGCCCCTTGAGGTAGCTCGTTACATATGTGTGTGTGTGTGTGTGTGTGCATAGAAGGAATTTGAGGTACATCCCAGCTGCTTCAACCCAGCTGCATTCAATGAAGTGACGGGGGCTAGAAATGCTCTAATGTTAATCAGCAAATTGACTGCAGCTTTAGATATTTATTTATTTATTTATTTATTATAATCAAGGACGACAACAAGCTGCTACACCCCTATTGTGTACTGTTAAGATGTTTTGCACCTAGACACCTAGAGAATGAGATGCAGCCTGTTCACATTAGTTTCTTGCTTCATCCTCAATCAGGAACATAAAAAATAAATACAGGATAAACAAACACCACCAAGTTGCCACTACTGCGACTCTAAACTGCACTGTCAAATAAAACAGGAGATAAATATACAGCGCTCTGGATAAGAGAAATATCTGCCAAATACGGGAAATGTAAATGTTCCTGTGAGCTTTTTCACGTTCTTCCTCTGGGTTTTTTTTTTACCAATGTTCCCAGATGCCTCCCTGACTGGTATCTCACCTTTTGCTCTAGCAGGGCCGATCCAAACCTTCAGTAGCTCCAATATAACTAATTATTGTCAATCCTGGATTAATTGCACACTATAAATCTAACACACTTATTATACATTTTATTTGTTGTAGCTGTGTTACTCACATCATAGCAGCGTTTTTAGCCTTCTATGCATCCTGTTAACATAATGTTGTGTTTTTTTATTGTCTGTTGACAGAAAATATATTTTAAAAAAACAACAAAATAAAAAGCCACTGTTTTAAGCAGCTGCTTAGTTTGCTTATACCTTGGTTATACCGACACCCTGTACAGGTGCTAGTGCAGGGGTCCCCAACATTTTTCATGGCACAGCCCTGTTTTCCTTTTGTGAATATTTACAAGCGTTGCACGAGAGATCAGAACAAGAAAAAATTGAAAAAATGTAATTACGTCTCTATATTAACTGTGTGGATCTACAAATTAGAACAAAGCATTATAAATAAAAAAATAAACAAAACTCACCATAATAATCAATAGGAGCACTGCGCATTTTACCCCTAAAATAATAAAATCACTTCGAGGATCTTATCTTATCTTTAGCGATATGATCTGCCCCTTTTACCCCATTTGTTCACATTATTTTCAGTCAAAATGGTTTGTCTCACAGTACTGGGTGTTTAGTTTCAAGATGCTGTAGCAGTTTTCAGGGCTTCATTAACTCATTAGCTAATTTTTTTCCCCTATTTTTTCTTATAAGATACAAACCTTTCTTGTCCTGCAGTTTATTTTACCAGAAGCCGTCTCTTTGTTGTCATTATAATTTTCTTCTTGAAGTTTGTCTTTTACTTATTTTAATAATAGCTAAACCTTAAAGTGTGGAACCAACACAACTCGACACCACCCCTGTACTGAGTAAACATCCTGGTGGTTGAGCACCTCTGAGTTCTGCTCTGAAGCCAGAATATTAGATGAGCAGCTGAACAGTCCTGAAAATCTGTTGGAATAACATAAATAGACCTTCACTCCACATTTAAAAGGCTTTGGTTCCTCTAATGTTTCGGTGTTAACCCTTTCCAACCCTGCGTCCACTGGAATTTGTACCGAAATCCGAAATCACATGACGCTGAAACACTGAGGATTAAAGAAACACATGGGACATCTTCTGTATTTAATAAGCCTTTGACCCTTTAACCATCTTAGAGATCTTTCTAAACACATGGCTTTTTTAAACTATTGTTATAACAATAATTCTGACACACTCACCCTCTCACACACTTTTCTATCCTTTCACCTTTTAATACTATTTTACGCCCAAGGTGGTGATGTCGCTTTGTCACCAACCGTATCACTATCACTATTTTATTACATTTCAAAGATTAAAGACAGAACGGTGTGATTCTGAAGCCAAACAGACAGCAAACTAAATCGACTGATCAATTTGAAGCAGGAGAACAGGAGACATCGTGCACAACTTTCTTCGACACTAACGAAATAAATAAAATGTAAAAATAAAATGAGTCTATTTTTTATTTGGGTGAATATAAATCCATTTTATACACAAATCCATAAAGACACTTTGGTTACGTTCCTGACTCAATCTTAATCTAAAGGTTGGGATGATTCTGGATTCTGTCTCTGCTCACACACACTGGAAGGTCTTATTTGCGGTTGAGCAGCTGACGGGAGTGTGTGTGCACAGCCTCCACAAACGCACCCACGCTTTCAGGATTCATGTCAGGGTACAAACCGTGGCCGAGGTTGGCGATGTAGCCTCTGGTGCCGAACGCCTCCACCATTTTCTTTACAATATCAGAAATGCTCTCCTAAACAAATAAACAAGCAAACAAACAAACCTGTTCAACATTTTCTACCGTGCATGTTTTCCATTTTTGTCTGGACATTTTAGACAGAAAATATAATCCTTGTAATATAAAATAAGGAACGACTGTCTCTGATGTCAGAGTCTATCAGTTTCCCCTAAAGAGCCCTCTTGAATAGCTGACTCTCTGAGGTGAGTGAGTCAAATACATGAATCAAAGAGTTGACTCGTTTACAAACGACACATCACTATTGTTCAATTCCATTTGTTAAACAGCAACGGTCAGCTTTAATACTTTAAAAGGTGGCTGAGATGTTTGTGGATATCAGTACGTCAGTCTAAACTGTGACTAAAAGTATTGGCACCCAAATATTTTTCACATTTATTACCTTGGGAGCGTACAGTGCACAGGGGTCCATATTTCCTTGCAGACTCACTGCCCCTCCAGTCCTCTGCCTAGGACACACACACTCAAAAATAAACCCCTGCACCGTGTTTAAGGAAAGCAAAATCGGGCAGTACTATGATGCAGAGGTGACTAACCGAGCTGCACGAGGGTCAATGGTCCAATCCAAACCCACAACCTCATAGTGGGACTGCGAGAGGTCCTCCAGAGCGTAATGGCCGTCCTTGGCAAATACAATCTGATTAAAAGGAAAACCGGGTACTGTTAGTAAATACATGAGTTACACAACACTGACACCTAGTGCTGAGGAGTACCAAGTGCAGCAGGGGGCCAACGTTGCTGATTGAGGAAAAATTCCCTAAAAATAGACACTGAAAAAGACTTCAGACATATTAGACTTCAGTCAAATATCATCCAAAATACAAGTCTGATCGTACGTGTCTGGTCTTCTGAGCTGGGAGAAAAAACAGACTAAAAAAAGGACTCATCCTGTTCTGGGTAAGACCAGAACTTAGTGTACATCATCTTAAAGGAGCAGACGATAAGATATGTGGTAGATGTAAAGATTTAAAGGAAACTCTTCACCCACCATGGGGACGCTGTCGAGTCCTGACTCCTTCAGCCTGTCCTTCACTCTGCGTGCGATGTCTCTGAGATACGGCAGAGCGAACACTTTAAACTCCACTGGACCCAGACAGCCAGCGTGGGATTCGAACACCTGCAGGGCCTGAAACACACACACATACCAAAAAAACGTCCAAAAAAAGCATATTAACAGTAAAAGTCTGGAGTGACCAGATTCAATAACCAGCAGCTTCTTTATTTTAGCTTTAGAGAAAAGACGTTTGGACAAAATTAAAAAAAAAAGACAAAGTTCAACTATCTATCGCAAAATAAACCGCAACTAAACGATTATGTCCATGTCTTCTTTACCACTGGGGAAAATATTACATATTTTATACATAGAATATATGGAAACACCTATTACATAAAGATATTTAAAAAAAATATTAATATTAAGAAATATATATAAATATTACCTATATTACCTATTTAAATAACTATATCATGAATTATTATTATCGTAAAATAGAATTACTTATACTGTAAAATAGATTTTTGGTCATATCGTCCACCTTTACTGCACTAAATGTTTTGTATTTTATTTAACCAGGTGCAAAAAAAAGAGATCAGTAAAATAACCCGTAAACATTTCCAAAACTTTTCCTTATCCATTTCCTGTCCTGATGTTTCTTATTTAGGTGTTAAATATGTTACTGTATTATAATAAACAACCTTATTTTTAGATTTGCTATTTTATTCCTTCATGATATTTATTATTCCTTTTTTTTTTTTTTCTAATTCTACTGTTAATTCTATTCTTAAACAGTCGCTGAAAACATTTCATGGCATGTCATATTGTGTTCCATTCAGGTGTTTATGTAGTCTGACCTGAGCGCCAGCGTTGACCTGACCCAGCAGATACTCCACGATGACATCAGTGAGGCGTTTGAGGAGCGTGTGACTGGCTTCAGGGTGTCGGTATAACCAGCGCTTTGCCTTTGAGTGGGTGGTGGAGCCTCCACCTTCAATCATGTAGGACATCAGAGTCCACTAAAGGACAGAGAAAAACATTATTTACTACAGGTAACGTATCTCACACACACTCTTGCTTCTCATGCCTCTCTCAGATCACTTCATCCCACAGCAGGGGCACCACTTATGGAGGGGGGGGGGATTAGGATGATTCTAAGGGTCTTTGCACTTAGGGGCCCCCCACAGAATTGTTTTATTAGTATGGTATATGTGTGGTAGGGACCCAACCTCATATTCTTTCATAGGACCCAAAAATTGTTACAGTCCCAACTTTGTGTCGTCATTAAGAGAAAGGAAAACCCGTTTGACGCCTCGTCACTCACTGGTGCTCCGCTGAAGCCGATAAGAGGAACTTTGCCCTCCAGTTTGTGTCTCGTCAGTGTGATGGCTCTGAAGACGTAGCCCAGCTCGGACACCAAGTCCACTTTGGACCGAAGTTTCTGCAGGTCGTCCGGCTCCTTCAGGGGCTCTGGAAACGTAGGGCCTTTTCCTGCTATCATCTGCACATCCATACCTAGAGCCTACACACACACACACACACACACACACACACACACACACACACACACACACACACACTTCACACTTTATTTACACTCACTCAAGCTGAGCAAACAGGATCGAGTTTCTGTTTTTTTGTCTTTATTGTAAGCATGTTTTTACCTGCGGCACCACCAGGATGTCAGAGAAAATGATTGCGGCATCGAAAGGGAATCGTCTCAGCGGCTGCAGAAACAGAGCGCATTTATTTATATAAGTTGATTAAATCTAACTCCAGGGGCTTGACTGTATGTGTGTTAAAGCTGCAGACCTGCAGTGTGAGTTCACAGCAGTCTTCCGGAGAGCGGCATGTGTCAAAAAAGTCCTTTCCCGCTCGAAATTCCCTGAACTCTGCGCACAGTCGCATGTATAAATAAAATTTAGATTTTGAATATAGCAATATAGCAGGCACAATAAGCACACACACACAAACACATACACACACAGGGAGAGCATCAGGGATGTACTGCAGGGATTTAAACACCAGCATCCAAATAATCACAATGCTTCATTTACTCTTTTAGTACTATTGCACCAACACATCATACAGGCCTCATTCGTATGTGAAAAAAAAGGAATATAAATTGGATACGTGCATTAGTGTCTGCTGTGTAAACACAAAGTTCGGATTTTACCTGTCAATGTGAGTCTTAAATCACTAAATAAGTGATGGGGGTGCGTGACGTCAACTCAGGCGGACACTAACATCATTACATAAAGCTTATACTTGTAAAACAAACCAAAACGTTTACACGCTAATACTGAACAATTATTTCGTTTTGGTCCATTGCGTCCAATAATTATTGCACCGTTTTTCCTTTCCTGTCAGTACGTCTACATTGGGTTGTTTTGCCGTGTAAAGTGTAAATGCAAATATCGGATATGGGTCAGTTTTACAAGATAATAGAAATCAGTCACGAATCAGTGTAAATGCAGCCATAGTTGATATATAAACAAGTTAGATTTTCCTATGTAGGGATGACAGTAAGGTAGAACGATAATAATTAGCAGTTAGACAGGTTAGTTATGTATTAATTCAAGAGACGAAGTATGAACATGAGCAAATTTAGTACATATGTTAGACAGTGAGTTAATAAGCAACCATTTTAGTTAAAATAGTCATAAATAAAGTTAAGTTGAATCCAGTCAGGTGAGAAAGTTAACAAGGTAAATAGGTAAGTGAGGTAAGTAGGTACTATATGTAGAAATAGGGCTGTCGCGATTATCAAATTTGGGTGACGATTAATTGTCAAAGAAATTTACATTTACAGCATTTGGCAGACGTTCTTATCCAGAGCCACTTAAATTTATCTCTCTTATACAACTGAGCAATTGTGGGTTAAGGGCCTTGCTCAGGGGCCCAACGGTGGTGGCTCTGTGGAGCTGGGAGTCGATACCACCATATTCAGGTTGATGGTCCAACACCTTAACAGTGAGCCACAGCTTAATTGTTTGTTTTAAGTCTTTGACAATTAATTCAAACAATTCAGATTTTAAAATCTGAATATTTTATAATCGCTCCAATTTGTGTTCTATTAAGGCTCTGCTGTAAAATATTATTATTATTGATAAATAGTATTTAAAAAAATCCTTATTTTCTGTCCTGTCAGTGGTGTTTTTCTGTTCAGCAACATATAAATTAACTCACGTTCTATACAGTTGCATTATGGGTCGTTGACATGAGTTGAGCTGGTGATGTTGCGTTATGCGCACTTAGAGAGTCAGAAAACCCCAACCCTCCGACATTCAAATTACTCTGGTTGAAAGTAGGAGGCTGCAGGTACTACAGTTCCCCCTTGTGGCTAATAAAAGTGTGCAATAATTGCGGTTGGATTCAACGATCGTGGTTAGGACAAATAATTGCAATTATACAAATAATTGTGAGAGACTTATGTAGGAAAGTTAGTAAGAAGGGAATTATTCAGTAAGTTTAGGTAATGATAAGTGAGTTAGGTTAGCCATAACTTATCATAAGTTAAGATGATACCTAAATAGTTAGTTGGTATTAAGAAAATAAATCCCGAATAACTAATTGTCACTTTCGCAGCACACATTTAACTGAAATGAATACAACATAGCAAGAGAAGAGCATTTGTTAGAGACAATGTGTAAAAAAGAAAGAAGCACTAGTGAGCGCTACTGAGTGTAAGACTGGGATTTAAACCAGGGAAATTATTTTCAAGTGTAGGAACATTGACAGATTTACTGCATCTTAGATCAGAGGACAATCTAGAAAATATCATCAGGAACGTAATCGGCGGATTGTAGTTAACCCTAAAGTTCAGTGCAGTCTGTAGATTATAAAGAACGATAAGGACTTAACAAACATGAGAAACACTATAACAACAATGTTACTAACACACACACACACACACACACACACACACACACACATATACATACACACACAAAGGTGTAGCGTACCTGGGAGGTAACGTCCTGCCTGCCGCATGCACCACACCGGGACATGCTCGACCTCTTCTCCTCGAGCTGCTCGTAAAAATGTGTCATTTTTTAGCTCTGGAAAATTTTTGGGCCTGTAAAGGGAAGCAGCGCGTTTAGAAACGTTCATGACTCGAACCGTCGACTCAACAGATGCAATGAGAGAGGGAGTGTGTGTGTGTGTGTTATCATCTCCCAGTCCATCTGCCTCTCCCTCTCCTCACTGTAATCAGCATCAACTGTCTTCACAAGGGAAAGGTGGAGAGAGGAGATAAGACCTTCCCACAACTCTAAAATAACGGTACGACTCCTCAGGAAGTCACATTGAAAGTCTGATCTGCTCGAACGTACTGCAGATAAAGATCTTCATTCTCACAGGCAACAGTAAAGCAGATAATAAATAAACATATAAAACAAATCAGACGTGGAATTGGGCTAATTTGGGCTAATCAATAAATTGATCTAATGTGGGTGGATTATTAGCAAAAAGCAGGTTCGTTGGTGCGATTTATTATTATAGACATTATTTAAAACATTTAATAGGTTTAAAAAAGATGATTTCATGTATTGATACGGATAAATAAATGAAAAATGTAAATAATTTTACAATAAACTTTTAAATTGATCTGGGGTTCCCAGTTTAACAGCAAATAGGAAAGGAAATCTCAAAAATATATACGCAATATTAATAATAATAATAATAATTATTATTGTTATTATTATTATTATTATTATAAGAAGGCTGTCACGTGACATAACACTTGATCTCTTACCTGAACTCCTTAAAAAGCATTTCATAACAGTTTAGGACAGCTTAGATCTTCAATATTTCAATCCGATTTTCACACATAAACATCACATAAACATCACATTTCTCCTGTCACTCAATGATGATAAATGAACTTACAGGATATGATCGTCTTTATCCATGTCAAAAGGAAAAGGAAATAAGCGACTTAAACGCGCCTTTAACTATAAATTCAACCCAAACACACACCGGTTTAACCGGAATATAACTTTAATCTCTACGTTTGCACTAACTACAGTTTATAAGAAGGACATTAACACCCCACACATCCGATAAGAAGCGTTTTGTGATTTAAACAACGTTCTGCGCACAGGCGCAAGGGGGCGGCCATGTTGGAACGATCACGTGATCGTGAGTGGGCGGGATTGGGCGCTTTCGGTGACAGAATGTATTAAAACATATTTCAATGTTTTAGACATAAAAACATAAATATTTATAAATAAATATGGGTAAATAATTATAAATATAAATCTCAATTAAAAAAGATCATAAAATTAAACATTAGTTGAACTAATATATACACAATATTAATGCATTTGTAAGTGTAATTATTTATTGTAACTCATTTAATCATACATCTTATTATAGACAAAGATGTAATATATATTTAATGCATTTGGAAATATCCTTATTTCAGTGATAGCATGTTTCTTTAGTAAAAGCTGGAGTCAGTGTGGATGTTTGAATCGATTTATTTAGAAAATGTAAAAATGTACAGTACATTAGTATTAAAATAGCAGAAATAATATTATTTTTTACACCGAGAATTTATATACAGTAAATAATTTGAACAGTACTTAAAATAGACAGTAAAGACGATTTAATTACAGCTGAATAACAACACAGCGCTGCTTTATCTTCAAGAGAAGAAAAAGAAAAGAGCGAGAAATAGAAGCAGCTGAAGAAGAAGTGGAAATGACTCATGAACGACAAATCACTACACCAGCTCTGGTTTGACTATTAACACTCAATTATTATTTATGAGGTCAGTAGCACTTTTTAAAAAACAATGTATTTTAGGGAACATTCAGAGAAAAAATCCATATATAGATATCAGCTCTCTAAAATATCAGTGTTGGTAATGCTGCTTAATGGCCCCAAAACCGAAGAGTTACAGACAGATATTTTGTTTTTATATTAATAATATTTATGATAAATGACTAAAAATGTTATTTTATTATGTCCGGATTAATGCACAACGAATGAATCCTGAATGATGGAATATAAACTTATCGTTGTTATCATCATTATAGCTTTTGTGTCTCTTTAGGAATTTTAGATTTCATAATAAGAGTCGTTATTAAAAACAAAATGACATAACAATCACAGAAATTCTCATTTTGATCTATTTACAGGGCAGCAGATAAAACTTCAATTTGAAGAAGCTGTTTAAATCTTGCTTTAACCTAAGCAAGCTGGTAAAGAAAGACAAAAAAATATATATGTATGTATGTATATGTATAGTATATATATATATATATATATATATATATATATATATATATATATATATATATATATATATATATATATATATATATCGTTCCTATTTACATACATTTACACAGGATTTCTTATTAACACATGGCAGTTTTTGAGGGGGTAATTATAAATAATCTAGGTGCAATATAGTGAAGGAGACTCAAGGCTGCTGCTGGTACTGGCCCTCGGTGGCCGTGTTGAAGTCATCCAGAACGCTCTGCATGTAGTCGAAGGTGGGTCGGTCCTCTGGTTTATTTTTCCAGCAGGAGTTCATGATGTCGTACAGTTCTGGGGGACAGTTTTCAGGCTGGGGCATGCGGTATCCACGCTGCACTGAGGACATGACCTCACTGTTGCTCATTCCTAAAGAGAGCGAGGAAAAAGGACGCAGGAATATTTTGAGTATTACATATTTCCCATCTATTTAGTTTCTATGTATTGTATTTACAACCTGTATCACTCCTGTGTACATCTACTGTTTTATACACAAGTTATTATTCACATCATGTGGTAATTAAAGAAAAAGAAATTTTCTCATTTTTACACGCAGACTTATTTTTGCCTTATACAATAGCAATAAGTGCAAACCATTTTATATTCTCATATACAGAACAGTGTGTGTTTTTATAATCTAGTGCACACATGTCAATCTTAATATACAGCCCTTGCATACAGCTTTATATAAATGCAAAAATATAAATTCCTGTAACAAACTAGACGAGGTAATTAAATAAAAAGATTTTAAAAAGAAGTAGAAAAAGCAAAAGAAGAAGGAACAAAAAACACTATTCTCTGTACGTCCACTAGGGGCAGTCAAGCACCAGAAGCTTCCAAAATAGTTTTTGGGTAAAAGAACATAATATACAAACTTCTCAATCAAATAGAAGTTTTGTTAATAATCCCATTAGAAGATCCATTTCAGTTCTGTTATAGATTTAATATTCATGCAATATGCGTTATGCAAATATGATATAAATCTCATATTAGTGTTTTAATAAGGATACAGGGCCTCAAAATTAGTTTAATTTAAAAAAAATAATAATTAAAATTTTTGTATTTGCAGTGCAAATATTTGCATATTTGCAGTGACTCTTGTAGTCACTGCTCCTTTCCAGCAGATGGCAGCATTACTAACTTTCCACTCGTAGGTACTGAGAAATAAGTAAGAGATCAGTTAGTGATACATAGAAACCATTTTTATTACCTGGATAAGGGATTTTCCCATAGGTGATTATTTCATAGATGAGAATTCCAAAGGACCACATATCAGACTTGATGGTGAAGGAACCGTAATTTATAGCCTCGGGTGCGGTCCATTTGATGGGAAACTTTGCTCCTGTGACACAATAAGCAGTTAACAATCAGACAGACTGTGACTGCTATAAAAAAACAAAAGAAAAATTTGCTGAAACATGCAGAGAAAATCTTTTATACAGAGGTGATGGGTGTGATGGGTGTGTCCAAGTGCAGGGGCTGTGAAATGTATACAATGTACAAGTGGAAGTGGTGGCTCAGTGATTAAGGTGTTAGACTGATACCTGGAAGACCGGGGTTTCATTTCCAGCACCACCAAGCCACCACTGCTGGGCCCCTGAGAAAGGCCCTTAACCGCCAATTACTCAGTTGTACAAGGCATTAAATATAAGTCGCTCTGAATAAGGGCTTCTGCCAAATGCTGTAAATGTACAATGTGTCGGTGTGCAGGTCATATGAGTCCATGTAAAGTGCAGGTGCTTTTGCAATATATGCATGTAGGCTGTAGGTGTGCAAAATAAAAGTCCCGTGTTCTTATTGGTTTTGACATGTTTTGCATCTAAGCGTTCCTCATTCTCTCTGTATTTGTCATAGGGAGCGGAAACGCTATTCTGACTGTAACAGAGAAAAAAAAATTATTCTAAGGAGGACTGCAACACCTCCCACACACCCACCCACACACACCTTCTCTGGCTGTGTACTGGTCGTCCTCGATGACTCTGGCCAAGCCGAAGTCTGCAATTTTACACAGCAGGATCTCAGACACCAGCACGTTGGCAGCTCTTAGGTCTCGATGAATGTAGTTCTTCTTCTCGATGTAGGCCATGCCTTCAGCAATCTGCACACAGCACATAATAATAACAATAGTGACAATAGTAACTCGTTAGCGTTTCTACAGAACCGGAGCCCTTTATGGCAGACTTTCTTTTTTTTAAGCCTAAACGTGTCACTGTTTCTTTAACATTTACAAGAGTGTCAGAGGCAAAAGCGTTGATTTTGTGGTACTAATAGAGAAAAGTCGTTCAGTCTTTGAATTATTTTCTATGATCAATAACTTTGGGTTTTTTCTGAAGAAGATTTAACCCTTGTGTGAAACCTGCAGTCTGACCCTGTTTCTCCAAATTAACTGTAAACATAAAACATAAAGACTATATGAAAAATAGTAATCGAAATAGAGTTCTTAGCGCAGCCACAAATACAGTTTCTCTTCTCCTTCGGTGTCTCTAGTTTTTTCTCAGAAACTGGATGTATAATTCGAAAGTCGATTTTAGAGGAAACTGAACCTGTTTTTTAATTTACATTTATTCTTAGATTATTTGGCCAAATCGTTTAGTCTTTAAATGAAAACAAATGATACGTTTTTACCTCTTAGCATCATTAATTAAAGTGAATAAAAACCTGATTATTAACAATAAACCCCAAATTTCCTTTAAGCGTTTTAACAGTTTTAAATAAAACACTTTCTTGGGTTCTTTTATGAAGACAGCCTTCGCCCTGAAGTACTGCTTCCTCTTTTTTTAATGGAAATAGTACCATCAGCGTTTCCAAACTGCGCACGCAAGCGCAACCCTGACGCCCCGTGTTACGACACAATGGGGAAAGAGGAAGCAAAACCCCCAAAAAGCTAAATAAATCCTGCCAGAAAGCAGTCAGAGTGTTCGCTTTTTTTTCACCTGAGCAGAGAAATCGATCAGTTTGAGAAGCTGTAAGCTGGAGCCTGTGCTGCTTTTCAGGAAATCCAACAAGCTCCCTGAAAAAAGAAGAATAGAAAGTGAGACCCAAAAACCATCAGTTCATTAGACGTGTTATTACATTATGATATTATTATTTTTTTACACTATAAATAAAAGTCTGGAAAAACTGATTAAATTATTTTCCAATAACATTATTATTTATCACCGAATGACATGAATTTTTGTTTATAGTTACATTATAGGAGCAATAATTTCTTATTTGTCCTATGTTGCTCTAAATAAATTGGTCATGTGACTGAGAAACCACACAGAAGAATAAACGTCTTTGTCCTTGAAGTACTATAAGTGAGCTGGGGTTAATGAAGACTACAGAGAGAATCGGTATATAAACAATACACAGGCTGTTACTATACAAAGGTGCACAATAATAAAACTGGGGACTAACATCTAAATCATCTACACTTCTGACCAATCAATCAGAAATAAGAATTCAATAGACTGAGTCCCTGCCAAGCTGCCCTTAACCTTCTAACTGCCCCTGTACTCTGACCCAAACTTTCTAAGATGAAATATGCAAAGAATCTAATCTCACTCAATTTATTTGTTAAGATGAATGCTTTTATTTTAAATCTATACAAATCTTTATAGTGTGTGTGTGTGTGTGTGTGTGTGTGTGTGTGTGTGTGCATGTGGGTGTGTGTATCTAGCCATACCGTTAGCCATGTACTCGGTGATGATGTAAATGGGTTCAGACTTGGTGACAACGGCGTAGAGGCGAACAAGGTGCTCGTGCTGCAGCGTCTTCATCAGGTTCGCTTCCTCCAGAAAAGCCTCGACTGACATGGTGCCCGGCTTCAGCGTCTTTACCGCCACCTTCTGGCTGTTGTTGTAAAATGCTGTAGAACAAAAACACAGAGGTTGTCAGAGGTCACTGTGTGTTGTAGGTTCAGTCTCTGAGATGGCTTTAAACTAGAAAAAACAGAAATGCTGAGAGCAGCTGGGAATTCCTGCTTTAATCAAGTTTACTTAATCTTGGTTAGACTAACGCACACACACACACACACACACACACAAACACACACACACACACAACCTTATTTCTCAATTCTGGTAAATCCAGAAAAAAGATAATGTGGGTTTTGTTCTCATCTCACTTCTGATAAACTAAAACCATCTCACTTCTGATAAACTAAAACCCCAATCCTGCAGCTAGCACTGCAACAAGCTAGTTAGTTAGCACAAGATGGAAGCAAGGAGTTTCTTTCTACTTGTTAGAAGAACACATTAGCCAATGCACTATAGGGAGGTGATTATAGGACGCAGCTCTATCCATAAATCCACCTGCAGCTTTTAAATGGGTTCCTAACTGGCAGTACACGTCAGAGGAAACATCTTGAAGCCTTAAGGGCTATTTGTATATATCCAAACTCAACCACTTCCTGCAATTCATCGTGCCTGCCAGGAGGAAAGGAGCTGAGAGAATAATGATGGAAAAATAAATGCGAATGCAAATCCAGTCCGTAGCTTCCTTCTTCGATCTTCCTGATAAGTGGCAGTGGTAGCAATAAGAAACAGTTAAAGCCCATGGCTGTCTATGTGGCTTCAGCTCAAAGCTTATCTGAAACTAACATCAAGCATGCGGTACATAAGAGGCTTAAAATGTGGATTCTTGAACTATCTTGATGTTGTGTAATTGACCATGAACTGATTGAGAGCTTCTACAGGCACTCGAAGGTGCAGTTCCTCGTTGGTTATGTGATGATTGAAACATAGTGCAATTCCTTTACTTCGTCATACTGAGGCAAAATTTTCAACTCACCCATCCACACCTCTCCAAACTGCCCTGCCCCAAGTTTCTTCACCATCTTAATGGACTCTTTCGAGACCTCCCAAGCATCTTTATCCCACGGTTTTTGAGCTTTTGGCTTTTCACACGGCTTCTCGAGTTTTCGACATAACCCGTTTGATTGCTCTGAGTAAAAACACACACAAACGCTCAGAAAAGATAAACAACACTATAAATCAAAGCTGGTTTATTGAAGCACAACCTACTGTGGTAATGATGGATCATCTTATTAATATTCGGAAACCCAATTTTGGGGGAAATGTAGCAGCCGCCGTCATCCAGCACACGAATTTTGTAATGTTTTACAACGTCTGAACCCTGAGGACCTACATCCCGGATGGACAGAGAGTAACTTCCTGTGGGGAAAAAATGGCTAAAATGTTAGGACCATCATCTACTGGACTACTGTAATAGAATTGTAGCATCACGTTTGTGTTGTCCTAATCTTTATTCAGTGTAATTTCAGCAATTCTGAATTATTTTATAGTAACATTTCCAACATCTGAGAGAAATTTGGATATTTCTGATAATTCTGTGTATTTTTTTTTTACTAATGGACCTTCACATTGTTCACTGAAACCTTTGGTCTTAGCTAGCTACATCGTAAGGCTTTATCAGTAGCTATCTTATGTTTGACAAGCATAAAAATAAATAAACAACAAATACTTATTTTGTGTTAATTACATACATTCTAAAAAGCACTTTTGGTATTATTACTAAACTGTAATTACAGTGTCATAACTATTTCTATCATTTTTTTTTTTGTCTCTTTATCTTTAATGTTAGACCTTCATTCAAAATCTTATCAGCACACATTGTCATATTAGACCCCTAACAGCTAGATATTAGCTAGTTAAGTCAACAGGTTCGGTCTTGGCTTGTGCTTGGTGTCCCAACCTTAAAATACACACAGTTATAAATACAATGTTACATATAAATATATCAAATGTCTAATGGAAATGTCCACCGTGTTATATATTGTATTTAGACGATTTTGCAAAGTTGCCACCTTTGGATGTCTCGCTCTCGCGGACGAGGTAAGAACCGGGTTTGTTAGCGGGAGCTAGCAGCTGTCGTTCTGCATCTTTTCTTGAGATATCTTTAAAGAACCATCTGAAAAACAGGAATAAACAAACAAAACATTAACCAAATAACTACTATTCAGTGGAAAAATTATCGGTGTAGTTAAAAAAGCTAATCTTTTGCAAGTTTGCTAGTTCAGAGCTTTTATTTAGCTGGGAATTTTACATGGACCAGACTTTTAAAAGCATGAACTGTTAAAAGCCTAGACCCTTAATGTTAAGCTAAAATAGAAACCACAGGAGACAAAACAGTAACGGGATGATGTTAGGTTAAATGAAAAACGGTGCTTACTCCTCCGTTTCCAAGGTGTCCACCTTGGCAACGTAATTAGATGGAATGAAACCTTCTTTTTTTGTGCGCAGAGATTTCGCCTTCCACCATTCGCCATGCCTGCACAACAACAGTAATTACCTCAAGAAGTCACTAGAGAACTTTTCTATACATTTATATTTCAAAAATTGGAGACCTTGAGATTTTTCGATGCTATGGTAACATTAACAAGCTCATTAACATAAGCCGTGCCTTCTGACCAATCAGAATTAGAAATTGTTGAACTTATAAATTGTTGTAATAGCGGACGTTTAAAAAAATCTCCATAAACTAAAGCAATTAAAGCACACTATCATAAATCATAAAAAAAAATGTACTATTCTATCATAAAAAAAAAATGTACACTCACTCCTCCAAAACCTTCATCTTCTCCCCCTTCTTAAATCCCAAGTCGTCCGGATGGATTGCTTCGTATTCGTACAGAGCGATCACGACTTTGCCTTGTTCATGTTGCTCTTTAAAAGAAAAAATATTTTTTTAAATGTTTTTTTCCATACAACATATTAAGTACTAATCATAGCCATTGCAACAAACCTTCCATTTGTTGGAATCTCTGCCCGGGAAGAAGTCCTGATGGAGGACTGTTATTCTGCAATTGGAGAATCAAGAAAGCTAATCTTAGAAAGCAAGTGTGTTAGAATGTGTTTGTTATTATAGATTGTTTGTTGTTGCTGTGGCTTTCGAAAAAAAAAGAAATTCTTGTCTTGAGTTGAACAGCAATATTTGTATCATATTTCAGTGAATCTAATCTAAAGAGCATGTTAGGTCAGTGAGCTGGCAATACTATCTGATACTGGACGATGCTAGCCTAGCATGTGAGCATGTGCCGGTTTACACAGATTGTGTGTGTGTGTGTGTGTACACGTTATATCTCAGTCATGTGTTGTTTTTCTTTACTTGTAAAATAATTCCTTGTGCTAATATTTCACACGTGGGATTTCATACTCCATTTTTTAACAGGATGTAACAAAAAATATTATTAATAGCGTGAGAACTTTTCATGCTCATCTCTGTGATATTTATGAGACGGATTGAGACAGTGAGGAGATTTATTCTTGTCCTGACTTACGATAGTGTGAGCTTTAGGGGAGGTTGGATCTCTCACATATACCGTTTTTTCGTGACGTACAGCCTCGCGCTTCTTCACATCGAACGCGCCTCCACTCTGTTCATCGGCAGGCTTGGATTCCTTACAGCCCATGTTTTCTGTTAGGGAAGAGACAGAGAGAGCGGGCCATCAGGAGACACGTCTTAAACTACAATATTTAGGTACAATAATTACACTAGCTTTTAGCTGCCTGCTTAAACAGGTTCAGGCTTCGTTGTAGTTTAGTTCAGCACTGAAGCCGTACTGTAGCTGTAGCTATTGGATTAGCCGTGTTTCAAAGTTATGACACACTTAACATCAGTTGTTAATGTAACAATCAGGAAAAAGTGGAAGCCAAAATAAAGATGCACAAAGAATGTGTGTGTGTGTGTGTGTTGCAAACATTTTTCTGAAATAGACTGTGGATTGATCAGGGTAATAGATAAATAAAGGATAATAAATAAAACGAATGAAATGAATGAATAAATATGCTTTTTAATAAACATTTATCGCTTGATTTTTATTGATACATTAATAATCAAATATTAACACAGATTTTATGCTAGGTATTTATCTATTTATTTACAAATAATTCATACAAATTTTCAGCATCTTGGTCAATTTGACGGCACTGTAAAAAATCTGGACGTGATGCTAAATTGGTAACTATAAATTTCTCTGCATTATTACATTACATTACATTACATTACATTACATTTTACAGCCACTCTTATCCAGAGCGACTTACATTTATCTCTTTTTCTAACTGAGCAATTGGGGGTTGAGGGCCTTGCTCAGGGGCCCAGCAGTGGTGGATTGGTGGTGCTGGGAATCAAACCCCGGTCTTACTGGTATCAGTCCAACACCTTAACCACTAAGCCACCACTTCCCACTTATTAGCTCTATTATCTTGTCGCTTCAGTGTAAAAACGAAAAGAGAGAATTAAACACATGTCAGCCTATCAATCTCATCAAGAGCAGGAAGGTTAGATCGTTTACACAGTTAATAGCTGCACAATCACTTTAATCTTCCTCTGAATGTTATTCTTTTAGTTGAAAACCAAACTGGGGAAAATGTAACACTGCTCCGTCTGTGTGTTTACACTAAATACACACACCGCATGTAGTATTTACACACACACAGTAGGTCCGGGTGAGAACATACTTCATTCATGAACCGTGCAGAAGCATTCACCCCGTCTGGAAGAAAGGCGTGGATTTCCAAAGCAGAAACAAAATTGCGTCCTAATATTTACAAGCTCAAAAGTTACACAATCCCAAAATATAGACAAAATAAAATAACATTGAAATGTCTATGCGCTGAAGTCAGTTTCTGTATTTAACTCATGGTTAGTCAGTCCTAACATTCAGAAAACAATTGTAATGTTTTACACAAAAAAATGAAATTGCATATTTAGGAAAAGTCTTACAGAAACTCCCAACTGAATAATTGATTTAATGCAAGCCAGAAGAATGCAGACAAGGTGATCTGCCATGTATAAACCTACAACACCGGTTTATATGTGGACATCTGACTTCCTTCTGTAGGGAAGAAACACAATTCAAACAAAATTCTTTCTGTTCTATCAGCTCACTGGGAAAAGACCAAAGTCCAACCTGCAAATGATTGGCTTTAACTCGATTTTCTTCCCTAACTTTTACGACAGAGATAACTTACACTTTCACCACACTGGACACTTTATTAGGAACACCACATAGACACAACAACATAGGTTCAAGTTTCAAAACAGAATGATGAGGAAAAACTATTGAAGAAAACTGATTTTTACAATCGTCAACTAATCAAATTCCCCCTAAAACAAAAACGATTGATCACAAATTCAGGCTTCTACTCCAAATATATCACAACAACAAATGTCCGACATGATTTTTTCCTTATAGTGTCAAGAAGATAAAACGGACTGTTACACACATACACACACAAAACAAGATTAACCTTTCTGACATCAGAAACAACTGATATGCAAACACAGAGTAATAAAGATCGTCATAAACATTACTGTACTACACTAATCTAAACGCACAACTCTACAACATTATTAGTCCTGAACACTTCTGCTTCGTGTCACGGCCGTGTGAGTGTTTCAGCCATGCCACGGATTATAGCGGAAAAATAAAAACCTCAGAATAAGACAAAGATCTATAATTAAAATTACAAACCACAAACCTCATTCGAATTAAAACACACACAGAATACACAAACACAGATTCCTATAGCTAAAAAACTAGACTTTACATAAGTAAATAACCTTTTTTTTTTTAAATCTAAGAAATAATATCTTTGTATTAATCCTGAATATTCTTTACAATGACTAAATAGGAAAAGGGGAATCGAGGCTGGTGGGGGTAGTGCAATGTCGTGGGTAATGTTTTTTTGTTTTGTTTTTTTTTTGGTTTAAGGCCCTTTGCACCGGCCAACACCGCTTTAATCATTTACTTTTTTATTACAGTGTTGTTGGTGAAACTTTATGGCGACATCATGGAAAAAAAATTATTAGAGTTAAAAATACAGGAAATACAGAAGCAATATTCAAATTATTTAATATCTTGATGCTTAATCCAGTTAAGCTTTTACTTCACGTTGCTAAATTTTTTCCTGTAACATAGCCAGGTTAAGGATCGACACATCTCCTTTCTGTGGTTGATGGGAAACTATTTTTGTCTGCTGTGGCCTTTTAATGGCTTTATTTTGTTTACACATTGCTTTACCTGTCCTACTGTAATCAGAGCAGTCTGGAGGTTACAGTTATTTAAACGCTGTTGTCTTTTATGTTGACGGCACGTTAAGGTAAAACAATGACAAAATCTCAAATTAAATATGAGTCGGTGAGTCAGACTTAATGTATTTGCATGTTACTGGCATAAGCAGCGTTAGTCATTAGTCTGTAGTTCTTAAATATGTTTCTTTTTGGGTTATTGGTCAAATACTGGTTATATCGTCATTAGCGTCAGAGTGTTGTTGAACATCTACAAGATTAAAAACATCTGAAAAAGTGGTCAGGAAGCTGGTAGCCAGCCGCACAGCCCGATCAGTGCGTGTGACAGTGAAACAGGCCACGTCAAGCTGCAGACTTCCTCCTCTGACCATCTTTATTGTGGTTTGTGAACAGGAAGGAGTGATCAGAACGAGGCAGCCTAGAACATGGCTCAGTCTACTCAGCAGTTGTTCTGAAATTAGCCCTGAGCTTAGCTTTAGATCAGAGTCTAATCATTTAGGTCATTCCACTAACTGACACATTTACTTTTTCTTTTTTTTTTTAAACTTTGTAAGCGTTTTTCACCCTGAGTGACTGGTGTAAGAACTCTACATCATGTTCTTACATTGTTTTGTAACTTTTATTACACCACAAAGCCATGACAGATGCCCTTCTTCCTTCTCACGTATACAACTGTGCATTAAGGGCCTTGATCAAGAGCTCTTCAGAATGTGGTCTAGGGTTTTGAACCCACAACCCTTTTGATTAGCAGTCTAAACCAGAGAGCCACCACTTGCCCTAATAATAGCTAACACAAAAGACTTTTACATCAGGACTCCATACACCCCCCATTGTTGAGTATTATTTGAGATGGTTTAAAGTGTGGTCAAACCTTCGACTTTTCACATGAAAGCCTTTGCTGTGTCCTGCAAACTACACTATCATTTGTGACCTGGTACATGACCCCACAGTACATTTAATATGTGTAACAGTTGGTTGCACTAGACCCTGTGGTTGGTCACTGCTAGTAAACACTTTTGCTTTCAGAGAAAATGCACAGTTAAGTTAACCTTCAAGGACCACAGAACCCACAACATTCCGAACTTTCCGGACTGCGTATTGGCCTCATGATACGATACCTATCGCAATACATGGGTCACAATACATCATATTAGGATATGTTGCAATACAATATTACATATTGCAAAAAAAAACATATTGCAATACGTCAAAAAAAAATATAAAAAAAAATAAAAAACAAATAGCTAAAAACACAAAAAATGAAAAGCCGGAGGCGCCTTTATTTTATTTTTTCCTCCACTTGTGTCAGCAACAACTACAGGAACGGAGGACGAAGTCATAGGATATTAACGTAAATGTAAATAATTTACCATAGAATGTTTAAAAACTCTGTATCGATACAAAAGGGTTAGAATATCAATATACTATTGTGGAAAACAAAAAGATTCCGATAGTTATCTGTATCACTATATTGGGCCCTAGTGGAAAGAGGTGCTTATCAGAGATCATTTCAAATTACAGACACTGAGACTTTTTGCTTAAAGATAAATCCACAATAAGAAGCTTATTTCACCAAGCTGAGAACCCACCATCAGCCACGTGAAGATTTTAGAGGAGCGGAAAATACACCCAATGTGTAGGGCAGGGGGTCTCCAAACTATGGCCCGTAAACCAGATACACAATGTTATATTTTAGAAATGTGATTTTTTTAATATGTTTTACTCATATCGTATCAGTATTTGACAATAAACATAACATTTCTCTTAGTTATTAAGGAATTATTCGTTGGATTCAACATAACATTCCAAGATGATGGAGCAGGTGCTACTACACACCAGCCAGCAAGAAAATGACCAGATGGATGTAACATAGATATGAATCGAATGTTTTTCATGCATCGAAAGTTTTTAATGCAAAAGAATGGCTATGTCATCTTTCATCCATCTGTCATCCATTTGGTTAAGGTGTTGGACTACCAACCCAAAGATTGTGGGTTCGATTCCTAGCTCCACCAAGCCACCACTGCTGGGCCCCTGAGCAAGGCCCTTAACCCCCAGTTGTATAAATAAGATAAATGTCGTCTGGATAAGAGCGTCTGCCAAATGATGTAAATCTTTCATCTTTTTATGTTCTATATAGCTCTTATCTGCTCATTGGTCTGTATGTTTATAACAAAATAAACTAATCAAGCGTTAGGAGGCCAAATAATTACATTTAAAACCGTCATAAAATCTCCCCAACAATTCTGGGAGTCACAACCAGTTTCTCTTACTCCATGACACAGTAGTCTCCCAAGCCAAGTGACTGGCAACTGATTTTTTTTTTAAGAAAGAGGGGCCACCAAACTGGGTCCTGTGGAGTTTAGCTCAACACACCTGCCTGTAAGTTTCCTGCCTTCCTGGATCGAGATGGGTGTCCCCTGTTCTAATGTATGAGAATCTGAACCAAACATTTATCATCATGGCTTGTAAAAATGACATTTAAGACGGGGTTGAGCAAAGGGAACGACAAAGGATAGCTTAGGAAATCGAGTGTAGCTAAAATACCAAGATGACTTCATTCTAGATACAAAGCATGAGTACTTACTTTAACAACCTTTTTACACCTAAAGACGCACAGACTTCACTCTGTCTCCTTTAAAAATGGCTACAAACCAAAATTTGGGTTTGTTTACTTGAGAAAACACTTAAAACATCGAGTTCGGTCATTCAGAAAGCTCCATATTGACTTTTTTAAAGAGCGGATTTTTCCAGACAAACGTCATTCTAATCATAAGATTATAACAGACAGCTATTTACTGATTCAGGTTCAGATTTCTCTTCTAAAATCACTCTTTTATTTTGCTAAACGAAGGCGTGACTACTTCTTGGACTGGATCTAATGTACAGTAGAGATCGACTTTAATCCAATTGGTCTTTGGAAGCTATAAAAATGGCTTGATGATAATGTCTTGTTTTAAGGCTTCATCTCATTTGCATATTTTATAAGATAGAGCCGTGCGGCTTAACGGTTTGTTCGATCAATTTGGTGGAAAAACACTCCAGTGTTAACATTATTATATTAATTATAAATTATTTAAATAATAATACGTGTGTTTAAACCCTCACTTATAATAAATAACCTTAATAATGTAAAATAAGCTGCTCTGTATAACACTCAGCCGCAGTTGTATTAATTATAATGTAAAACAAGAACAGTATTTTAGTGCATAAAGTTTAGAAAGAATCTGAGCCAAAGTTTGCAGTTAAAGGCGTCTCCAAGTACAAAAGTTTGGGATCTAATAAATCATATTATTCAGTCAATAAAGGAAAAAAAAAGTTTAATAAGCTGATAATACATGAGTTGGAATAAATGTTTTGGTTTTATTGGACACATCAGAATTGTTTTATGACAGAAATAAAGCAGTGACACACTGAAGGGATGTCTCTCTCTCTCTCTCACACACACACACACACACACACACACACACACAGATCAGCCGGTTATTTTACCGATCAAATATCAAAAACAAATATTTTACTTTTTAAAATCCTTAAAGAAATAAAACTTAATAATGATCTGCATTTGCTTTTATGGACAGAAAAAAAATAGTAAAACACTAAAAACCCTCATTTCCGACTAATGACTTTTATAATAGATCAAACGATAAATAAATAAATAAAAATTAGTTTCTGTTACAAAAAAGTGGAATAAACTGGACGCAAAACTTTGCGACAATAACGTGCCGTTGTTTTCCAGCACATTAACGCAAGTAAAACAAAACGGAAAAACGGACTTTAAAAAGTTTTTTTAATTAGTATTTTTTTAATTAGAGATGATATTAGTATCAGACGTACCGGTGGTGTGTGTAGTCGAGCTCCAGCAGTGAACGGCGGATTTGGTGGTTCGGAAGCTGCGCCCTCATTGAGCCGCACCGGTGAGATAAAGAGGAACTGCAGTGCGCGAGCTTTTTTTTCTGTTACTCTGCAACTTCCGGGTACAAAACGATCGGTTTTTTTAATATTTGCATAAGAGAGCAAAGCCTGTTTTTACTTTACATGTTTACCAGACCTACAGCTTTTTATACGTCAAAGAAAAAAACTCACACTGGTTTCCCAACTCTCTATTGAACTAAAAAAGTTTCAACTTTCAACAAAAAAAATAAAAATACATTTACACATCCGCATCCGAGCAGCACAACAGAGGAAGTGCATCAACGCGACCATTTCTATTAATTTACTCCAAACATAATCAATAAAAAATATCTAATACACCAATTATTAAATTTGTATATATATATCACTTTCAACAAGACATCGTCTCAAAGCAGTTTTACAGAAAACATCATTTAAAATTTGCCCTTAATAAGCAAACATGTGGCAACAGTGGCAGGTAACAAAAACCTCCCCGAGATGATGGAAGTAAAAATTCCAGACAAAAGTTGGAGCCCATCCTCATCTGGGTGCAACAATGTGTGTGTAAATAATGTCGTTAATATTAATTAATAACAATAATAATTACAGGACTGACCGCTGCATCTCAGAATCACTGCCTAGATAATAATCAATATATTGTCAATACAAATATATTGAAAAAAGAAGGTACAAAAGGAAACCCTGAAGTAATTTATTTACTTATTTGATTTAAATCATTTATTTAATTTTAATTTATTTACTAGATTGTATTTTATTATTATTATTTAACGATTAGAAATTATTGTTAATTCAGAGCGCATCACAGAAACATTGTGTTTACAGCAAAACCCACTGCATGAACTCCATTCTATCTCATGACACCACACTCACACGTCCACACACTCATTTACACCCAGGGGCAATTTAACATACAATTAAACCAGTTTATTATAAGAACATGGAAAAGTGGACAGTCACCTGACCCGTGGAACCTGAAGCTCTGAGGATAAATAGCTTGTTTGGTCGTCTTGTGTTTAGATAAAGGTTGCGAGCACAAACTAACAAGAAACTAACGGCAAACATTCCAGCTACTTTACATGATGACCTTTATTAGAAAAAATGTACACAGACATTGGTAAAAAATCATCCTAAATGAGTAAATATTTAATAAAAAACTAAACAATAAATAAAGACTGCTAGAGATTTGAAAATGATTGTAAAAATCTGAATCTGTCAGTTTAATTAAACTATGAATCTGATTTAATTAAACTTCCAAAATACGCAGTTATGGTTTTCAGTTTGTTGTTCAGGAAGTTCTGCTCCACCTCAACTTTCCCACCAGGGCCAGCGAGAGATGCAATCTACACAGAGAGATAGGGAGGGGGTGTTAATTAATGATCTGGAGATACAAGTGCTCACTGAGGCACGATACAAACTGCAGGATAAATTATTACACCACAGACAGACAGACAGGCGTCTGCTGCGCTGCTAAAGAAGTAATCAAAGAAAATCATCAGGTTTGTATTTAATACATCGAGTATTGAATTGTAGATGTTTATTAAAACTTAATGTGTGTTTAGTAATCAAAGTGTTTATACACTGCTCAAAAAAATAAAGGGAACACTTAAACAACACAATGTAACTCCAAGTCAATCACACTTCTGTGAAATCAAACTCCCCACTTAGGAAGCAACACTGATTGACAATCAATTTCACATGCTGTTGTGCAAATGGAATAGACAACAGGTGGAAATTATAGGCAATTAGCAAGACACCCCCAATAAAGGAGTGGTTCTGCAGGTGGTGACCACAGACCACTTCTCAGTTCCTCTGCTTTCTGGCTGATGTTTTGGTCACTTTTGAATGCTGTCTACAACCCACACAAGTGGCTCAGGTAGTACAGCTCATCCAGGATGGCACATCAATGCGAGCTGTGGCAAGAAGGTTTGCTGTGTCTGTCAGCGTAGTGTCCAGAGCATGGAGGCGCTACCAGGAGACAGGCCGGTACATCAGGAGACGTGGAGGAGACCGTAGGAGGGCAACAACCCAGCAGCAGGACCGCTACCTCCGCCTTTGTGCAAGGAGGAACAGGAGAAGCACTGCCAGAGCCCTGCAAAATGACCTCCAGCAGGCCACAAATGTGCATGTGTCTGCTCAAACGGTCAGAAACAGACTCCATGAGGGTGGTATGAGGGCCCGACGTCCACAGGTGGGGGTTGTGCTTACAGCCCAACACCGTGCAGGACGTTTGACATTTGCCAGAGAACACCAAGATTGGCAAATTCGCCACTGGCACCCTGTGCTCTTTACAGATGAAAGCAGGTTCATACTGAGCACATGTGACAGACGTGACAGAGTCTGGAGACGCCGTGGAGAACGTTCTGCTGCCTGCAACATCCTCCAGCATAACCGGTTTGGCAGTGGGTCAGTAATGGTGTGGGGTGGCATTTCTTTGGAGGGCCGCACAGCCCTCCATGTGCTCGCCAGAGGTAGCCTGACTGCCATTAGGTACTGAGATGAGATCCTCAGATCCTGAGACCATATGCCGGTGCGGTTGCCCCTGGGTTCCTCCTAATGCAAGACAATGCTAGACCTCATGTGGCTGGAGTGTGTCAGCAGTTCCTGCAAGACTAAGGCATTGATGCTATGGACTGGCCCGCCCGTTCCCCAGACCTGAATCCAATTGAGCACATCTGGGACATCATGTCTCCATGTCGCTCCATCCACCAATGCCACGTTGCACAGTCCAGGTCTGGGAGGAGACCATCCGCCACCTCATCAGGAGCATGACCAGGCGTTGTAGGGAGGTCATACAGGCACGTGGAGGCCACACACACTACTGAGCCTCATTTTGACTTGTTTTAAGGACATTACATCAAAGTTGGATCAGCCTGTAGTGTGTTTTTCCACTTCAATTTTGAGTGTGACTCCAAATCCAGACCTCAGTGGGTTAATAAATTTGATTTTCATTGATAATTTTTGTGTGATTTTGTTGTCAGCACATTCAACTATGTAAAGAACAAAGTATTTAATAGGAATATTTCATTCATTCAGATCTAGGATGTGTTATTTTAGTGTTCCCTTTATTTTGTTGAGCAGCGTATGTTAAAAGCAAGTAAATGTTTTAAACTTCAGGATTTTTGCCGTTTTAAAGATGATGATGTCATTTGTTGGAAGTCATGATCGAGTTCTTACCTGCTCCATGTCAGCGTTGCGGGGGAGAAAATATACAATATTGTCAGAGATCATTTTGGCCAACCTGAATATTTCAAACGTAATAAGCAGGTCAAGGTATTTTAGCAATATCCTCACTGTATTTCTCAAACAACTAATAATCTAACAAAAAAATTCAGTCCAGACAATCAAACAGGTTTTAATTAAAGGATATCCATCAGGGCTCATCATTGTCTTGATGTTGAAAACGTCAGCGCTGAGGTACTCGGGTCCACCCCACGGCGGGCTGAGAAAAACCACGTCGGCCCGTAGCCGCGGGGCCACCTGCAGGAAATCTGCCAGGATGAATTCGATCCTTTCCCTGACTCCATACACCCGAGCGTTGTTGCTAGCAAGCCCTAACCGAAGTGGGTCGATATCGATGGCGATCACTAAACACAAAGACAGATAAGTTACAGTCCACACTTACTAGGTTTTTCTATGACCTGCAGTGTTGTGTGGAAACCTGCTGTACCTGTGTTTCCAGCGAGGGCGAACTGAATGGCGTTTCCTCCCACACCGCAGAAGGCATCAACGATTACCAGAGGAGGGGATGCGACTTGCACTCTCTGAGCAATGTGCTCAGCTATTTTTTCAGGCGTGACAGAAAACCAGCCCTCTGGGGAGAAACCGCACACATTTCCAGAGCTAAATGTTTGCTCAAATCAAAAGTCATGTGATCTGGTGTACAGATAATGTGTTACATCACAGAAAAGATAATATACTAGTAATCAATGTATTATTAATAATAATTTCCAAGATGTTATTGGTTGTAAATACATGGTTTCATCACTTGTAGGCAGTAAGCTGATGGTATCAACTGTCAATCAGAATGACTGCCAACCCTGGCTATTAAACTGAATTGTAGAAGCTGTAAGTACGTAATGGCTTTATGTTTTTTGATAAATTCTCTCATGAAGCGAGGGAAAGTTTAACAGACTGTGTCCTGCTTCTTATCAACACCATCTGTTTCAAGCTCCATCAGACAGCTCCGATTTTTCCGCCTCTTGTGTTTCTCGGTCCTCTGAGAATAAAACACCTGCAGCGAGCCGTACACTCTCTGACAACTTCCTGTTTACATCTTGTGCCCTACACACACTGTGGCGCCATGGAGGCTTTTTAAAGCACATCAGCAAAACTGGGGCGGAGTCTGTGCTCAATAATACAGTGATAAAGACGGGGACTCTGTGCTCAATAATGCAGTGATAAAGACGGGGACTCTGTGCTCAATAATCGGTAGTAAAGGCGGGGACTCTGTGCTCAATAATACGGTAGTAAAGGCGGGGACTCTGTGCTCAATAATACGGTA